>JAPFQT010000166.1:0-468000 GCA_027627225.1 Congeria kusceri
TGCTAAATTTTGAACTATTATTCTAAAGTGTATTTCATGTGCTTCGTTGATCTAAATCAATTAAAGTAGTTAAATTATACTTTAATTTGGAAAAAATGTGCAATTATAGTTCATAATTGAGTAGATTTGAGGATTAGAATTTTAATAACCCTATTGACTTTTGACGTCATCAGTTTTTGTGTATTTCACGTTGTTGTTGTAAAACTAAAACAAAAGTAAGCTTTAATGTAAATATTTGATAAATCTAAAGAAAATGTCTATATTTTAAATATTTGCGAGTGTGAAAGTGTTACCTTGTAAATAATAGTGAGCATCATTGTGATTAATTTCTTGTTTATTGACAACTGACATGGAATTGTAAGTGTTTGGTGTCAAAATTAATTGAATCCTTATATTAGGGTCGCTCACCAATATATCTAGTAGAGCATTTCATTTTTAATTGAATTTAGATTTTAAAAAATATTATTTTGCAGAATATTGTTTAATGTAAATTTATTTGGCCCAAATTACTAATGCTATAACAACTTATACTAGTAGGTTAAAATATACTAATGTAACAGGCTTACCCTCGGCTTTTACTGGCCGTGTTATCCAGGATTTTTCTGATAAATATAACAGAAACAATTATATCATGACATGTAGTTTATTGACAGTTTAACTTGAATCTATATTTAAGTAGAAGTACATTTCAATTCTAAATATTTCCTAAATGTTTCTAAAAGTAAAGTAATCTGTTTAATAAAATAATAAATGGGAAGGAATGACTTTTACTCGGTAACGGAGGAAAAAATTACCTTTTGTATTCGTGAGCAAAAGCATAGTTTCTGCCTAATCACAGGCTTTTATACCCGTAAAACCAGTAGTTGAGAATTTCATGCTTTTAAACTATAACATAGAGGCCCTGCATTAATTTAAACATATAAGCACAAGTATAATTAGTTTATACTATTAGTTTAACACCAAATCAATAAATGTATGGGCCTCCCATTGACATCACTAAAACATCGTGAAGTCCATGAGGAATAAATGGCCAGTTGCTAAATGTACATCAAAATAGACTGATACCAAGAATAGAAATGTTACAAATACAATATAAATTAAATTGAAAACCAGATAAACAATAATTAAAATCAATATTATTGAAAACAATAATTCCTGCTACACTAACAACTGCTTACTTTTACAGCACTGTCACATTGAGAGAGAGAATATTGTACATACCCTGCTCGGTTGTTTATTTTAAATTATTGAATGTTTTGTGTAGTTTATTTTTACTGAACAGTGTATCAATGTCTGACTTTGAAAAGGAAGCAGGTGCTCATTAAACAAATGTTATTGCTGTTGAAATGTCTGAGCAAGACATGTTTGATAAATTGATATCATCAGGATATAACATTTTCAAGCCGAGTCTGATAAACACCAGAATACATTGAAATTCAAGGATACACCTGACATTATTTCATCAACGCTCTACCATCTGCAATTCCCAAAACTTAATTTCAAAAGTCCTCTGTTGCACAGGCTAACTTAGGTGCCAGTTTTCAGGAGAATTCCCTGTCTAATGCAAATGTTCTGTCCTCATTACCAAAGCTGCCGATGCTTTCAGGAGAAGAGCCGTGTCCAAAGGGTGAGGTCTCATATAATGAATGGCGGTTTGAGGAAAAATGTTTAAGAGCAAACAATATCACCCCACCAGTTCCTTTACAGGCAATCAGAAGGTCGATTAAAGCACATGCCAGGAGATGCGTGATTTCGTTGGGTGAGAATGCTTGGGTTGACAATGTTTTGTTTAAAATGGACTTTGTTTGACTTTTCCTTTGACAACAATAATGTCATGCAATCATTTTTTAATTCGTTTCAGCGCCCTGATGTGTCCGTAACAGCTTTTGCCTGCAGACTTGAGTACATTTTGACTTGCTCTCAAACTAAGTCCTGAATACAGAAACGTAATGTTGCGCTGTAAATTTTGGACATCCCTTTGCTCCGATAGACACAAGTTTGATACGGTCTTGTCATTTGAGCATTTGATTAAAGAAATAATGGCAGTAGAACATGAAATGTCCCTTAATACAGCATCTGCTCAGCCTATAAAATCTTCTAAAAGGTTCAACAACATGTTTCAGCTGATTCGTCAGATTTGGAATGTAGATTGAAATCTTTGTAATTGAAGGTTAAAAATCAGTATAGCACTGTTACCAAAAAGCTAGACTAATTATTGGAAAATGTTTCAGGTACTGTAAAGTCTCAGCCTCAGTATGAAAATCAAAATTCTTATTCATCTCAGAGTTTTAGAGGCCATGGAAGAGGCCAGAGTTTTAGAGGCCGTGGAAGAGGCCAGGGTTTTAGAGGCCGTGGAAGAGGCCAGGGTTTTAGAGGCCGTGTTAGAAGTACATACGATAATACTTCTGCTAATCAAAACAGCAAAACCTCTCACCCAAACAGAGGCTGGTGAAAAAAATGGCCAACATAATGTGCATCCTAGATTAGTTGGGGAACCAAACCAAACAATAGCTAAATAAGTATCAATGGTTCTCCGTTCACAGCTTTGATTGACTCTGGTTCCATGGTTACCACTATTTCAGAAACTGGATTGAAATCCATGTGTGAGCAACCTGACATTTTACCATTAAATACTCTAGGCTTAAAACTTGAAACTGCAGATAGCTCCCTGTTAAAATACTGTGGATATATAGACGGTACACTTTCTGTTCCTTCTATGTCAAATGTCAATTTTGATGTGCCGATTTTAGTTATCAAAGATAACTCTTTTGACATAAATTTTCCTGTTATTGTGGGTACCAATGTTATCAGGCTTGTACGTAACATTGTCTCCCATGATGACAGCCATGTCATACCTGAGGAGTGGAGCATAGCAATAGCTACCTTAAATGTGACATCATTTACAGCAAGCTAAGTCTATAGGAGACTGTGTCTTTGAATTGCCTTGCTAGAGGAGTCAATCATGCCATTTCACATGTTGTCACAGAAAATTATTACCCATGTGCTAATTACTCCGTGTGTCCCAGAGTAATCAAATTGCAACAGCATGGAAATTGTTCCAACATTTCTGCCAAAGTTTGCAACATGACTGGCAAACCTATTGTTTTTATACCAAAATCTCATGTTTGTAAGATTTCTGAAGTCGAGGTCATATATAATTTGTCCTCAAGTCTTCAGAATGACTCTCAACAGGAAACACCTGTAGATCAGTGTACCAATGACCTGGGATTTAACATAGACACTGATAATATCACACCCGAGCAATTTACAGAGGGTCCGACAAATCCTAGGAAATTGGACACATGTGTTAGAAGATCCAACACCCTTCAAGCAGTCTTATAGACGCATACTGCCAGGGTTGTATGAAGAGGTGAGGCAAAGAAATGTTTGATGCCAATGTTATTCTTGAGTCTGAGTCACCTTTCAGCTCCAATGTGGTGTTGGTAAGGAAGCGCGATGGATCGCTTCTGTTCTGTATTGACTGGAGACAGCCCCAAACTGCTTTTAATGTAGGAAATATAGGTTTCTATAAATAGAACCGAATGGGTTTTGGACTTTGTAATGCCCCTGGTACCTTTCTGCGACTTATGGAACGCTGTATGGGGGACTTGCACTTCTCATATTCCTCAACGACATTCTGATCTATTCCAAAACGTTTGAGGAGCATGTTGAAAGGCTCCAATCCGGATTTTCACGTCTTGCTGAAAATGGTTTGAAGCTTTAGCCTCCCAAATGTGAGCTCTTTATGCCCTCTGTTGTTTACATAGGCCATGTGATCAGTGAAGACGGTATCTCCACTAACCCAGAAAAGAGCAGTGCTGTGACAAAGTGGCCTATAGCCAAACACGTTAAAGAGCTCAGACAGTTTCTTGGATTTGCTGGTTTCTACAGAAGGTATGAAGAGCACTATGCTCAAATTGTTGAACCTCTCAACAACATTCTGAAGGGCCATGATATCCCTGGCAGAGCCAGCAAGAACAAAACAACGCTCTAAAAAGTCCAGTAAATCAGCTGTTTGGTCATGGGGTGAAGCTCAAGACCAGGCATATCAGACAATCGAGGACAAACTCACGTCCTCCCCAGTACTATCATATGCACAGTATAACCAGCCATTTATACTGCACAAAGATGCTTCATGGAATGGGCTTGGTGCTGTGTTATATCAAAAGCAAGAGGGGGTAGAACAGGTGATTGCATATGCTAGTCGTGGATTGAGGCCATCAGAGAAACGCTACGCAACTCTTAAGCTTAAATTTTCAGCGTTAAAGTGGGCAGTTACCGAACAGTTTCATGATTATATTTTCGGTAACCAATTTGTTGTCACAACTGATAACAACCCGCTGACATATGTGACCATCACAGCTAAGCTTGATGCGACAGGCCACCGTTGGCTAGCAGCACTGGCTGCATACAATTTAGCATCAACAACAAACCTGATAACGTGAACATTGATGCTTGTTCTTTGAGCAGAATTCCACAAATTTCTTCAGATATGGTCCAAGCAATTAACCAGGCAAATGATAGAGGTTTAGTGAGAAAACCTCATTTTGACGGGAAGCACAAGTTGCCTGACCTATGGGAATCAGAACCATATACAGTCATGGAAATCCCAAACCCTGAAATACCAGTATAAAGGTTAGGCGAGAAGATGGCATTGGTCCTGTCAGAACTTTGCATACAAATCTTTTCCGTCCTATGATGTCTATTCCCTAGTCCCAGCAGAATAATCAAACCACAAATCCCAAAACTAAGTCACAAAGACCCCAAAAACCTAGACCTGTAGAAAGCTCTGACAAAGATAGTGAGAGTTCTTCAGGGCTATTCAGTATACCCCAGCGTCGAAGTGGTTTCAGGTAAAACAGACACAATACTGTCCAGAATGTATCTTTAACACCAACTCGGGCCCCAGAGCAGTCTCTGTATAAGGATCCTACTGATTGTTCTTCTACTCCAATTGAACAATCCCAGCAGCTTATGGATTCTCCATCCATTAATCAGACAGTGTCCATGTCCCCAACTATTGACCAGGCTACTTCTGTACTGTCAGAACCACCTGAATTAGCTGATTCAGTTCTGCCGACTATCGGTATGCAGAGTTCCACCTGAATTAGCTGATTCAGTTCTGCCGACTATCGGTATGCAGAGTTCCACCTGAATTAGCTGATTCAGTTCTGCCGACTACCGGTATGCAGAGTTCCATCTGAATTAGCTGATTCAGTTCTGCCGACTATCGGTATGCAGAGTTCCATCTGAATTAGCTGATTCAGTTCTGCCGACTATCGGTATGCAGAGTTCCATCTGAATTAGCTGATTCAGTTCTGCCGACTATCGGTATGCAGAGTTCCATCTGAATTAGCTGATTCAGTTCTGCCGACTATCGGTATGCAGAGTTCCATCTGAATTAGCTGATTCAGTTCTGCCGACTATCGGTATGCAGAGTTCCACCTGAATTAGCTGATTCAGTTCTGCCGACTATCGGCATGCAGAGTTCCATCTGAATTAGCTGATTCAGTTCTGCCGACTATCGGTATGCAGAGTTCCACATCCATAAATCAGTCTAATTCAGAGTATAATGTGCTGGAGCCTGTTGAAAATATTCAGTCTACCTCCGAGACTTCACAAGACTCAAACTTGCAACCTGAAACAGTTGGTAGACCCCAAAGAAACCGTTAACCACCTGAGTGCTTTGGAGAGTGGGTTTTACCTATTCATACCAATACTGAATTTACAAAGGAAGACCATAATTATTTTGTTTAAATTCAGTATTCTTCCATACTATTTGTATTTCTCAAATTATTTTTATTTTTATATTTTATATTTGCAATATGTTTTATACAATGCAATGTGTGGGTATAATTGTAATAATTGAATTATTTCATAACTGTACTTAAATTCAGCAGCCTGTGTTGAATTATTCTGTTTATTTTGCATGTGCATAAGTTGCATGCGCTCTGTTTAATTGACTGACATCTAGGTCAGCAGTCAGCTGATTAAATAGCTGAAATAGGTCATGACCTATTGAATTTCCAATACTACTTAAACACTGTGTCACCACTCTGGTGGAAAGTGTACTTCAGTATTTTGATGTGCTGTTATAGTTAAAGATGTAGTATAGCTGGAATGGATACAGTTGTTTTAAATGTTTGTGTTTTAATTATAAAATGTCAGTAGGCATTTTCTCCAACAGAAGGAGTATTTAACAGGGTATTCACTACTAATCTTATTGACATATTGATATCGTTTGGATCATTTGAATCAGTTGTATCATTGCAACTAAGCAACCAACGAATAAAGAGTAAAAATATACCCACGAGTGGTTTTATATCACATCCTGTTACATTTTTATTATATAGAGGATATTATTGATTTCGGTGGAAGATCGTATTTTATTTCACGAGTGTTCATAGAAAATTATATTTTCACGAGTGGCGCAGCACATTTTCTTTATATTTTATGCTTTTGAACAATAAATAAATAACATTGCGCGAGATAGGCTTAAACGTCACAAGTTCGTGTATTATGACGTCATAAACAAATGACGTCATAAATGATTCCAAAACTGCTACTCTTTAGTATGGTGGGAAAAAACTGCCATATTTTGTGAGTCGTTGTCGGTAAATTATAATTGTGTTGAATTGTATAATGTGTTTTATGTAAACACATGCATGTACATACTGTACATGTATATAAATTCGCCAAGGGTTGTAAACCACTATTTGTAAATCGATGCTATTTATGGAAAAATAGTCCGTTAAATATTATATTTTCACTGCAGTGAAAATATAAAATCTTATATTTTCACAGCTCCAACAGTGAAAATATACAATTTCATTTCACCAATAAAATATTTCACTGAAAAGCATATAATAAAGATCCTTTGGCCATGTTTATCTTTTGTGCGACTTTCATTATTGTATATTGTGGCATAAGTTGGTATTGTGTTTGTCAATAGTCTTAAAGCTGAATATATTGATCACTGACCAATCGTTAATACAAGCTTCGAATCTTACGATAAAATTATACGTATGTACTTATGATGGAGAGCATCACTTATGAATGCATATGTCATAGTTGTGTACACAATCGTGCAAGACGTGTTATTCTTCTTTATATACATGCCATATTAAATACGCTGTTTGACTGAAGCTTTACTCTTGATGGCTGACAGATGACATTTAATCTAAAGGAATATTATCTTATTGCAAAAGGTGAATTATTTGCTTTTTAAATAAATAGTAAAAAATGGTATAAACTTATACAATATCTAAATAAGTACACGAAGATGTTTCATTAAGCCAGTTATTTTACATATATATACAGTGGGGAAAAATAAATATTTCAAATAATAAAGCAGAGGAAATAATTCCCCATTGATAATTTCCATTGCTAAATAGATAGTAGTTCCATTTGATAATGCATACTTATAGATAAAATAATAATTATATGATTGATGCAGGCACTGAAAATGATACGGAATGAATTTGCCAATATAGTTGTCATGATGATGTAAAGATTTGCTCGTTTGTTACGTGCTGGTCCTTGCATTATCCAGCCGAAGGCGCGGGTGGACTATAAACCCCGAAACAACAACAGTTTGTTACGTGAGCAATAATCCGACGGCGTGTCTGTACCGTTTGTATTTATTTATACTGTTACATATTGCTTCTTTGTATATGTTGCATGCACTACCATCCGAACAAAAAAATGACATATAAAATACATATGCATGCAATAGAATCTGAAATTATTATTTTTGTTTAATGAATATACTACGTAATCTTAAAATTAAATCTCTGAAGTAAGTCGACAGGGGTTGTTTGTGAATGCGTAGCGGGAACGATACAAGTGTATTGAGAATTGTTGCAATGAGTTACTTGAAGTAGGCACACAAATATACGAGTATACATTTGCATATCACTTTTTGTAATTTTCTGAAAAGGGGTGTGTACATCACAAAATGAATTGAAATTTAATAGGGAAACAAAAACAAATACAAAGATAGGATACAATATATCGGTTCAGCTTATATACATATGCAGTGTATTAGAGTTTCGACACTGGCTGCCACATTCGCTTCTTACCGGCGATTGTGGTTCAATTTCCATTGCCTAAGCGCATTGTTTATTATTCTGTTGGGTTGATTGTCACGGAATGAAAGCTACGATAGGGAAAAAATACGAGCTTGATTTTAAATGATAATTTACAACGGCGCGTTTTACATTATTTTAAGAATGGGCAAAATTAAGGCATCGCGAGATAAAATTATTTGGTACACAACTTAGGAGATTACGTCACAGGCAATGGTGTTTTCACGAGATTCATACAACAACTTGAAAATCTATGAATACATGTACGCCCATTTAAAATTGTTAGCATGAAAAGTGAGTTATGTATACTGAGAGCTGAAGACCAAGATTGAAACATGCGAAAGGATTATGCTTTAACAGTGTTGGCAGTGCCGTCTTAACTCAATATACGTGTGTACAGGGCGCATGTACAAAACATGGTTAGGCTTACACCGGTTTAACATTAGTAATTATTCTAAACTTCCGGGTTGCTCGTGCTGTTTATGTTTTTACTACAAATTCTGCTCTTCTTTGTTCTGGCTTTACATACCAGACGAACCATTCACTTGGTAACTGACTGCACAATAGCTGTGTTTGCCAAATATCCGAATGTAAAACCGAACGCCGGGTATTTTTTTTATTTACTTTGTGAACCTCTTAAATATATTGATATTGGAATACGGTTTAAGGAATAAGGTTGTTTTACCTTTTCTTCATTCGTTTACGACGAACGTCAAGTATTCGATGGGTTCTGATAGAATGTGGAATGTATTATTCTTTCTTAGTGTAGCGGCGTGCTTGTGTCAGTTTTCACATGCAGGTAATAAACTGTCTCACTACTTAAACATAAACTGTAACTGCTGCCAACCGCAACTTTAACTGAATCGAAAACAGCTGATGTTCAATGAATGACTTAAATAACAACGACTACTGCTAATATTAACAACATCAACAAACAACAACAACAACATTAGCATCATCAACCACCACCACCACCACAACAACCACCACAACAACAGCACCTATCACTACTACTACTACTACTACTACTACCACTACTACTACTACTTCTGCTATTACTACTACTACTAGAACTACTACTACTACTACCACTACTACTACTACCACTTGTACTACTGCTACTAAACTACTACTACTCTTACTACTACTACACCTACTACACTACTACTGCAACTACTACTACTACAACAACTACTACTACTACTACTACTACTACTACTACTACTACTACTACTGCTGCTACTACTACTACTACTACTACTGCTAATACTTCTACTACTACTACAACTACTAATACTACTACTTCTTCTACTACTACTTGTGGTAGTTCGTCAGTCACGTGCATTGGAATCTATTAAATAAATGAATTTACATGAGTCATTAGTCCTTTTTTGTATGCAGTCGTCTGAGTCATAATCGTGCCGTAAAGGTTTATCCAACAACGGTGTTCCGTTAGGGCCATCGCGATTTTGAATAGAAATCCAAACCTAGATGGTACGATAACACTATGTAACGATGATGGTGACACGATGGTACGATGGTGGTGAAATCATAACATCGTGTCATCGTTATCGAATCATCGTATCTTCGTGACATCAACATCTTATCATCTAACTATCATCATCGTACTATCGTGCAATCGTCATCGTACCATCGTATTCGTGTCATCGTGTCATCGTCATCGAACGATCGTGTCATCGTCATCGTACTATCTCACCATTGTGATCGCACCATCTAGTCATCGTACCATCTTGTCATCGTCATCGTCATCGCACCATCGTGTCATCGCGAGCTACGATTTTCCGTTTGGACATCGCGAGTTTGAATAGAAATCTATACCACGATGGCACGATCACACAATGGCACGATGTCGACGATACGATGGTACGATGGCATTCATCCAATGATACTATGAGGATGGTACGATGACGATGGTGCAATGGTACGATGTCGATGACACGATGGTACGATTATGATGGTGCAACGGTTCGATGTCGATGACACGATGGTACATTGACGATGGTGCAATGGTACAATGTCGATGACACGATGGTATGATGACGATGGTGCAATGGTACGATGACGATGACAATATGGTACAATGACGATGGTGCGATGGTACGATAGCACGGTGGACCGATGGCGATGGCACGATGATACGATGACAAGACGTTACATTGCCATCGTTCCATCGTTCCTTCGTGTAATCATCATAAAAAGCTGTGACGCTGTCTGTATAAACCCATGTCAAAACGTGACGCTACTGGTGGATGTCCGGACTGTAAAACAAGTCCAGCGGGCCCGAACTACAGAATTCAATGTATGTGTGATGACTGATGAGCGAAAGTAAATGTAAATGGTACAGCTTTAGGATTTAAAATATAATGTCGTTAGATCTGAACAAATTGTCATGTAAATACATTCAATATGAAACAGCAATAACATTGGTCATAATCGAAATGACGTCATTTGGGTAATGTATTCATCGTATCTTTGTCAGGTTGAATGTCCATATCTGAGCAATATTAAATGCCAGTTGATTGCATCTTAAACTTTCCTATGAGGTGTTTCTGTTTAAGTGGTTTCTTCTACTACGGATCCAACCAATTTACAAGCAAATAAGGATAGCACTAGCACATCATTACTTGCGGCAGCTATAGGAGGTACAATTGATGGGTTTGCAGTAGGAGTTGCCGTGGTTATTTTTATTCTCGCATTAAGGCGCCGGTACCGGATTAGACGTCCGTGTCAGCAAAGAGATGAAACAAGTAAGTGTATTACTAATGCGTATTCGTAGATAATAGGCAATTGTATTTCGTCCGTTTTGATCAAAATCAAAAACAAACGTTGATTGTATCCCAATATCAGACGTAGGTTGGCTGGCTGTTGGGAATATATACATAACGATACAATCTAGAATAATCTAGAATATATTTTACAAAAAATACAACAAAAAGCATTTAACAGCAAACAATTTTTCTATTTAAATCCGACTACGTTTTGGGGCTATTAGAAAAACGTTTTACAACACAAGACATTGGATAAATAACCTTTATTTTCACAGATTCCACTTCTGAAATGAATGATGCATATGCGCAGATTAATACGATAGAAAGACACACAGATACGCGTAAGTTAACGTGTCACAAACTACATTGAACTGTTTAGTCATTTATATTTGTCAGATAAAAAGGGTGTGACTTTAAACACTTCTAAATATTATTTATATGATTGCTTTTTCGAAATTTATCATTATTTGAAAGTTTTGTAAATTAATTTCACTTTTTAGAACGAGATTTACGATACTTCGTTCAAACTGTAAATCGAAACTTATGTGGATCACACACACAAAAAAACAACAACAATCTTTATTTCAAAGTGTATACATATTTTTTACAAAATAATGGGTTCGCAGATTTGTATGTTTATTTTTCATTTCCTTATTTATTTTATCATGAAAAAAATCAAATTAAAATAATACAAAATTGAATAAAATAATTGTTCTTTACACGATGTCAGTGTGGTGTGTCTCAACTAGATATCTGAGACAAATATAATTTAGTACCCATAAAATAAAGATGTAATTCAATATGTTTATAAGTATTGAGTATTCCTTTTCGCAAGCACATTTATATTATTATTTTAGTGAATCCCCGTATTTATTTCAGATCTGTACTCTGGACTGCACGAACAAAGGTACTGTGTAAATTGTTTATTCTACATAGATAAATAAACAGCAGAAACAACGTTTACACAAATAGTAACAACTAGCGAAAATCTATTGAAGTTCCATTGAACATTTGTATTTATGCAATATGATATAATTTCTTTCTATGTCTTCGAAAAAGGAATCTCCTATGGCATTGTTAGTGCAATTATGTTATCACGAGCAATACGACGGCACATATTTTAATGCTATATGACCTTTTTTACTATATTGATATTTAAACAAACAAAACAACATATACAACACATTGGACAAAACAAAATCCCAGTGCGGCTACTAAACTTACAAAGTCGGAATAATAAAGTCAAATGACACTTGACAGGGCTCTTTAACGTGTGTAACAACTTTCTTATCAGTTGCTAAATTTGGTATTAATTGTCATGGACTTTTACGTTTAGAAACGATGGCATGGACCCTGTTGAATTGGGATATGTTGAGAACAATACTTCTGAAGTAAACCTAGGCCCGTATGTAACTTTAGGTAAATAACTTTCAATTTATATAAAAATCAACAATTTCAATTGAAAATTTATCATAATTTCTTGAGCTACCATGTTGGTTGTATTTAATTACCAAAATGTTAGTTAACGTTTAAAATAAAAAAAAAACAAATCTTATGAATTCACTGACATGTCATAATCTAAGGTGTGTCATATTTATTGCAGATCTAAGTCGGAGGTAGGTGTTTTCAACATCCAGAAAAATAATAGTTGTATATTTTTGGTACACGTACGATAACCTTCAACAATGTAACATAATATGTACATTTCTCTTCTGAGAATTGCTAGGTTGCTTTGAATATACTGTAATGATTGTTCAATGTCGTCTTGAACATAAATTATATTGAGTATACGTTGCAAATTGTAGGAATCAACAGGTATACGACGCACTGACTACTTCCTTGTCTCCAATAAACAGTTCATCAGAACCTACAGGTATCAAACCGGTAAATACGAAAAAAAACACATATTAATCTTCGGTGAAAGAACAATGTTTCTCGAAATACTAAATGACTGATATTCTATATTTTGAAAAAAATGTTAGACTGGTGATTTTTAAAACTATAACAATAAAATATTACGAAGTTAAAATTATCTAAATAAAAGAATTCGTTCATGTATATCCCTCAATGTATCACCCAAGGTCTATGTGAAATATTTCTGACATGCAGAACTAGCTACTCATTCGTGGTCTACAAATATGGAAAGTCAATAAGACCAACATCATGTGCAGAAACAACATACACAAACAAGAAAGACGCGATGGGGGTTTCCAGTTACGCCAACTGATTAAACAGTGGACTCGAATGTAATGACTTATATGGCCGTTTTCTAGTTAAACCAGTATCAAACGAATTATTAACACATGTATTTATGTAAGGTGTATGTTACAATTAGATATGTTGTAGATTTAGTTTGTGAGTGTCTGTTCAAGTGATCTCTTAGCATAGATATTTGTTGCCAAATGACACTCTGCACATTTGTGTATGTCGTGTGCTTTTCTATTTTGCTCTCATATGTTATCAACATAAATTATAACCACATTAATTATTGTCTGGCGTAATATACCTTTATTATATACTTTTATTATATACCACTACAATCGTCACAACACACACATTACGAACAACTTATGCAATCGCGCCAGTCGATGCTTCAAATAGGGTAGCATATACTTAAGCTACTTAGTTTTTGTTGGTAAGACATAAAATGTTGAACGATTTCGTTGTCAGAGCATGACCCGTTTTAATGTGTTTGCTATGTCAAACCATAACATAAACAACAACTTCATACTAAACTGAACACATATTCAATAAACAGTAATTTTCAAAATGTTATTTCATTTTACAATCAATAATTACAAATATTGGTCATCTAATACTATATAAGAATTCATTTGAAATATATGAAACTCCTGACGCATTAGCAGGAGAAAAACCCTTATTAATATGATATGGTTCTTTATGTAGGAGTGAAATCCTTATGAATATTTCTTATGGTTCGTAATGTAAGGAAAGTGACCGATTGCCAGTACGACACAGACAATAACGCATAACACAAAACACGCACAAATTATAGAATAAATGATCATAACTTTGGCCGCCACCTTCAAACGGTAATTCCAAGCATTCATATTTAGATGCATACATTTATTTAAATAACGAAATTATATCAAATACAAACAATAATCCTACATAACGTATGTAGCATGCAGATGTTAAAACTTAATTACTGATGTGAAGACTTAATATTTCACTATTATACTTTCTGCATTGTATTATCTAACCCGTTCACATCGGAAAAATTATTCATGATCAAAATATATATTGATTAAGTTGTTGGAACTATTTTGATTTTGGTAGGTTGTAATTCTTATCAGTCTTGCCACAGTAATGTCTACCACGCTGTTTAGTAAGTTTATATAACATGTGCGCATGTGTCATATGATACCACTGGGTTGCAATTCAAAGTCATTAAGATGCGACATCCAACATAGTAAGGAGTGTCCATGACGTTACTCGTAAACACGATCTATATAATTAACATCTGGTCGTAGTTACAGTTTCTCGGATAAAATACAGTCCGTTTCAATGTCATTAACAAACCCTTTACAGAGAATGCATTCCTTTTAACCCGTTAAGCAAATAATGGTCAATCGGGCAATGAATATTATTTAGTAGTTTATATTAAAAAAACGAAGATAAATGACAACATTGTTATAGTCGATCTACACAATTTCGTGTTCAATTGACTATACATAAACGTTTGTGTTGATAACATATTTTTTTAAATAACACATTATCTATGTAGTAAATGCAAATAAAATAAAGAATCACCTTTGGTGATGTAATTCCTGGTTCCAATCTGAAAGAAACTTGTAAATTGGTAAAACAATGCATATAAAGAGGGCACACACGAATTTCGAATAACCTATTATATTGTTATCATTCAGTTTAAATAAACTTCAGAATTTGCTGTCATATATTATACACATAGAACTCTTATACACTAGTCTTATCATTTAGATTTTGTATGTATCATGAAGGTGATACGTCGATGTAAATGTAGTTTACAATTAAAACATAATTCTGGTCAATTAATGGTCGAGGAGCGCGTCCCGATCTCTTTCATCCGCAAGATTCAACAGAAACTGAAGGAAAGGTAGAGCACTGACACCTCGCTGCTGATGGACCTTAAGTTCTCCTACTCAGTTACCTTCCCTTTCAACCCTTCCAATATCGCCCTGGAGACCATAGAGGTGCCACAGCAGCTCTCTTTAGTAAAACTCGTGGTTAGGAGTTACGTGTAGTCCGACACAGCAGCTCTCTATAGCAAAACTCGTGGTTAGGTTTTAGGTGTAGTCTGACACAGCAGCTCTCAATAGCAAAACTCGTGGTTAGGTGTTAGGTGAAGTCCAACCCAGCAGTTCTCTATAGCAAAACTCGTGGTCAGGTGTTGGGTGTAGTCCGACACAGCAGCTCTCTATAGCAAAACTCGTTGAAAGGAGTCAGGTGTAGACCGATATAATATTGACCTAAAATGTCAAAAAATTGCAATGATTCTACAAAATATTACACTTAATTGCAGTCTGTCAAATATATATTGTCCAGTAATTTTATATTTTGTTTGATTTAGAGTGTTTTCGTTGTTGAAAAGTGTCACTTAGTTATTAGACCAAAAAATACACTTTCATTGCAATAAAACACTTTTGCAATGTTTGGAGAATAAAAAGTGAGGTTTCGTCCGTTTTAATTGTTGAAAATGGTAATAAAGTTGAAATGATTCTGCAAATAGATTCTTACACCATTGAGGTCAGTCAGATTAAAATGTTGTTAATTCCTTTTTTACCAAACGTTTACAATCTTCTCTTATAGCAATACACTATCTTTCAGAAATGTATAGTTTATTTGAATATTTCCTATATGTTTAGGTTTATTGTTTGTTGCCAATTATATCAATTCTACAATCATAATACCTTTATTGCAGTTAGTCTAATTAAATATTTCAATAGACAGTTAATAATCAAAACCATAGCAGTTGTGTAGTTATTTAGGCACATAGTATAGTGTGTATATATGTATAAATTGTAGAACAGTAAAAATCAAGTGTTTCATATTCCCTAGGTGAAAATAATCCATATGTTTGAACTACTTATATATTGTAGATAATGTAACTGGTGTAGTTCTTTCCAAGATGGCTTCATCATTTATCTGTATACTACATACTATCATTCCAGTGTAAAACTAGCATTGATATACATGTTTTCGTAGTGTGATATGTTTCCAACCATTAACTACAAGGGCGTATTGACGGTAGATTGGCAATGATATTTGCAGAAATAAAAATCATTTAAAGAGTATAAATATTGAAGCATTTGAAGCATTATTTAATATGATGCCATTGTTTCTATAAATAGGTAGCAAATGTACATGTGTTTATTATTTAAACAATGGTCATCAACGACACTTTCGCGGTCACGCGAAAATTTGTAGTATTAGTAAAATCAATATGAATGAAATGTACATGATGTACCATCACGCACATATGCACCATTGATAATCGTTGCATAGCGCTGGAATGTTTTCATTAAAGAAAGCAATTTTGTAGGCGTGATTTTGAATTCTACTGGAACTGTGCCAAGACAAAATTCATTTTTGTCTTCGTACATGTGTATATTCCTATTTTTAACGATTCCATCCATAGATTGTTAGTAATCGAAAAATATATGAAATTTTATTTTTAAATATGTATATGAATTTTCGAAATACTGTCAATATGCCCTTTAATTCATCAGTAGTAATTATACATACCATATAACCGTATACATCTTAAAACAATAGCCAGTTCTAGCGTTCAAGGCCTCAACACGATTTTGGTATAAAAATATCTTATTCAAATAACTAGCATTGTTATTGTTTGTCAATGAAGTATAATGACTTTTGTTTGAAAATGTAATATCATTATCAATTTAATATTATTAAAAATAGTAATCAAACATTGTTCACTGACTCCGTCATAATGTCAGGGTATGCTATCAGTAAAGGAAGAAATACACATTAAAAGTAAAATTTCACATCGGCCATAACAGTTTGAAGTAGAAAGATTCTGTCTCCAAGATTGTCTTCGCTACATTCCTGTAAGTAGCGCATGTACTTGCATTTAAAATATTAACACAGTCACCACATTGTATGCAGCTATTCCCTTTGTGTACGCCATATGTACGTGAACTATTCATTATTTATCGGGAGGAATTGTCATGAACTGGATTTCTTTTCTTTTTCTGTGTTAAATATTGAATATAAGGTATAAAATAATACACAAAGTGAATATTGTAAATAAAATATCAATAAAGAGTGTTAGTTAGACTATTGTATAACAAACAGTCGGCAAACAAGTGATTACTATTTGTTATGACTTATGATGAACTTAAAAGACGGTTGTTTTATTGGTCAAAATACTATATTATATATTATATTATAGTTGGTTCTGGGCCTATATTCACAAAGCTCCTAAGGAAATTCTTAACTTAAGTTATACTTTAGTCGAAAATTTCAAATACCATTTTCTATGTAAAAATCATTATTTATTTTTTAAATATGGTACCATTAGAAGCATTTTTTGATTCTTAACCAGAATAAAACAGTTTAACAGAAAAGAAAATTTAAAAGAAATGTCCACAGACGTAAGGAATTTTATATTTTTAAGAAATTTACTGAAGTTTTCCCCATGGAGCTATATGGATACGTCCCTGAGTTTGATCCCTACTGGGTGAGCGTTTGAAGGGATCTTTCTCACAAGACACCAAGTACTGGTTCTTCCCCGGCAACGGACTCAAAAATGTTTCCATTAGCATATGGCTTTCCACACAGTCAAGCTTCAAAAAGGTTTAAATTAAAATGCTATTTTATAATAATCATATAAGTGTTTTTAATATATGCATTTACAGATTTTGCAAAAAGAAGAAACATATTTATGTGCTCATTTCATTCAAATACTGTCACAGACGAGGGCTGCTTACTAGTCTAACATCAAAGCTCATGTTGAATGAATGATTTTGTGTCTGTTGATGTTTATTGTTGTTGCCTGTAATAATCTTCTATATGCCGTGAATTCATTGCCCTCATAAAATGTGTTGATATTCTTGAATGAAGTTCCCAACTGCACAAAAAGTCACATGTACATGTATATGAAAATGAGTATTGATCTATTAATGTTTTACCATCACTTTCTCATAGTATTCTTTTAAGTATATTACTTAGAAATATGTGAGTTAATAAAAATCTTGATGCAAACATAAATCATTCCAGCATTTTGAGTTGTTACGGAAAATATTTGCCAAAAGATACTGATATACTGAGTTTAAAGCCACAGTCCAGAAATATGTTAATAAAATAAAACTTTTCAGAAATCTGCTTCTAATGGACATCTTACCGATCAAAATACAAAAAACCGCTTAAAATCGATGAAATAATGACCTTTTGGTAACTTTTTATCGTAAAGTTTCTGTAAGCGATAGCTGGTGATGCCTCTAGAGTAAATCAGCATGTACATTATTGTCTACTCCGTTCGTAACAAGCATTTCAAACATAGACAGTATAAAATGGCTTTCTTAAAAAAGAAACAGTTTTTAGTGGAATAAATACCACTAACGTTCATTAGAACTAATGCCAATTTAATATGTATTGAATTATATTATATGGACTGCGGCTTTAATGTAATGTAGTAACATGTTATACATGACGTTATACGGGATTAAATCTGATGTAATGACTTGTAGTAACATGTTATACATGACGTTATACGGGATTAAATCTGATGTAATGACTTGTAGTAACATGATATACATGACGTTATACGGATTAAATCGGATGTAATGACATGTAGTAACATGTTATACATGACGTTATACGGGATTAAATCTGATGTAATGACATGTAGTAACATGTTATACATGACGTTATACGGGATTAAATCTGATGTAATGACATGTAGTAACATGATATACATGACGTTATACGGGATTAAATCTGATGTAATGACATGTAGTAACATGATATACATGACGTTATACGGATTAAATCTGATGTAATGACTTGTAGTAACATGTTATACATGACGTTATACGGGATTAAATCTGATGTAATGACATGTCGTAACATGATATACATGACGTTATACGGGATTAAATCTGATGTAATGACATGTCGTAACATGTTATACATGACGCTATACGGAAATAAATCTGATGTAATGACATGTAAGAACATGATATACATGACGTTATACGGGATTAAATCTGATGTAATGACTTGTAGTGACATGTTAAACATGACGTTATACGGGATTAAACCTGATGTAATGACATGTCGTAACATGATATACATGACGTTATACGGGATTAAATCTGATGTAATGACATGTCGTAACATGATATACCTGGCGTTATACGGGATTAAATCTGATGTAATGACTTGTAGTAACATGATATACATGACGTTATACCGGATTAAATCTGATGTAATGACGTGTCGTGACATGATATACATGACGTTATACGGGATTAAATCTGATGTGATGACATGTAGTAACATGATATACATGACGTTATACGGGATTAAATCTGATGTAATGACATGTCGTAACATGTTATACATGACGTTATACGGGATTAAATCTGATCTAATGACTTGTAATAACATGATGTGATGCATGCAATGATAAACAGATAAAAAATGTAATACAATGTAATATTATACATGATGTGATGCATGCAATGATACAGAGATAAAAATGTAATAGTGTAATGTTATTCCTGATGCTATAATGTATCATACTTAATGTTATACATGATATGTGGTGTGTTATACATGATATGTGGTGCGTCGTGAGAAAACCGGTCTTAATGCTAATCCAGGATGGAACTTTCCGCCTTTATGGTATTTTCTGTTTCAAGAAAGTCTCTTCTAAACATAAATCAGTGTAAGCGGAAAGTGCCGTCCTGGATTAGCCTGTGCGGACTGCACAGGCTTATTCGGGACGACACTTTACACACATGCATCAAGTCCGGTTTTACCACGACGCACCACATATATATTAGATGATGGTACACTATTTATGTTGTGGAAGATGTTAAAACACATGATGTAATACTTGGTTAGACTTTAGTGTTAAACATATTCATTATGCATTTAGTTTGTAATGATTTGCGGACGTGTGTCTCCGGTCGTGTTTGATTGGTTAATGAATGGTCAATAGAAGGTCAATGAAAGGTAAGAGTGTGTCATTCATGATCAATATTCTTGCTGGTTCCCATCTTCTGAGAATTTCAATGTTCATTTTGGTTCGCATCATTCTTGTGATATTTCATCTTTTCTTGTATGTTGTATTTAACTCTGCACAATAACTTTCCTATTGAAATTGTGATACAAGTTTGAAATATGAAAGTAATCAAAACCCTTTTTGTGTCTCATTTTTTGATTGTAAAACCTAGTGTTGCAATTTGTGACTATAAATATCACTTTGTTTTAAGAATCATCCTGTGTGTAAAGTGGTATTTATGATAAAAAATAGAAGTCTGTGTGTGTATAAAACATTTTCAAGAACAAAAATCATTCCATTTCCAATAAAGGATTATATTCAGATGCTGATTTATGACAGTATTACCAGCTACATTCCATGTCATAAGAATGTGAAAACTAAAAATATTGTTATATGCACAAAATTGGTAAACAAAATTCCGAAAATCTTAATGTAAAGTTATATTTTAAGTGAACATTCAAGATGAAGCTTTGCTGGAAATTTGGTTAAATTGGAAACATACATTTCACTTTTGAATACAATATTGTTTTGCAAAGTGTATTATAAATGAAACAATTTAAGACTTGAGTAACTTTATAATTTTTATTATGCTTCAATGAACTTAGTTAATTTTGTCTAAAGATCTTTATGAATATGTGTAGTTTCATATGTATTGGTAATAAGATTCCCAACTTGAAATGAAACATTGCCAGTTTGCAGTATTACATGTATTTCATTGTTAACATGTAGATGAAAGTTTTATTATGTGGTAGATTTAGTATTTTTCATGGCTAAAATTAAATTGCGATATGACATTTATTTTATGATGTCACAGCAACTTTGCAGCAGGATTTTCCACAGTTGTCTAAAATGGATTAATTTTATTATATTGTGAATGTTAAAATTGCGAAGTGATTTTTAAACACAGATGACTGTGGAAGTCAATTTGTGCCATTGAACACAAGGTAAACTAAACAAATGTTTCTCATCATTGTGACCACTGTTTGCATCCTAATTTATGCCATGTGTACGCTTGAGTAGACCATTCTAATGTATGCAATGTGTACGCTTGAGTAGACCACTCTAATGTATGCCATGTGTATGCTTGAGTAGACCATTCTAATGTATGCTATGTGTACGCTTGAGTAGAACACTCTAATGTATGCTATGTGTACGCTTGAGTAGACCATTCTAATGTATGCCATGTGTACGCTTGAGTAGACCGTTCTAATGTATGCTATGTGTACGCTTGAGTAGACCACTCTAATATATGCCATGTGTACGTTTGAGTAGACCACTCTAATGTATGCCATGTGTACGCTTGAGTAGACCATTCTAATGTATGCCATGTGTACGCTTGAGTAGACCATTCTAATGTATGCCATGTGTACGATTGAGTAGACCATTCTAATTTATGCTATGTGTACGCTTGAGTAGACCATTCTAATTTATGCTATGTGTACGCTTGAGTAGACCATTATAATCTTTGATATGGCCAACTTAGTATTACGATGGTCTGTCTGCTTCTTTAACACACGTTAGATAGGCCCGTGTAATCCGTGTAAGGTGGCGAATTATTATGTTATTGTTTGTAGGAGCTTACTGCATAGTAGACTGTACATGTTATGGACTTAAATCTACATGAATATTATTAGGAATAAATCTACATGAATAGTATTAGAAATAAATCTACATGAATAGTATTAGAAATAAATCTACATCGATATTAATAGAAATAAATCTACATGAATATTCATTGGAATAAATCTACATGATATTAGGATAAAACTCCATGAATATTAGGAATAAATCTACATGAATATTAATAGTAATAAACTCTACATGACTATTAGGAATAAAACAACATGAATATTAAGAATAAATCAACATGAATATTAGGAATAAATCAAGATGGATATTACGCATTAAACTACATGAATATTAGGAATAAATATACATGAATATTATTGGAAATAAATCTACATGGGTATTAGAAATTAAACTACATAAATATTTGGAATAAATCTACATAAGTATGATTAGAAATAAATCTACATAAATATTAGGAATAAATCTACATAAATATTAGGAATAAAACTACTTGAAAATTAGGAATAAATCTGCATAAATATTAATAGGAATAAATCACATGAATATTAGGAATAAATCTACATGAATATTAGGAATACAACTGCATGAATATTAGGAATAAACACTACAAGAATATTTATGGAAATAAATCTATATGAATATTAGGAATTAAACTACATGAATATAATGAATAAATCTTCATAAATATTATTATAAAAAATCTATATGAATATTAGGAACAAAGCTGCATGGATACTATGAATGAGTTAATGGTCTTTCACTGTTGAAGGAAATAACATTTTTAAGAGCCGTATTTTGTAGTAGTCTTAACATCTTATTCTGTTTAAATTTATGTTGCGAATGACTTACTCAAGTTACATGTTATATTTTAAATAAGGTGTATGTTATGGTTAAACGTGCATGTTGTGTTTAAACGTGCTACTGATGAATTGTACATATTACATCAGTTGTTATATTGCAATGAACTTTCATATGCATTTATCAATTGTAAAGGAGAATGTTATGAAAATGAGCGTCGTTGTGTTTTTATTTATTAATATTATTGTACATAACATCATTTGCTAAGCCGATGTTTTTATTTGATTTATTATACTAGATTTTGTTTGAAATAAATTATGAAGAAAAGATGTGCTTATCGTTATGCATTTTACTGAATTTTTGAATCTATTCGAGACAAGAGATCACTTTATCTTAGAACGAGCGAGAAAAGACGCGATCGCCGTCAGTTTGTGATTTATTAGCGCACATTTAACGGGACCTGTTCACAGATTGATGAATTGATAATTTCCAAAGTTTTTGTCACAGATTCCAAACATAAAAGAAGGCTGTACATACAGGAGCAATATGGCACCATTGACGTATACATAATTATTTAAAACAAGTGTTGGCACTATAATGACACTTATGCTCCCAAATGCTCCTTTGTCAAAAACGAACACAGAATAATGGGGATTACTTTCGCTGGTGGAGAAGTTGATAGTAAGTTTCTAGGTTTTCATTAAATACTTTTTATAATATTCAAGCTAGTGGACTTGATGAAAAACTTACCAAAATGATTTAAGTTCAATAATGGCATAAATCTATCAAAGCACATCATAGAGTTAAGGGGTTGCTATCCCTGGTGGCGACGTTGATAGTAAAGAACTATTTTTAAGTTTCAATTTAATACCTTTGATACTGTTCAAGGTATTAGACTTTATGGAAATTAACCAAAATTATTAAGTAAAATAAGGGCATAAACATGCCAAAACACAAATGAGAGTTATAGGGGTTCCTTTCCATGGTGGAGACATTGATAGTAACAAGTTTAAAAGGGACATTAATCTGTCAACAACAAACACAGTTATGAGGGTTGCTTTCTCTGGATGAGACGTTGATAGTAAAGAAATATCTTAAGTTTCAAGTGAAAGCTTTAGATAGCATTCAAAATATTGGACTGTATAGCAAAAACACGTTAAACACCGGACGGACATACGGAAGGACGGTTGGATTTAATAATCATGTTTCATTGAGGAGTAATCATCAGTTGAAATGCACAAATGTATTAAGCGTTTGTAACGAACGAATATTTTGGAGTGCTTCTGATGTTTTCTTCAAAATTGTGAAAACACGTGAATCACTTTAAGCCTACACAGACATGTCTATACACTGTAAACAAGATTGGCTGAGTGGTTACACGCTACAGACTTTTGATCCGGAAGTCGTAGGTTCGATCCCCAGTGGCGGCACAATGTTTTTCAAGGCTTGTCTCGTTATAATACTTGTGTTCTTTAGTTTAGATACTTTAGTTTTTCCAATTGATAATTTTAATGTCATTTTTTAAAATCGGTTTACACGCCTCTTTAAGCACATGCAGTTTACTGAGCAATTTCTGCGACTTACCAAGGTCCATATACACCAAGCACCTCAAGAAAGCCTCCATTCGTATTAAAGTGAAAATATTCACTGTCAACATTTTTTGAAACACGAATAAGTACAATAGGCGGAGGACGAGTTTAAAAATTGAGCTATGTTATAGGAGATTAAAGTGAGATTGAGCGTTGACATTTTGCCACATTCTCAAAATTTGCAGACCGCACCAAAATTCATTTCTCGTCATAAAGAATGTTTATGTAAATCCTCATGCTTTGCTCATTTTTCCGAATTTTTTTTTGAGCGATTGTCGATGGTTAAGTTTTTTGGTAAAGTTTTTTGTCCGAGTCCATTTCTCAAAAACAATCAAAGATTTCCATTTGAAACTTTCAATACTTTTTATAGTTGTTTACTATCAAACGACTAATCCATTACAAAAAGGTAGCCCTGTGATTTGTATTTCCAGATTTATTTGTCCATGGTTTGACTTACATCTTAGAATATTTTTTTGAATTCTTTTGGTAAATATATAAATGTCTCAATAACTTTCAAATACATTAAATTGAAACTCAAGACACTTGTTCATGGTGCTGACCCCATTTAGCAGACAATAGGAGGTATCTTTTTTAAAGGAATTTGTTGGAGTCATTACCCTTTTTTACAAATTACAATTTTCGCTTTAGGCCAATTTTGCAATACCGACATGAGGAATTGACTTGAACCTCAAAGTACTTGATCACAGTGATGAACTTATTATGTACATAAGAGCAGGTCACTTTATTAATGATTTTGTTTGTGTAATTGCCCTTTGTTTCAACTTCGAAATTTTGTGGTCAAATTTAACAAAATCTTTTGGAAGAATTGACTTGGTATCCAAAATGCTTGACCACAGTTATGAACACATTCTGTAGATAAGATGAGGTAACATTTTTTTCAAATGAGAATTTTCGCTTTAGGTCAAATGTATCAGTAACTATAAAAGGTAAGAAACATGTGTATATCAATTCTTTATTTATGATATGTACATACAGTGTAATGAAAGTGCAATCACACTAATCTGAACATGATCGTCAGATGCTAATTCATGCAATACTAATATACACAACGTGCTGAGTTGTGTTATTGCTAATGAAACCTTGAATACAAAAGTCAACCGATATAGTTTTAGAGAACTAAACTCTTGACAAAAAGTATTTGATTTGACACGCATTTCGACTTTTAACTCGCGCATATTTGAAAAATATTTCGTTCTTGATCATGAAATTTTCTGTGCCAACTCTTTATGGCCTCTGAAATCCATATGTACCGGTAACATGAAGTATTTAGATAATTAAACAACTACATTCACCAACCAAGGTTTATATACCCATTGTCTTTATTATATCGATTGCGGTGATCATGGGCACATTCGCTGACAAGAAGCCGGTACTACCGCGTGTTTTATGGACTTGCTTAAAACTACAAGCCCGGGACCTTTTATATTTAGCATGTAGCATTATCTTATACATGTAGTCCTTTGCCAAAATATTAAAATGCCAAAATCTAGACGACGCCCTGTGGCTTAATATATTGACATGTGTTTTAAGTGGAAACAAACTTTAAAAATATGCTTGTCTGAAATATCAAAGTCTATGTTCTTATTATTAGGTCTGTAGCGTTGCCTTGAGGTCTGTTACCATAGTTTTTAATATGAAGCCCTTGGGCTAAAAATGACCCAATCTAGGGACTTAATTCTTGTATTGACTTATGTAGGAAAAAACTTCGAATTCCTTATTGTCTTAAACGAAAGGAATACAGCTTGGTATGAAGCATCACCTTATTGCCTTCTTACCAATATACGGGGCTCAATATTTTGTACACAGACATTCATATGAACGACCCGAAATTTTTCGAATCATTGCCTTATATACATATAGCAAAATTGTAGAAAATCCTGTATCTTGGCTAAAATTGGTCCGCGCCGGGCCTGACATTTTTTAATAGACCTTCAATATGTAAAAAACTTAAAAAACATTATTGTCAAAAACTACTAGAAAAGACCTAAGCCCTTTATATTTTGTATAAAGCTCTTTCTGAGCGTCCTGTTTAAATTTTTTTAATTGATGCTACTGGTCTAACAAGTAGCACTGTGGCCAGTAGAGTTTCTGATCCTAATAAGCATCGTGTTTATTTCACGAAACAAATTGTTTTGCAAACTTGGTTAAGTTTGATTATGTGATTCAATGCGCTTGAATTGAATAGGTTACATATATACTTATAATATTAAATTCTTCAAATAATGCATTTGTAGAGCTACTTTTTCTTGTTGTTGAATAATGAAACAACCCTAAAATGCGAAAATCGGCAACATGTACCAAAATGCTTCTATCAATAAATACATGTATAATATACAAGATGTAAAAACAAGTACAGTGTATTGTGTTTCCATTGGATTGTTTATGCGAACTATATTTACATAATTTGTCATTACTGCAACACTCGATCAAATATCTGTAACAAATTATTAACGCCATTCCCTTCCATGTGCAGTCGCTGATTGATCTCCATTGCTACATCATTTACACGTCTCTGTATTTCCTGCAGAATAAAATCCGTCTGCAGGTTATCATTCATGCATTGGGCGTGTCTCTTTAAGAACTCTAGATACAGCATCTCCAACTCTGTTCTCATCCTGCTGTACCACAGTAGTGGCTCTGGGTACGCGATAATGGCCTGTCGTATCTTCTGCAATCTCCGTATTATCCTCGGACCTTCATACATTATGTCTGTGATAGTTGCTAACCAGGTACGCTGCAGCTCATCCTGCAGTCCACAGGCTGCCATTAGATTTCTCTCCGGTATCATATAGTATGGCAGCTGTTTAGTAGATATTGCAGTTCTTAGTTCTTTCAGCCCTTCGTGTAGCCAGTGAAACAAACTTCTCTCATGAAACAAAGTTTGAGGGTTGTTCTCCGCTAGCCATAATACTATGTTTTTCAGCGTGAATGATGTTACCTCTTTATGTCGAGGAATCAGGATATCTTTAACTATCATTTTCAAAATAATGTGTAGTTTGGTCTGAGTATCATTAAGATTTTTAATTAGTTCGGTTTCCCCTGTATTGAAACAAATTCTCCACTCCACGTGCTTATATTCACTGCCTTTAAAACCAACAGGAGACACAAATGCCCCCATGGATACGACTTTCTGAACGATATCCGGTGGTGGCCAATGACGAGGTCTTTCAGCCCATCTCTGCAGGATGCTGGGGCAGTGACAGCGTAGTGCAAACACGTTGTCTTTATGAATAACGCTGCTTAATGAAGACGGTATTGACGGTCCAGCTCGTTCACGAAGCACCTCATTTGCTGATAATGGAAATAAATTTGAAAGTTCACTAACAAGTAAATCACTGTTTAGGAGAGCGCCTCCACTTCCATCATCACAGAGGGCACTATGCAGGAGTTTCGAAATACGTGCACTCTTGAGCATAAGTCTACAGTGTCCTGGATAACTTACCCGCGAATTTAACACAAACACCGTGGTTTCCCCTGTAAGATTGCTACTGGCAATGCCATCTTGCAGGCAGATGACACCTTCTAGTACATGCATACTGTCAATATCACTTTCGAAACAGCACGTCAGGCCCTCTGCCTTACTCCCGGTGACAATAGTTGTTAGCCCGCCATGATACCGTGCAGTGTCCAGTCTACCTATTTCCTTGTATGAGTCAGTTCGTTTCTTTCTGATCACCGGACCATAACCCATCAACGTCAAGAATCTACATGTCTCTTCAGATGCCTTTTCACACTGAACCTGAAATGTATTTAATTCACTCAATTTATTTTTTTCAAATGAATGTTGTAATAATGGTTTTTATAAAATGAAACTAATATGAACATAATACATTATATTCCGGTTATCAATTAATAACTATTTCTTCAGCAATATGATATCATCAGCACAATAGCATAGTGTACGCTATTCAATACTTAGTACTAGATGTACATACATTTAGATTCATATATAACATATAAAGTACATTTACAGTTATCTATATATCAATAATTAAAAGGCTGGAAATTTAAAAAGACTAATGTCGAGAAAATAAAATTAAAGCAAGTAAATTTTGAATGTTTTAAATGGAATGAAAACTTGTGAATGATGTTGGATGTTTGTTATGTCATTGCTTTACAAAATAAATCAAATCATAATTACATAAAATACTTTCGATCTATTAATATTAGCTTGTATTTGACCTGATTGAACAACGAGATTCAGACCACTGTAAAGACCACGCTTATGAGATCACGTAGCCCTTAACTTGCGCAATTAAAAAATGTCGTTCCCAGTTAATTTTTGCTGCTTCTTATTATAGAAAATACAGGAATTTTAACCAAAAATTAAATGCAAAAGGTAACATGTGCATACATGTACATAATTCTATTACGCGAAAAACCTGATGCAGCGTATTGGGTCAGACGATTTTAGTGCTTCGTAGCCTACACAGTCAAATAGTAGGTCATACGATTTTCCCTACTACAACTTAAAATTAACAAGAATTACACTGAAGTATTGTGTTCTAAAAATGTTAAAAAGAAGCATTGATTACAGGTAATAACACTTTCAGCAACAAGCTAAAATAGTCGATGGAGCGCATTAATTTATTTGCCCTATTACTGTGGCATTCAAGTAAAAAGGCTAGTTACTCAAAATTGAAATAAAATGTAATATATTTTTTCAGGAAATTTAATTGTTATCAACCACAAGTGAAACATATTGTAGAACAAGTGACATGCAAATTGTTAAAAAATAAAAGGGTAAGAAAAAAGGTGACCTATTCGTGGTTTCGATTTAGTGATTCCTTGCCTGCATAGTAATACACGGAGTTCCCGTGGTACATGTGCTGCGAATTGCCCTTCCAATACCATCAGTTACTGTTCTAAAATTGGTGCTTCTAATCCAGCCAAAACTACAACAACAACAACTAATACTACCGCTATTACTCTTTCCACCCCCCCACACACCCCCACCCCCACCACCACTACTACTACTACTACTACTACTACACTTACTGAAGAATCAGGACTGTACAGTACAGAATCGGACCCAACAAGTCTGAACCCTCCTTCCGCCATTATATAGCTGAAAGTAGATATCTATTAGTAAAACAACGTGTGTATAACAGCATGTTGTGTCATATAGAAAAAGTATGCATTTTGATAAATAATATTACTTTAACTACCACATAAATATTGTAAAGATGCAAAAATTCCTTTCATAATACAATGTATTGTATTTTGAAAACTAATTTAAATCAAAACAATTATAATGGAAAGGCTGTTAAAATTAGCATGCATTATGTTATATATGTAATAGAGAATCGTTAACCGCTGAAAACGAAGTTTAACATATTGATATACACGTGATGTTGATGTTTTTATCTTAAAACCACGTTGAACAAATGAATATAACGCTAAATATTGCTTATAAAACACCCAGATGCATAGCGTTTTATAGAATAACCACCGAATTTGTAATTTAGTACACTCTAGAATATCAGGCTAAATAGCGCATATAAAAACACACAGCTTAATAGCGCGCACCATATTAAATAGCGCTCATTATAGCAACATGTTTTATAGCGCACATCTAATCTAATAATCGACATAATACCAGGCTATATAGCGCACATTCGAACTGCTGGCTATATGGACTATGTATAGAGCACATTAATGGCGTGTCAGAAACAAACGCAATGTACGGCACTTTCCAATATTGTTTCTTAACATCTTTAAGTACTTAATTTCATACAAAATAAACATATTTATTGGTAAGGATGAGCAGTATTTTGCACTTAACATTCTAAAGAAGATTTAATAGTAAATTAAGAATTAATTACTGGTTAAGCCTCTGTCACGCATTCCTTTTTTTCCTGCCGTTCTTGAGCCGACAGAATGCTGATTCAATTATGTAAAAAGTCAGGACAATATTCTGAGATCCGGGGCTCGAAATTCAATGTTTGATGCAAAGATCGAATATGGTCATGACAGCATCTCGACAGAGTCCTGAATTTCTCGAATGCGATCTGACAAAGTCCCGACAGCCTCCCGGCAGTCACGACTTTTTTCAATTATTAGTATCGTAGCGATGTCCGGACGCTCTCAAGAGCCATACTCGGGAAGCATTATTGGTGGTCGATCATGATGATGAAGGAATAAAAAAAAATATATGCATATATCCAGTGGCCGTCATTACAATGTATCCGCTGAATTACATCGCAATAACTCGACAACTTAAACAAATTGTTCACACCGGCATAATAAGAACAATAGTAATTGCAATTAGAACAATATGTACATTTCCATACAGGACATTTACCACAACAACAACATACCAATTGTGGATTGGCCTCTCACGACAACACCTGACACTCTACCCTGAACTGTAGGCTTTCCCCTGTGCTTGGCTACTGCAATATTAATGCATATGTGCACATAAATATTAACGACAGTGATAATTGTTACGACTGTTAGTAATATAAAATTATGCTGCCATCACAAAATACCAGAGTCTGAGAAAACTACATATTTTCTCCAATTAATACAATATTCGACAAAGGCACCGTTCAATGACCAACAAGACTAAGATCCCAATAATACATTTACATAATTTAAATACAACATACCTTCATAAAACTGATATAAATTACTAAATAGACTGCCACTAAAATGGCTGAATCTGTTCCCGCAAATCGTGATGAATGTTCTGCTTGATCGACTCAATTATCGATAGGTTACACTAAACTATAAAAAATTGAAACGGTTAAACATTTCCCCCCTGTGAAAATGACGTCCCGTCATAGTCATAACATTTGTATAGCCATTCATGAGTTCAGTCGATTGTCCACATTTTAAAATCATTATATGTACTATAGCACTAGAAATTAACATGTACTAAATATTTACAACAGAATATAAGATAAAACTTGCAAACCACATAAATGCAGCAATAATTTGACTATTCATATATCTGCACTAATGCAGCTTCCTTTCTGTGAAAGAAAAACATACATTTAACAATTCATATCTGAATTAAGTTCACGATTCTTCTCTCCCCCTCTAAATGAATTGTGTGCTCTAAAATAGGTTACATATATATGTACAGATTATAATAAAATTTTACTTCATAATAGCATCTACTACATTTCTAGCAATGTCACAGTCCATATTGTTTAAAATTCCAGAAGCTTGAAATCTGCTATCAATAGGTCCGTTCACGACACTAAACATGTGAAAATCATCATATCTTGTTGGTTGTTTCCTTGGTCGTTCTGATTTTCTTGTAGGTTGCACTGGTCATTTCCTTCTTTTCTTTCTTGTTGTATCATTCACATCTTGTTCTTGCACTGTAGTGTCTTGAGTGATTTCATGTTCAGATTATCTCTGTCAGTATTCTCTACTTCTACTGTTGGTTCCATGGTTTCATTATCGGTTTCAGTGTTGGATTCATTTTCTTCATTTCGCAGCTGAATTACATCTGTATTCCTCTCGGCTTCTTGTTCTCCAGAGAGTAGACTATTCCCAACTGTGATTTCCTCATTAACTGTTCTCGTTCGCACATCACTATCATGTCTGGGCGATGTGTATGCTACATCACTAGACTCTGTGACTCGTTCTCTGTTCCCTTTTACCATGAGTTTGTGGGCGTCCCCACTTACACTTGTTCTCGGAACATGTATATAACCCACACTATCTTCATCAGAACTGTTGCTTTGTGACGGTTCACTCTGTGCAACATCTAACAACTTACTTTTGGATGCATCCTTCTCATAAACAGCAGTTTTTTCTGCACTGGGTCAATCACTTCTTGTTGACTTGCCTCGTCGTGATTTCCCTGAGTTTGCACTGGAAACAAATGATTCCTATGCAAAGTTTTAACTCTACCACTTTCCACACCTGTAAGCCTGAATACAGGAATATTTTCTGTTGGTTGTTCTGTTGTCACATACAGTTCTTCTTCATATTTGTCTGCGAGCTTGTGCTTTCCTTCAAGTCATAACTCTGCTTCTGCTTTTCTCTGGTTTTAGAAATATGCTTTTCTACAATATCTCTTGTCTTAATGATTCTATTTTTCAAATCATCAATATACTATTGAGTTGTCTTGTTGATTGATGTTTCTTGGGTTCTTTCAAATACAGTATCAATTGGTAATTTTGGCTTCCGTCCAAACATCAATTCGAAAGGTGAAAACTTCGTTGATTCATGTGGAGTACAGTTGTATGAGTAAACTAAGGAGTTTATGTAATTTTTCCAGTTGTCTTTCTGTTCATTTTCCAAAGTACCTAATATATTTAATAGTGTTCTGTTGAATCTTTCTGGACCGGCATTGCCTTGGGGATGGTAAATGGATGTATGTGTCTTCTTCATGTTGGTGATGTTTACATAATTATTTGATGATTACGGATTCAAAATTTGCTCCCTGATCTGAATGCAATCTAGTTGGAATACCGTAATGGATAATAAAATTGTTGAGAAATGCTTCTGCAGTAGTCTTTGCAGTATGATTTCTAGTAGGAATAGCAAGTGCAAATTTGGTGAAGTGATCTGTAATCACTAGAATGCTGTTGTATCCTCCTTTTGATGATTCCAATGAGAGATAGTCAAAACAAATGAGCTCTAGTGGATATGTTGTATGCACATTAACTAGGGGTGCTCTGGTGTTAGTAGCAGTTTTCCGTCGTAAACATCTGTTGCACTGTGACACGTATTTCTCTATCTCCGTTGTCATTCTAGGCCAAAATAATCTTTGCCGTACAAGTTTCAAAGTTCTTTCTTTACCAGGATGTCCTACATCAGTATGAAGACCTTTCAACACATCTGCCTTATACACTTCAGGTATCACTAACTGTTCAATGTGTTCACCTTGGTCTTCAATTTCTCTGAACAACACACCTCTCTTGATCTTCAAACTTGCAAAGTTCTTTTTCATGTTCAGATCTAGCTTCCTGTATATGTGTTGTGGGAGTTTCTTATCGATGACTGCTCTTATCCACTGGTCAACTGTAGGATCAGATCGTTGGGCTTTTCGAATTTCACGCAGTTCCATTTGAGCCAATGGTTGTCCAAAGTTATCAGCTATATCTACTACATTTAAAGATAAACAAGGCATGTTTCAAAATAATAATAACTGCACTGAAGAGAATTGCAAATAGCTTTGACAACATTATTATCACGTTGTAAACAATCACTAGACTATACATCTTTTGCTTGTCGGTATCTGCTTAATGCGTCAGCATCTGTGTTGTTAACACCTCGCCTGTAAAAATATCAAAGTTATATTCTCCCAACGCAGCAGCCCATCTTTGACCGGTGGCATCTAGTTTTGCTGAAAATAAAACATACGTCAAGGGATTATTGTCTGTGTACACTGTAAAATGATTATGTGATAAATATTCAGAAAATTTCTCTGTAATGGCCCACTTTAATGCTAGAAATTCTAATTTGAATGCAGAATAGTTCTTTTCCGACTTTGAGAGTGCTCTGCTGGCATAAGCTATGACTCTTTTCCGATTGTCAGCTTGTTGTTGGTACAGTACTGCTCCCAGACCTTGTGTTGACGCATCTGTGTGCAATTCAAACGGTTTCTGAAAATCAGGATAAGCCAAAATAGGTGATGTGGTTAATATGACTTTTAATTTATCAAAAATTTCTTGGTTTTCTTTTGTCCATGTCCAGTCTTTAGCATCTTTCTTCTGTTGAGCTTTCTTACCTGTAGGATGTGGGATCAAATCTGAAAGAGGTTTAGTGAGTTTACTGCAATCTTTGATTAATCTCCGGTAGCACCCAGCGAATGCTAAGAAAGAATGTAATTAGTTAGGGTTTTGTGATGTTGGCCAATTTCTTATCTTGTCAATTTTCTCAGGATCTGTCTCTACCCCTTCGTTGCTCACAATGTGACCTAAGAAATTAACACGTTGTTTGAAAAAATGACACTTTTCAGGACTAAGTTTCAAGTTACATTCCTGCAATTTAGATAAAACTAATGCTAACCGCTCTAAATGCTCAGACACCGTGTTGCTGAAAATTATCAAATCATCAAGAAAAATAACACATATTTTCATATTAAAGTCACCCAAACATTCTTGCATTAACCTTTGATAAGTGGCTGGACTGTTAAACAAACCGAAAGGCATCTTGTTAAATTCAAAGAATCCGAGTAGTCCTACAGTAAATCCAGTGCGTTCCTTATGTTCCTCTTGTATTTCAACTTGATGGTACCATGCCTTCAGGTCTACAGTTGTAAAGTACTTCGCTCCCTGCAAACAATCAAATATTTCTTCAGTTCTTGGAAGAGCAAATGAATCCTTTAAGGTTCTGTCGTTCAGCATTCTGTAGTCAACACAAAGTCTAAGTTTTCCGTTCTTCTTTCGCACTATGACAATGATGGATGAAAATGGAGATTTAGATGGTCGTATAATGTTACATGCTAACAGTTGTTCTATATGCTGTCTAACTTCGTTGATCACTCCAGGCGGTATTCTTCGGTGTTTCTGCTTAAATGGTCTTTCATAATGTAAATCAATTCGGTGTTTGATGGTTGTGCAGTTTCCAATATCAGTGTCACTTGTAGAGAATATATTGCGGTGTTTCATTAGAAGGTCAGTTAATGAACAATTGTCGTTGTTCAGGTTCTAGGATGTTTTCTTCATCAATGCTGAGTTCTTTGAATATTTTCTGCCGTTTTCTGTTTTTGTCTTCTTCTTCTAATCTGTCAAGCACTTCTTCTGCTACTTCTACTGGTTTTGTAGTTCGCACAAGATAGCTTTTGGTGCCAGACATACAGTGTTGGTTGACAAATTGGTCAAGGTAACAATTATGTTCTCCTTTCCAGACATCATTAATGCTGGACTCACTTCAACAGTACTAGGCAATTTACTTGCAGTACACAATCAAAAATAAACATGGTTGACTTTCCGTCCGTGGTATGACCTCTACTGTCAACTCCACTTCAATGCAGCCTAAATATGGTAATAACTGTCCGTCAGCGCACTCTACATGGAGAATTTCTTGCAAAGGTTGTAATGGAATGTCTTTAAAGTGTTCTTCGTAGAAGGAGTTGGCGATAACACTTACACAGCTTCCTGTGTCCAACAGTGCTTGCGTTTCTTTGCCGTTAATATAGATGCTGGCTTCGTTAGATTCTCCTACTAATTTGGGATCTGTAATTGTAGTGCCCGCATTCGATCCTTGTCGTTAATATAGATGTTGGCATCATTAGATTCTCCTACTAATTTGGAAACTGTTATTGTAGTGCCCGCATTCGATCCTTGCCGTTAATATAGATGTTGGCTTCGTTAGATTCTCCTACTAATTTGGAATCTGTAATTGTAGTGCCCGCATTCGATCCTTGCCGTTCATATAGATGTTGGCTTCGTTAGATTCTCCTACTAATTTGGAATCTGTAATTGTAGTGCCCGCATTCGATCCTTGCCGTTAATATAGATGTTGGCTTCGTTAGATTCTCCTACTAATTTGGAATCTGTTATTGTAGAGCCCGCATTCGATCCTTGCCGTTAATATAGATGTTGGCTTCGTTAGATTCTCCTACTAATTTGGAATCTGTTATGGTAGTGCCCGCATTCGATCCTTGCCGTTAATATAGATGTTGGCTTCGTTAGATTCTCCTACTAATTTTGGATCTGTTATGGCAGTGCCCGCATGCGATCCTTGCCGTTAATATAGATGTTGGCTTTGGTAGATTCTCCTACTAATTTGGAATCTGTTTTTGTACTGCCCGCATTCGATCCTGGCCGTTAATATAGATGTTGGCTTCGTTAGCTTCTCCTACTATTTTGGGATCTGTAATTGTAGTGCCCGCATTCGATCCTTGCCGTCAATATAGATGTTGGCTTCGTTAGATTCTCCTATTAATTTGGGATCTGTAATTGTAGTGCCCGCATTCGATCCTTGCCGTTAATATAGATGTTGGCTTCGTTAGATTCTCCTAATAATTTGGAATCTGTTATTGTAGTGCCCGCATTCGATCCTTGCCGTTAATATAGATGTTGGATTCGTTAGATTCTCCTACTAATTTGGAATCTGTTATAGTAGTGCCCGCATTCGATCCTTGCGGTTGATATAGATGTTGGCTTCGTTAGATTCTCCTACTAATTTGGAATCAGTTATTGTAGTGCCCGCATTCGATCCCTGCCGTTAATATAGGTGTTGGCTTCGTTAGATTCTCCTACTAATTTGGAATCAGTTATTGTAGTGCCCGCATTCGATCCTTGCCGTTAATATAGATGTTGGCTTCGTTAGATTCTCCTACTAATTTGGAATCTGTTATTGTAGTGCCCGCAGTCGATCCTTGCCGTTAATAAAGATGTTGGCTTCGTTAGATTCTCATACTAATTTGGAATCAGTTACTGTAGTGCCCGCATTCGATCCTTGCCGTTAATATAGATGTTGGCTTCGTTATAATTTCCTACTAATTTGGGATCTGTTATTGTAGTGTCAGCATGCGATCCTTGCCGTTAATATAGATGTTGGCTTCGTTAGATTCTCCTACTTAATTTGGAGCTGTTATTGTAGTGCCCGCATTCGATCCTTGCCGTTAATATAGATGTTGGCTTCGTTAGATTCTCCTACTGATTTGGGATCTGTTATTGTAGTGCCCGCATTCGATCCTTACCGTTAATATAGATGTTGGCTTCGTTAGATTCTCCTGCTAATTTGGAATCTGTAATTGTAGTGCCCGCATTCGATCCTTGCCGTTAATATAGATGTTGGCTTCGTTAGATTCTCCTACTAATTTGGAATCTGTTATTGTAGTGCCCGCATTCGATCCTTGTCGTTAATATAGATGTTGGCTTGGTTAGATTCTCCTACTAATTTGGAATCTGTAATTGTAGTGCCCGCATTCGATCCTTGCCGTTATTATAGATGTTGGCTTCGTTAGATTCTCCTACTAATTTGGAATCTGTTATTGTAGTGCCCGCATTCGATCCTTGCCATTAATATAGATGTTGGCTTCGTTAGATTCTCCTACTAATTTGGAATCTGTAATTGTAGTGCCCCCATTCGATCCTTGCCGTTAATATAGATGTTGGCTTCGTTAAATTCTCCTACTAATTTGGAATCTGTAATTGTAGTGCCCGCATTCGATCCTTGCCGTTAATATAGATGTTGGCTTCGTTAGATTCTCCTACTAATTTGGAATCTGTTATTGTAGAGCCCGCATTCGATCCTTGCCGTTAATATAGATGTTGGCTTCGTTAGATTCTCCTACTAATTTTGGATCTGTTATGGCAGTGCCCGCATGCGATCCTTGCCGTTAATATAGATGTTGGCTTTGGTAGATTCTCCTACTAATTTGGAATCTGTTTTTGTTCTGCCCGCATTCGATCCTGGCCGTTAATATAGATGTTGGCTTCGTTAGCTTCTCCTACTATTTTGGGATCTGTAATTGTAGTGCCCGCATTCGATCCTTGCCGTCAATATAGATGTTGGCTTCGTTAGATTCTCCTATTAATTTGGGATCTGTAATTGTAGTGCCCGCATTCGATCCTTGCCGTTAATATAGATGTTGGCTTCGTTAGATTCTCCTAATAATTTGGAATCTGTTATTGTAGTGCCCGCATTCGATCCTTGCCGTTAATATAGATGTTGGATTCGTTAGATTCTCCTACTAATTTGGAATCTGTTATAGTAGTGCCCGCATTCGATCCTTGCGGTTGATATAGATGTTGGCTTCGTTAGATTCTCCTACTAATTTGGAATCAGTTATTGTAGTGCCCGCATTCGATCCCTGCCGTTAATATAGGTGTTGGCTTCGTTAGATTCTCCTACTAATTTGGAATCAGTTATTGTAGTGCCCGCATTCGATCCTTGCCGTTAATATAGATGTTGGCTTCGTTAGATTCTCCTACTAATTTGGAATCTGTTATTGTAGTGCCCGCAGTCGATCCTTGCCGTTAATAAAGATGTTGGCTTCGTTAGATTCTCATACTAATTTGGAATCAGTTACTGTAGTGCCCGCATTCGATCCTTGCCGTTAATATAGATGTTGGCTTCGTTATAATTTCCTACTAATTTGGGATCTGTTATTGTAGTGTCAGCATGCGATCCTTGCCGTTAATATAGATGTTGGCTTCGTTAGATTCTCCTACTTAATTTGGAGCTGTTATTGTAGTGCCCGCATTCGATCCTTGCCGTTAATATAGATGTTGGCTTCGTTAGATTCTCCTACTGATTTGGGATCTGTTATTGTAGTGCCCGCATTCGATCCTTACCGTTAATATAGATGTTGGCTTCGTTAGATTCTCCTGCTAATTTGGAATCTGTAATTGTAGTGCCCGCATTCGATCCTTGCCGTTAATATAGATGTTGGCTTCGTTAGATTCTCCTACTAATTTGGAATCTGTTATTGTAGTGCCCGCATTCGATCCTTGTCGTTAATATAGATGTTGGCTTGGTTAGATTCTCCTACTAATTTGGAATCTGTAATTGTAGTGCCCGCATTCGATCCTTGCCGTTATTATAGATGTTGGCTTCGTTAGATTCTCCTACTAATTTGGAATCTGTTATTGTAGTGCCCGCATTCGATCCTTGCCATTAATATAGATGTTGGCTTCGTTAGATTCTCCTACTAATTTGGAATCTGTAATTGTAGTGCCCCCATTCGATCCTTGCCGTTAATATAGATGTTGGCTTCGTTAAATTCTCCTACTAATTTGGAATCTGTAATTGTAGTGCCCGCATTCGATCCTTGCCGTTAATATAGATGTTGGCTTCGTTAGATTCTCCTACTAATTTGGAATCTGTCATTGTCGTGCCCGCAGTCGATCCTTGCCGTTAATATAGATGTTGGCTTGGTTAGATTCTCCTACTAATTTGGAATCTGTCATTGTAGTGCCCGCAGTCGATCCTTGCCGTTAATATAGATGTTAGCTTCGTTAGATTCTCATACTAATTTGGGATCTGTTATTGTAGTGCCCGCATTCGATCCTTGCCGTTAATATAGATGTTGGCTTCGTTAGATTCTCCTACTAATTTGGAATCTGTTATTGTAGTGCCCGCATTCGATCCTTGCCGTTAATATAGATGTTGGCTTCGTTAGATTCTCCTACTAATTTGGGATCTGTTATTGTAGTGCCCGCATTCGATCCTTGCCGTTAATATAGATGTTGGCTTCGTTAGATTCTCCTACTAATTTGGAATCTGTTATTGTAGTGCCCGCATTCGATCCTTGCCGTTAATATAGATGTTGGCTTCGTTAGATTCTCCTACTAATTTGGGATCTGTTATTGTAGTGCCCGCATTCGATCCCTCAATAAGAGCATTTACACTTTTAAATTTCTGTTTCCATTCTGCAAGTCATTCGGGCCGACTTTCAAAGTGTCCCCGGCCACCACATGTGTGACATGCACCTCGGAAGGTGTTACTGCCTAGTGATCTTCTAGGTTTGTAGCTGCCTCTTTCTCCTCTATGTTGTGGTGGTTGTTGGAATCTCCCTCTTCTAAAGTTTCTGCCAACATAATAGGTTGGGTTAGTGTTCCCCTTCTGCAATTCCTCAATCTTCCTGTTCAATTCGTTTACCATCTCTCTCAATTCGTTGATCTCTGACTTCTCTTCCTTTTCAGTCTTCTGAGCAACATTGCATGGCTTCTTCTTATCTGTTGTTTGGAGCTCTTTCTCCAATCTTCGTAACTCTATCTTGAACCTGTCGTAGTCATCTATTGCGTCGTACTTGTACTGAGCTATATCCTTCAGCTCAAGTTTCAATCCTTGAAAAAGCACTTGTTTCAAGAGCTGATCATCTCCTCTTTTGATTGCTTTCAGTTCTTCTGCTCTGGCGTACAAATCTTCCAGCCTTGATGCATAAGTTGTAACTTCTTCAGATCCTTGGGTACAGGAGTAAAATTTTCTCATGACCGACTCCTGCGATTCTATGCTACCGTAAGTACCTTCTAGCTTCTTCTTAACTTCTTGGATGGTTATACTAGGTCCTAATCTCCGCACGATATCGCTGGCTGTGCCTCGCACTGACCTTCTCACTCCCAGCGTAACTTGCTTTTCCGTGAATGTTCCCTCTGTCAACAGTGTGTCTATTTCATACTTAAAGGCATCCCACGAAACTTCACCTTTATTATCTTCCCCCGAGAATGTAGAAAACTTTGGGAAATGGTATGTTCCTGTCTCTGGAGTAGCAGGAGTTCTCAGTAATGAATACTCATACCTTGATCTTTCGATTGGCTGTGTCTTGATGGTTTTCTATCCTCGCCCATCTTCTGGCCAAGACTTCTCAGAAATAGACCCAAGTCTTCCTCACTTTCTGTCTGAGGATCCATGTTCAAAGCATGAAGCGCCTCTAGTAGCTTCTTTTCCTTTTCTGACAACGTTTGTTCTCGTTCAGACCCACCGCTTACTAATTCACTCTTAGATGAGTCATCTTCTTCCTTTGACCTTGCATAATCCCTACTATCCATTATAATTAAGAAACTAATTAATAAACAGACTGAAATGTAAAACAGATTCTACATAATACACACAAAATAAATTATGGAAATCCTCTGCAAATCTGAAAATGTGCAAATAAATGTTAATGTTTTAATAAAAATTTACATTGCTGCAACAAGTATAAAACATGAAACTACTCACTGCAAAATAATACAGTTATAAATCAATTAATCAATCTGCCTTTCCTGAAATTTTAAAACAGGCATGTCAAGGTCAAACTTTCAATGTCAATACTTTTACCGTCAAGGTCAATATCCCAGTATATCAAGCATGTGTAGCATTCAGCAAGATTTCAAATTAAACCACCGCTATATAGCTGTGTGATATGAATGCTGGTCACTACCTCCAGACAAACAACACATCTGAAATAAAACTAGTTGGCCTCTGAAAAGTACTGTTATAACAAAAAATAATATGATATACTATGTACTGTTTTCAAAATGATGGCAACATTATGAAAAGTAAAGATGCTTCAGCTAAATATAATTATAGACTTGTTAGAATTAAGAACCTCCACCTAGGTTTATTTATTTATATGCTATGGTATAATGCAATAGTGACACTTTCCCAAATTTTCCTTTTCACTTTCCTAGACTATTTAGAAAATTGCAGTTCTAAATGAAACAGATAACAAAATATAGCAAAATATTTACAAAATACTGTACCCAAATGGTTGTTTACAACCTGATAAAGAAATTCAACTGCCATTGACTAAATAAATGGCCTTCCACTATTGGTACTTACAAAAACAAGTTAAACAGCTGTCTGGATCAATCAATAGGCCACTAGACTGCAATTTAATTGTCACATGGTCCACTGTCAGTTCGAGGGTCCTTGACGATGTACACACTGCAACTCCAAGCTGCCCCCTCAATACAAATCAGCAGTGCAAAAACACTTTTCAGTTGTTAAACAATAGAAACAAAAGTTTATACACTTTGGGCGCCATTTGTAAATTGTGTGCTGTAGTGATAGATGAATAGTAAATTATCTACACAACACAATGGGTTCGATTATATGTCTGTTTAATAGTTACCCTCCATGTTCACGTCAATCAGTTGACAACATGATAGTATTTAATACTAATATGAGTATATATCTGTCAAGGTCGCAGACACTGATATCACTTGCATGAGTATATATCTGTCAAGGTCGCAGACACTGATATCACGTCTATGAGTATATATCTGTCAAGGTCGCAGACATTGATATCACGTGCATGAGTATATATCTGTCAAGGTCGCAGACACTGATATCACGTGTATGAGTATATATCTGTCCAGGTCGCAGACATTGATATCATGTGTATGGGTATATATCTGTCAAGGTCGCAGACACTGATATCACGTGTATGAGTATATATCTGTCAAGGTCGCAGACACTGATATCACGTGTATGAGTATATATCTGTCAAGGTCGCAGACACTGATATCACGTGTATGAGTAAATATATGTCTAGGTCGCAGACACTGATATCACGTGTATGAGTATACATCTGTCAAGGTCGCAGACACTGATATCACGCGTATGAGTATACATCTGTCAAGGTCGCAGACACTGATATCACGCGTATGAGTATACATCTGTCAAGGTCGCAAACACTGATATCACGCGTATGAGTATATATCTGTCAAGGTCGGAGACACTGATATCACGTGTATGAGTATATATCTGTCGAGGTCGCAGACACTGATATCACGTGTATGAGTATATATCTGTCAAGTTTGCAGACACTGATATCACATGCTGAAGCCCTGCAATTATAAATTACGGATTCTCAACAGTAATAGACCAAATATACAATCACAATAATATTGAAATATATAATCATGATGATGAAGGAATAAATATACGCTAATATCTAGTGGCCGTCTATACAATGTTTCCGCTGAATTACATCACAATAACTCGACAACTTAAACAAATTGTTCACACCGGCATAATAAGAACAATAGTAATTGCAATTAGAACAATATGTACATTTCCATACAGGACATTTACCACAACAACAACATACCAATTGTGGATTGGCCTCTCACGACAACACCTGACACTGGACCCTGAGCTGTTCCCCTGTGCTGGGCTACTGCAATATTAATGCATATGTGCACATAAATATTAAAGACGGTGATAATTGTTACGACCGTTAATAATATAATAGCATACACAGGCCATTTTTGAAACTTAAGAAAAACTATAATTATTATATATCATTGGAAAGGTTCAATTCATTATATAGAGATAATTATAGCCCTTTGCTTACTGCGATATTAAGCTATTATTCACATAAAATGCCGCATTATTGAAAAAAAGATCCTTTGCAACACTCTTCAGTAAACCATTCATAGAATTTGTTTTTTTAAAAACTCCAGCATTTTATTTTGTAAGAAAAACACGTGTCCAGCATTTGAAAAAAATATGTTAAAACGATTTCCTCTAAGTGGCTGTAATGGCAAACCTAAAAGCTGGTTAGATTAAAAAAAAAAAAACAGAAATAAAAGTCAAAAAAGCTGAATGGCAACCATTTTTCAAATCGCCTCTTCATGCGAATGCCTTGCAGGCTGTGTGTACCAGTCGATTTGTTCCGGACTGTCCGGATTTTGTAAAAGAAGGATTATCCATAGGAATGTTACCTTCAAAATGTTCTTTCTCCGATTCATATATCGCCTGCTGTGAAACATCAGCCATGTGCACTAGTGTATGGAGGCCACAGTAAAAATTATTCATTTGACAGTCAACAGTCAGACTAATCGCTTGTTTAGACTCTTCAATCGTGCTTTTATAATTTTTAACTACATCTGGCAATAAACTGGCCCTATATTCAGAATTTCTTCAAGCATTGAATAAAATTTTGTTTCTGTGGACGCTCTGTCACTCATGGTATTTTTTATATTACAAAGAATTTGTTTTGCTGGACTTTCCGTATTTTCGCCCTTACTTGCTAAGTCAATGTCATTTAAAATATCTTTAAATGTGTCGAATGTATAAGATGCTGATTTGGTCGCCATATCATGTAAACCTAAAAGCAAGTAGTTTCCGTCACTTTCAGACAATTGCCGTCGGACTATCACAGACCTTTCCACTGACCAATTGTTAATTGTGCTTACAGACGGCAGTTTAATGGGACTTTTGTTTCAAAGTTTTAAAACAGCTTTAATTACCGGACTCACATTTTCACAAGACACATGACAATCTGAAGTCTGTAAACACATTCATGAAGCTCTGGCATATAACAGTTTTTTCATCAAATAAGGCCATATCTTCAATGTTCTGCAAAGAAGCATTTTGAATATTGAGATCATCAATTATAACTTAAAGGTTCTTGATCTCTTCATTTCTTTGCAGTATTTCATTTTTTAGGTCACATATTTTTTAATTAAGTTCCTGAATTTCTAATTCATGTTCTGTAACCATATCAATGTCAGCGTCAAATTTCTAAAATTTTCTCGTCAACATGCTTCTCTGTTAGCAGTGCGTTTTGAAGCTTTTCGCTGCGATTCAGTTTTATTAATATATTTACCAAAACTTTCATTTAAACTATCTTTTTCAGCCAAGGTTTAATCGAATTCGTCTCCTTTCAATTTTATTTGATTTTTCGTTTGATGCAGCTCAGATGCCAGAGTTTCAGACACAGACATATAAGCCTCAGCTCTAATACGCAAATCATCATTTGTAGAAAATGGATCAGTTCGATTACTTTGACTGACATTTTCATTTTGTTTCTCAATCTGAAACCTTTCATTCATAAAGCGATCCAAATTTACTTTCCCCTTTACACTCATTTTACTTATTTAAATTCTGAAATGTTTGCTATGTACGTGTAACAATACCCAGTACTGATTTATATTTCATATTCTGTCCATATTTTTCAATGATATATTTTGTTGTTCTGTCAATGCCACGGCACTTGATATACTCAACAACACTTCAATTTTTCAGAATTTCTGAATCCATTGTGATCGATCTGAAAATAAATAAAAGACTGATACTTACATGATGTTAAGAACTTGCACTAATATCCAGCATGACCCGAGGGCAGCTACAAAAATAAATAAATAAAAAAACTGAAAGGAATGAAAATAAAACAAATCATAATATATGTTGTCAGGCCTTTTTCTGACCTTTTTGGGATAAAGTACCTTGGTTAATTTGGGAATTTATCGACGTAAACTTTTCAAAATCGGGAAAAATTTGTATTGCTTAATCGTTAGAATAATGAATAAATTTACATAAGAATTTTACAGCACTAATAATTTTAATTTAACTCTAAATTGTGATATATACCTAAGCAAGCTATGCAAACAAGAGTTTGAAATCATATGCATGTCTCATATACTAAAAGCATTGTATATTTATAATAAAAAAAAACAAATCTGACCAACTTCACCAAAATAAAATTTTGGGATCTACTGTCTACATGATTTAACTTTTAATGATGTGTTAATAAACATCTTTTTGTGCCTCCACTACGTAGATCGCGAAAATATGGGATAACTTGAAAATAAATCTTTACCTCCTTTTATTTAAATCCTTCCATTAACTGACACATCTACTTTACTTTTGTAAATAACAAAACATTTGCCCATAATTCATGTTAAATTTCATCATGATAGAGAACAAACAAATCGTTTTTCTTTGTGTTATCCATTTTATTACACAGCTATTAGAGTGTTCTTCCCTTGTAAACAATGTCAATGATAAAACTAGAGGATATCAAAATGTAAAGCCAATGTGAAAAGATCGGCTGTGAAGTATTGAAAAATCGTATTTTCACTTTCATTTTCAAAAAAAATACAGGTTTTTTACAATTGTGAATTTTGGGGTCAGAATTGGGAAAAATTATGCATATTTGGCATTGGGAACGGGTCCTACTATCGGACCCGTGAGAGCAGTAGAAAAAGGCCTGGTTGTTCATAATTATATCAACAATTCCTATTCCAAACAAAGTATTTTTTTAATAATTTGCATCAAAATAAATATACATTTTATGAAAATAAAACAATTAACAATTTGAATTAGTATATTTAATTTGAATTAAATTGGCTAGTTACTTTAGTTTTCGTCAATGTTTTTTAGTTTTAGTTTTTGTCAATGATACGGCAAAACCACAATGCTTCAGAAAATTAAAATAAAACAATATTAATAGTTAAACTTTGACATTCAATTTTCAAGAAAGTATTCAAACTAAAATTTGAACTAACTAATGATACTTTTCAAGGTTAACAATACATAAATGTAGCTCTCTCTGGACCATTTGAAAATTAAAATGAAATTACTAATAAGTCTACATATATTGAACTACCACAACTTCCAAGTACGTAGATATTTCCTTAAATGAATTACAGATATAGTCACTAATCAGGCATTAAACGAATGATACATACTGTGAAATTAATTCTACAACATACATTAAACGTACAATATACACCCAAACTATGATATTTGTTGAAATCGTTTTTGTTTACATGAAACCGAAAGCGAAAAATTGAAATTCTGACGACTCCCGGTATCACCTGGAAATTCCCTTAGTCTTAGCTTACAAAATACATTTGCGTGGGAAATGCGCGTCCTAGATTTGAAATGACCTTGACAAAATCGTATAGGAATGTTGCTTGTTATTGTTTACAATTAGGATTTTTCGCGCATGCGCACTGACTGGTTGGCAACAGCGCTGGTTACAGATACAGAAAACATGCACACATACATGTGTTTGCTCGATAAATCGATCGAAATTTCCGAAATACATATTTAAACACAACACATAAAATAAAATAAAAAAAACAGTCACATACCGTATTTAAACAATACACATAAAATTTAAAAAAAACAACAATCACATACCGACTTAAGTATATAATAAACAAAATTAATATATCAAATAGGCAGGTTAAACAAAAAGTTTCAATGCTTTGAACTAAGCCATAACTTCTCAGTTAAATTTACTTTAGACACGAATAAAAGAACTTTTATTTTTAAAAATGATAATGTTTTTTACGAATCCTGATAATATGTACCAAAACAGTAATGCTATGAATGCACTGTGTATGCTAATGTGTGTTATTTTTTATGTAATAAAGTTGCAGGAGATGCATTGTAACGTACAACAAATGTACTGATCAGTCATGTAATATCAACCTGAAAAGAAACCTGTAGCGTAATACTCGTTAAAAGACAATATTTAAATATGATTTATATTTTTTTTAGCACATTGGAATACACAATTTGATGAACTCATTACTTATCAGGGATCCCTCTCTGGTTTGGGGGAAGAGTGACTGTACCCTCAGGCGGGGGAATTTTAGCGTCTTTTTACACAGAAAGCGAAATTTTGACTTAGCAAACGAGTCAACAATAAAAACTATTAAATATAGTTTTTAAATCACTTTATTTAGTCTAAGTCTTTACCTGACAACTTTATTCATGAAAATTATCAATAAATTGAATATTATATTAACTAGTCAAATTTTAACCATCTACGGTCTACCACTTGAAAATTATCAGGTGGAGCAGTGCAACAGATAATTTTTCTTGCAATTTAACAGATTTTCACTTCTGATTTTTAAATCGTTTTTTAACTTCCAATGTGTAACCTTAATTAATTTTGTTAAACTACTTTTACTAATTCTAATACAGTAATAAACTGTGTTTTCGACTGAAAGACACTGTATTTGTGCCTTTTTGTTTCACCTGTTTTTAAAACTTTTAAGCAGAAGCCATTTTCCCAAAACAGAAATTACGGTTCCCGGCAAACAAGTTAGCAGTTAACTGTATATAAATGAAGTTTTATTATGAAAGCACAAATAATCGGGAACCAGACAAGTCAAAACAGTCATTTAACATGACAATGTGATGTTCTTCGGATTTTATCGTTAAGGTTACAGTATACTAAATATTTCAGGTGTGCAATGCTATACTCTCTAAATAATTCAACACCATTTATTTGAAGACACAATTTTCTGTATAGTCACTTGCCATGACTTTATTTTTGAATATTTCTTTGTACATGTGGTAGGAAAAACATTGTTGTGTACTAAAAATTCACTGTTTCGCTTGAAGGTTGGAGACTACATGACGAGACTTTGACAGTTGGCAGTATACCTTCAACTGGAGAGTAGCCGGTAAAAAGATGGCCGTAAAACAGTGAACTTTGATTCGCGTCGAGTTCTTTCTTACATATCACATGACCTATCTTTTTTATTGTCTAAATCAATTCGGCTCGGAATGCTCTTTAAGAAAAGGTATGGTTATGAGGGTCTCTACGCGCAAAATGTTGAGTTTATTTTTTGTTGAATTTATTGCTTTTACATTGAATTTTGTTAAGGAAATCTTTTAGTATATTGTGACCTAAACTGACTTTGGGTTAAAATAAAATATCGTCTGCAAGTGCAAAATATGGATGAGAAAGCAGATTTTTGGTCATTTCTGAGCAAAAGAGTAGAAAATAAGTGCATTAAATGCATCAATTCAGATTGTTTGATCTGGAATGGTTGTATTTCAAATAGTTCCTTACCCTATTATGGCCGAATGAGGGCTAAATTGCCTTCGGACATAAAATCAGAGACATACTTGGTTCACCGTGTAGCGTTAATGTGCTACATGAAGTCAGAATTGAACGCCAGGGACTCTGTGAGCCACTTATGCAACAATAGCTTGTGTGTTAAGCCTGAACATTTAAACATAGAGCCCCATTCCACCAACATGGAACGGCGGACATGTTTACAGTTCGGACAGTGCAGCGGGCATGGAACTGAGCCAGCCTGCATATTTGGTAAAAACATGAATACAACAAGCTTTATCACTTCCTTTTATTCATAGAAATACACTTAAAATACATAAATGCATGTTTTTTTTCATTTTATATCTATTTCTATTGGGTATTTTTGCCTTTTTCAGGTAGAGGAACGCCTGATGCTGACGCGAGGGCCACTTGTTAGAGGTCTCTTATGCCAAAACAGGTAATAATAACAATTTATTATCAGGTACACAATCAACTAAGCATATTTATGATACTTAAGGTGTGGAAGACTGTCATAATCAGGTTTGGGGTCACTCATGCCCTTGCCGTAGTGTAATTCCTCATGCAGTTTGTATCGATAATTCCGCGTCCTGGCACGTAAAGCTCGTGCTTTGTTGGTAGCGGATGTTTGCTTTCGGTTAAGGTCGTTGCGGTCCTCATATGCTATCTGCTTAATAATCTTTGACCCCTGGGTAAGGTTAGCATTTAGTTCAGTGGTTTTTGCAATTACAGAGTCAGCATAGCCATTGTTTAATTTGTGAACCTGCCCGTGAATTCGACCTACACAGTTGCGTGAGAAAGTCACAGTTTTAGGATTGACAGCTTGGTACGACCTGTTTACTGCTTCACTTTTTGGGGTTGTGGTTAAAAGTTTGGTAGCGTCAAGAGCAGCTGGACCTAAAACCATTTCAATGCATTTTTTAAGGACTTGTTGGTCACTGTCAACCATTTTAACCTTGACATTGTCTGGCATGAAATTCTTAGCTTGCCTATTTGTACCAGCACAGACATAACTGTACTTTGCACAATGAGTACCGCAGTAACCACTGAAGCATAGAACAATGGTTGCGATTACATCAACCATGACCTTCTTTAGAACCTTGATGTCACCCTGGTGTTTATTGTGGGCAGCTTTAAGCTCAGCCATACACCTAGCTTTGACCGAGAGAGCGAACCGACTCCTGATATTAGACTTGGAATGACCCTTGAGCATGCCCTTTGAGAAAGGCGCTTTGTTGAGCTCGCGCTTCAGCGAGTTGCCTAGGTGCCTCAGATCCTTAAGATGACCCACATTGTGACCGTGAGAGTTACGAACACCTTGGAATACCCTACTGTCCCCATCACAAGTGAAATTTGCTATTTTGATGTCCTTAGAGATCTGGTCACCTAACAACCTATTCCATTTGCCTTCATCACCTATTGGTTCCCTCTCTGAAACATTTGCAGAACAATGCCCCCTATGATTGGGGCACTGAACAGGTTTACCCTTATTCCTAAGCATTGATGCAGTCCTGCATAGTTTATTTGCTACTTGTACCCCTACAATTTGCTTGTTTCTGGTATTGTTTTCACACATAGTGCTTATGGCAATAGTTCCGGCTTGAAAGGGTGTCGCGTCAGAGTTAAAAATTGGATTGTTGTAGCAAGTGTCCCCTTCAACATTTACCTTAGAGGGATCTTTTTGACCAATTTTGGCATTTTCAGCAACTAAGTTTTCTCTAATCTGGTACATGCTTCTCTCATTTAGGGATTTAAGGGCAGTATTGACCTTATTTGCTTGTTTTTGCATAGCAAGTGGAGAGGGAGCAATGATATTGGTTGTGTTGAGAATTCTGCGGGAACCTGTGTTCCCAATAGAAGTACTTGCAACACCTATTTGGAAGCCTACATTGATCTGAGCTGCCTTTCTGCCCCTGGTACTTGATGGAACCTCATTGTAAAGCTTATAATGCTTGCCTACATATCTGCATCTTGTACATTTTAACCTTTCCTCCCAGCCTAAGCCCCACTTTATGGAAGCACTGCCGTCAATTACCAAGTCGCCCCTACATTTATCACTTCTTAACCTATGCTTTCTATTTTCAGAGGACATCATAGACTGGAGTAGGGCGGGGACATAGACCTTGTTCGTAAGTAAGTCGGGATGGACTTTTGATGGAGCAGGAACCCGTAACAGGTCTACATAGCGAATCTTGTTCGCTCTCGGACGCACTAGGGCTTAGCTGGGGTTTGAGAGCCGTCTACATCCCGAAAAGTAAGAACCTTGTCATTGTAAGCTACCCGTGCTTCAAAGGATGACCTTTCTAACCTTACATAGGTTGTGTTGGAATTTGACCTTCTTTCATAATTATGTTTTTTCCCCTTCACCGGACTAGTCCCACCTCGTTTAAAACCAACATTGAGCAACTTTTTCTTTTGCTTGGTTATGAACCCCATTTTGACCAGATTGCCACCTTAAAAAAAGTCAAAGTACTTATTTTGTGCCCAAAATATGCAATTTTGTATTCCCTTAAACCTCTAAATGTGAGCAGGCAATGCAAATTGACCACCTGCTGCAGTTTAAAGGCACTCATGACATTATATACTAGAATATATAATTGGTGGCCTGTAATTAAAGAGGCTGCGACAAACAAGGTGCTTTAAAGACTTTACACTTTATTGGTTTGAAACAAGCAATTACTGGAAGCTGATTGATTTCTACACTTCAAAGTATCTTTGATCTCCCATTTTGACTAATTTGTTAATTGTCTTGGATGAAATTGGAATTTTTTTTCTATTAAATTTACATTTTTGGGGTGATTTTTTTTTAAAAATACACAAAAAATACATTATCAAAATGGCTTAGAGTAAAAATATCTAACAAAGTCATTCTCTCCTCACCCCACATAAGCCCCCCATACATGTTTGTTTGGTTTGTTTGGGTAATTTGTCACAAATATTGCAAATATCAGCTTTAATTGTTAGAGGGACATTTAAGCTTCAAGACGCTTGAAATCACCGGCTTCCGACCAAAATCACCTGTGTTTGAAAATATGAAATAAAATGGCCAAATGGACAGATATACAAGCCAAACTTAAAATATTGGTGCAATATGCATGGGAAGATAATTATATGCAAGAAAAACTAATTTTAATGAGAACAAATTTCTCTTATAGGTTACAGTATACTAAATATTTCAGGTGTGCAATGCTATACTCTCTAAATAATTCAACACCATTTATTTGAAGATACAATTTTCTGTATAGTCACTTGCCATGACTTTATTTTTGAATATTTCTTTGTACGTGTGGTAGGAAAAACATTGTTGTGTACTAAAAATTCACTGTTTCGCTTGAAGGTTGGAGACTACATGACGAGACTTTGACAGTTGGCAGTATACCTTCAACTGGAGAGTAGCCGGTAAAAAGATGGCCGTAAAACAGTGAACTTTGATTCGCGTCGAGTTCTTTCTTACATATCACATGACCTATCTTTTTTATTGTCTAAATCAATTCGGCTCGGAATGCTCTTTAAGAAAAGGTATGGTTATGAGGGTCTCTACGCGCAAAATGTTGAGTTTATTTTTTGTTGAATTTATTGCTTTTACATTGAATTTGTTAAGGAAATCTTTTAGTATATTGTGACCTAAACCGTTTGTTATGGTGCTTAAGTAAATCTGATCCCCGAAAATTACTCCCATAAACAACACGAAAACAAATTCGATGGCAGTTCATTTAGGGGAAATTTTGGCCTGAAATGCGGGAAAAATATATACTTTTTAATTGGGGGGAATGATGCCAAATTTCGGCATCAAAAAACAGAGATCGAGACCCCTGACAATACATTATAAAAGAGCAAGAATTCAGTATTTTCGGTCGTTTATATTATCCATGAAAATGACTGCTAAATACTATGGAAGTATAAAACATTTGGTTAAATGACCAGACTGCCACCTGTGGTTTTAGGGCACTTAGAATCAAACTTGACACCATGTTGCTAGTTAGTAACTGTCTGGGCAGTATCTGGTCACAATGAGATAATGGGTTTGTGCTCGAACAAAGGGGCAGTTAAACGCCGGATTAAATACCTAATACGTAAAGCCTATTTGGCATGATCCATTATAGTTGCTTTACATCTTTATTTGCTTTAGTGCCCTGTATTCTGGAATAAGTTAACATAAATGGATATTTTATTTTGAATTTTATTTTGTCACGAACAACAACTTTGTCTTGTATGAGTGTTGCATACATGGATATTGGGCACAATGAATTTATTTCTTTTAATTGCATCATTAGTAAACAATAATTATAAAAAGAAACGATTCATACTGTAATGCAATATATCTTATCATAGCATTATTATGTGCCAACATGTTTTAAAACATTTAATTATTGTGAAAATTAACTAATGTTTTTTCAACACTCTCTATATATGCCAATGTTATGCCCACAACCTTTTGACAACCAGCGGGCGGAGTCAAAACATAACAGGGGCGCGTGATGTCACTCGTCAACGTTCCTATAGAAAAATCATCAATTTGTTAAAAAATCAAGTAAATATTGACGAGGGAGGTGGGGTTCGTCAAAAAATACCTATTTTTCCACCACCAGATAACAATTTCATGCAATTAGTACTGGAAAAATGTGGTTAAACATATGAAGACATTACAAATATGTCACCGGAAATCACGATTAAACACGATATCGCGAGAGTCATGGTTATTGGCAACCCATGTATATTGACAAAATGCCTTCCAAAAAGACGGAAGCTTATTGCGTAATACGATTTCTGAAACATATTTTAGCTTCATTACCAAAATATACATGAAATTATGAATGAAAACATTCTTTTATTAACAACAGAATATAGAGAAAGTAATATTTACTCACCTTGTTGTGTTGAAACAGGCGTTTATTCCAATGTAATATTTACAATACGGTAGAAGACAAAAACAAAATGGCGTCTTTGATTGTGGTTGCTAATATACAATTATGTTGCCATCACAAAATACCAGAGTCTGAGAAAACTACATATTTTCTCCAATTAATACAATATTCGACAAAGGCACCGTTCAATGGCGAACTAGACTAAAATCCCAATAATACATTTACATGATTTAAATACAACATACCTTCGTAAAACTGATATAAATTACTAAATAGACTGTCACTAAAATGGCTGAAATCGTGATGAATGCTCTGCTTGATCGACTAAATTATCGATAGGTTACACTCAACTATAAAATGTTAAACCGGTTACATGTCGATGAATGACAACCGCTCACAAACACGCACAACACACACGATATATAGACCGGACGTGATATATAGAGAATAACAGGTTACTGTCTGGTCTTGTGTAATATATCAGGTGAGGCTTAGAATAATATAACAGCGAGGCTTCATATATTACACAAGACCAGGCAGTAACCTGCTTTTCTAATTAGCATACCACGGATTTCTAAAAAAAATACAACAAACGAGCTAAAGAAATATATTTAAAATATAAGAACAGCGCTGATTTTGATGAGCCGGCATTTACACGTTGACTTGCCATGTAGTTATGGATTTCTAAACGTTGATTGGATAATACCTAATTAACATTTCGTAATGATCAATGAACTGTTGTCACTACGAATACATAGATAACGCACCCGTAAATTCAATTAATACTTAAATCTAATTATGTGGTCCCCGTTGTTTATCCTTTTATTGTATTGAGTATTAAAAAAATCTGCAAAATATGCGAACAAGTGTACAATTTTGTTATTATCTGTCAAGACTCTTCTCATCTCTGAAGAGTTAAGTCACCTCCAATAATGTACGCAGTAACTAAACCAATACCGATATCGTCGTTTAACCTGATCGTTTTAAACGGTGTCGCAATTAGTCCATGATATGATCGGCAGTGGCGTAGCTTGGGTATAAAGATGTATATGATCAGGAAGCACATTTGAATTTTAATAACAGTATTTTTTTTTTATCTATGCATGGTCTCAAACAACGAATTTAGGTTGAAACCAGATATTAGAAAGTAAAATTACATAACCCTGCTTTTTGTTCATTACATGTGTGACATATTGATGCAATCATTACGCAGTGAAGTTTCAACATAACCGACAAAGATTCCCCCTCACCCCCTACCCTTCCCTTGCGTCATTTTTTTATATTGTTTATCTTTGTAAAAAATATATAGGCGGATGACTATAGTGCCGTAAGAAAGCTGCCCTACTGTATTCCGATAACTGGATAAAATTGACCCATTCTTCAGCATATTGATCTTACATTTCCAAATTATAAAGTATTGATGATCGACCTTTGCTTCAGTAATTATACAGCTCTTTATAATAGGTCAATATAACTTGAGGAAACCAACTTTTCACATTTATGAGTTAAATACGCTAATGTAGTGAAATCGGAAAGCACAAACGAGGTTCCGATAATAGTTCTTGCTACGATTTCGTCGGTGGGAGATGTTGTTTCCGAGATCTTGACTATCACTGTAGCGATTTTAATAAAAGATTGTGTTCATCATGCATAATTGATGTTCATAACATGGTTGATTTGTTGAGATACGAAATTGCATGCATTGACGCTTCAAACCGAAAAAGCGGAGAAACTATTTATGACCAACATGCCATTGCTTACTAGTTGTTCTACCTGGACCACACTTGTAACTGCTGTGCAAAATGTGTAGTGGAAGATCATCGACACTGCGATCCAAAGCGTATGCTCCCTTTGGACGAATGATATACACTGTGCTTAGAAGAACTAAAGACCGATGCCACCACGTTGCGTGAACAATATGACAAACGACTGGAAGTAGTAAACGAACCGTCCAAAACTATTCCTGTTCAGATTGACTCAATGAAAGACAGTGACCTAAAACTGTTTGATGAACTGCGAGTTCGTGAGACAGCTAATCTTAAAGGCGTAGAAAAGGAGTTGACAGAGGAAACTCATCCCAAAACGAAATTTTGTAATGACATTAAAAGCGATATCGATATAGCATCACAGATTTGGAGAGGAAAATGGAAAACAACGCCAGCAAACAAAATGTGATACTGGCCAACAATTTACAGTCATACAAGAATAAAATAGGTGAGCACAAAAGTTTGAATTTTGAGGATAAAATTTCAATGAAATTCGATGATTCTGTTGAGAAACTGCTTTACTCTAGAAACATTGGAGAGTTACATACTGACAAAAGGTATCCGCACAAGAAAATAAAGTGGCAAAAATACTGAACAACTTGTTTTGAGACAAAATAATTATGACGACCTAACACCGCGCTATTGCAAATTGGAATTCGTCAATGACATGCAAATAGCTGCAATCGATTCCATGAATCGAAATATTGTAATCTTCTCTACCAAACTGACAATACAAGGCACATTCAAGTTCTGGAATATGATACCTTTCAGTATGGCTGTTATGTCTAAAAATACGATTGCTGTAACAAGTGAAATGGACAAAATTGAAATACTGAGTTTTAGAACAGATAATACAATTACGTCTAAACGATCGATGAATGTTGTGTCGCAATATACCTCCGCGACGAACATAAATGAGGAAGTTATGTGTTGTACCGCGAAGATAAGAGATTGATCCGAATGCTTTCACTGAGTGGGGAAGAAAAGGACTTCGTTCCAAGACTTCCTGAACGGGTTTATAAGCCAGGCGAAAACGACATTGTGTTTTTACAAAGCAAACACATATTAGTGATAACGGAAAATTACAATAACGTGGTCACCTTATGGGACATCAAAGGCAAACATCCTCCCGTCAGGATTTCACATGAAGAGCTGAAATTGCCTCGAGGCATTAGTATCGGGACCAACGACTGAATGAATGTGTGCAGTGAGAAGACTGGATCCATCGTGCAGATAAGTGCCGACGGGACAAATAATATCGAGAAGTGCACATATATAGCACTAAGTAAACTAAAACGTAATGCAACTTATGCAAGTGTTCGTTCAGGAACGCATTTTGCATTTTTCAAAATTTTCTGATGTGATATCCACAAATGATACTCTGTTTATTATATTGCTAAATATTCAACGCTTTAATTTTGCTTTTGCTTAAGTTCTTGGTAGTAGTTGTGTTTATATGTATGAAAAAGTCATTATCATTCAAGAAGAAACATAGTAAACTTCAGTGGACCACATAATTAATATCGTTATATCCGAAAATAAGTACATCCGTAATTAGACTCCAATAACATGGAAAAACACTTATATTTTCATACACAAGTGGCATAGCAGATCTATTGACTCAGGAAGTGACCACGAGAAAGGAAACCGTCGATAGATAAGAAATATCAAAGACGATATAGTCATCACAGGAACGCTGATAGAAATAAAATAAAATACGCAGTTGTATTACGTTGTTAATTATATGGTTATTTGAAACTTCTTTGATATTTTTTATAAAGGACTTTTCGAAGAAATTTGCTGTTTGCAAGTTCATGTGTAAAGTAAGTTCAGTATCTCTTATATGATCCACATGTATACAATTATTTTTAACAAAATTTCGGTTATTAGAAATGGGAATGTCGTTTTTTGGGTGGGCGGGTTGGTGACGTCAACATTTTGTTTGCGCTTTATAACTCGAGAACGAATTAAGTTATTGTAATGATACATCATATATAGATACACTATAGCGAGACCTCGCTTGGTATTGCATATAGGTTGGTGGGGTGAATGTCAAGGTCACCGTTACTAAAAATAAAAAAATGTTTCCGCTCAATAAATTGATAACACATTGAGAAATTGTAATGAAACTTCATACATAGATTATATGTATTATATTGAGACCTCGCTTGAGATTGCGTATGGGGTGTATGGGGTCAACGTCAAGGTCACTATTGCTATAAATAGAAAAATGGTTTTCGCTGAATAACTTGAGAACACATTGAGATATTGTAATGAAACTTCATATGTAGATACCTTATAACTAGACCTCGCTTGCGATCGCATTTGGAATGGGTAGGGTCAACGTCAATGTCACCATTACTTAAAGTAGAAAAACGGTTTCCACTCATTACATTTTGAATGAATGTAGGTATTTTATTGAAACTTCATGTAGATACCTTATATTGAGACCTCGCTGGGAATTGCATATGGGGTGGTGGGGTCAAGGTCAAGGTCACAATTGCTAAAAATAAAACAAACGGTTTACGATTTTCAGCTCAAGAACGAATTGAGATATAGTAATGTTACTTGAAATGTAGATACCTTATATTGAAACCTCACTTGGGATTGCATATGGGATAGGTAGGTGTCAAGGTTACTGTTATTTATAGAAAAAGGTGGCGGCCCAATAACGCAAGAATTATTTGAGCTATTGTAATACAACTTCATATAGAGATACATTATAGCAAGCCTTTGCATGGGGTTGCATATTGTTTTGGTGGGGTCAAGATCAAGAGACGCCGCTTGGTATTAATTAGGGGATGGATGAGGTCAATGTAACCAGTACTTGCATTCTGCTTAATAACTCAGTAGTGGATGGAGCTATTGTTATTCCGGTAAAACATTTTTACTTACATAAACAAACTTCTGTTCAGGGTCAGTTCTCTGCAATGTCCTAATTAACAACTAAAAAACCAATTTCTTAACTTAAGTTGTACTTAAGTGTGAATCCTAGCCTTAGCTTTATGACCTTCACCTTGCATCCAGAACTTTGTTTATTATTGTGCTGACTTTTATGCATTTTGTTCGAAAATTTTATTTTTCGTGGACTTTTCACGTTTCATTTTGTTTTTGCGTTTGCGATTGTAAATACTTGATATTAATGTTATTGCTCAGATTTGCTATATGTACTGCTGTGTTTTATAAAATTAGATGACAATTAATTTAAATGTTTTGTAGTTCTTTTGGCTAGTGCTACTAATTAGTAAAATATAATAGCTTTCTATGAATTCATTTGTTAAAGTAAATGTATTTGTATATGCCTATATATTTTAAGTTTAGTTCAAATATTGTGTACCGCATTAAAGCTTATTTTAAATATTGTTTATCAAGTATTTGATTGAAAATGCAATGTTGTACAAAATCGAATAAGTTATGTTCAAAGGTGAAAGTGACAAACAATCTTAACGATACACTGTTTTAATGTTTAATGGACTCACTATAACATATTAAAACCTAAGCATCAATGATCCAATGCTTTTCAAATATTGTCAATTGTCATTTGGAACGACGCGTGATTGAGACACTAGATATGCGATTAGAATCCTCATGCTTTAATCTGATTCTACATTTACATTAATATTCACAAACATAAATACCACTAAAGTTGTATACAGGTATTAATGAATCGATATTTTAATATTAGAACAAATTATTGAATAGCAGAAGATCGATCGATGTTCGTGTATGAAAAATAGGTAAGGTTATGTATGGAGAGGTATTTAGGCAAAACTTACATTGGTGTTTCAACATGCTTGCTGATATGGTCATTGTGTTAGCTGGCGCAGATTTTGTGTTTGATGACACTTTCATTTTGCTTGATGACGATGTCATATATCCAGCTGACAATGCCATCATGCATATTGATATATACTGATTGATCGCTGTTAGTGGCGTACTTATATTATGGGCAAACCAATGACACCATGATGTGTGAACTATTTATATCAATGTGAATAACACGCGGTTGAACCATTTAAAACTGAAGACGAATTTAATTTGCAAGCAAACATTAAGCAATAAGCAATATAGAACAGCCTAAATACGACGTAAACGAAACGAAACGATAGATAACGGTACTTTACGAAAAATATGTTTAACATAGGTTTGTATATGTCATTTATACCTTTCTCACTGAAACTTACATTCGTCAAAACAATTTGGCTTTATTTATAAAACACATTTATTTAACATTTGACCACGATTAGATAATGGTTAAGTAAGTTCTCCACTGTCTTTTGATTCTTTATATATAATTATAATTTAAATAAGTAAAATAATAAGTGAGCAATTGTAAAGGGATACGTGCGATCAGGCCAAAACAAATGATTGTTGGTTTCCGCTTACGTCTCCAAAAAGTATATGCGGAGGTAAAAGGTAATATATATTTTTTAACGTGTTTTTCTTCGCGGCAGATTCTCCACACAGTTTAGGTATATATGACTGCATGTAAAATGTTTTAATTGCCTTCAATCAAAGAAACTTTACCGTACGGTATGTAATTTACCAAGAGCGTCTTTTTCACGCAGACTTCGAAAAGTTTGCTAGTTACCGAAAAGCTGCATATTAGCGGAAACTGTTCTTTTTACAACATTGTGTTATGATCGATAGGCAAAAACATACACTTTTACAGTTCGGATGAGCGGAAACCAACAACATTATTATATATATATACGCCTCACACAACGTTTGATCTCAACCATCTCAACGTTTAGGTTTAAGAAATATGTTATTGTTTATTGGACTTTTCGCGCCATTTCTCCAGACGAGTTCGTTAACCCAATAATCCACTTGAGCATAACAACCAATCGATAGCTAATGACAAAATATACATGTGTGTTAAATTTCATTTGAAACAATTGAATATGTTTAGAGATATTATAAAATGAAGAGTGGCGGTTTAGCAATTTGTCCAAGCATATTTTATTTTAGTCCAAATTCACCAGAAAGTAAAATTGTGAAATATTTATTTCAGTCCTGGCCGGTTCGCCAGGAAGTTTCCCAACGATGATCCTGAAGGAGCAAGCTGTGGAAAACTAATATGACTGGAAAGTATTGCCATTATACACGTTGTACATTATATAATTGTGATATAATTGTGATATAATTGTGATACAAATTTTGCTAGTATTGTGTTTGGAACCTCTTTGATGGTTGATCAAACTTGAACCATTATGTCGTTTGTTTGTGAATCTGAGCTCGTAAATCAGTTGCAATGGCCTGTCTTTGTGAATCTGAGCTCGTAAATCTGTTGCAATGGCCTGTCTTTGTGAATCTGAGCTCGTAAATCTGCTGCAATGGCCTGTCTTTGTGAATCTGAGCTCGTAAATCTGTTGCAATGGCCTGTCTTTATTAATCTGAGCTCGTAAATCTGTTGCAATGGCCTGTCTTCACCTGCAGGTATATGTATAATGTGGGCTTTTTCTTGGAAACTTCAATAATATAACTCGGAGACGCAGGAGAACCGTAGAATCTTTTCAAATCGGTGGTGTGTTAGACATTAAATACGTACTTTTGTTACTTGTACATATTTAAAAAAATTCTTCACAGCATTAGTATTACTATAACTGACTAAAATATTATAAAATAATATATCATGCCCTTGATCTAAAACATAGTGTAATCATTGTTAATTATTATTGTTTTGTTTACATACTAAAATATAACAAATATCCAGATATGGTTATAGTTCTGTCCTGCATGTAATTCGGAAAATATTTCAGAACCTGTTCATGCAGTGTATGTATTCATATTGGAATCATAGCCTGAAGTTCTTTTTTTCTCATAAATCCGGCTTCCAATTGCAGAAACGATTTGCCAGATATTATTAACAATGCGTAGGCCGAATACGGAATGACCAGATGCTAACGTTACTGGGCATACAGAAAAGAAATTCTGAAAACACAATGAATTATTGTGACTGTGTCGTTTGGTATACTTGAATGGAATGGTCCATTTATTGCCCAAAGGGCCAATCAGCATATGTGCACAGAAGGCTGATCAGTGGACGAAATATGGTTTTCCTAATGATTATTCTTGTATTGCAGTGTTTTTTTTTAAATAAAAGAAAATAATAGTTTATACACAAAGTCATAAGACTTTGACTTTGTCTTAACTGCTAGGACATCAATATATGCGATAATTAATCAATACAGCCACTGAAGTTCATATTCAGTTTGTTCAAAACGACAGCTTAATTCATCCTTGGCCATATTTAAAACTCTCCCTATGAAACAAAATCTGTCCTTTAAATATGAACTTGAGGGGTTTCCTGATGGTTCATGTCTTCATAGGTACATGTAGTAATAATCGTTTTAGTTTAATATTAAAAAACTATTTTATTTATACTAATTATAACTATTAAACATATACAAAGTAGCTTTGTAATCCGGCCTTTTTATATCTCGTATTACGGCTTCTAACAGAGATGCACGTCGATGATCTGGGATTTGTACGTAATGATGCTAGGTCTTAAAATCTTGTCTACAATAAGGGATTTAGCTGATAATTGTATTAACTTCATTTCATCGTGCCTCAGAAAAATACAATTCTGTTTCTCTGGTAAACATTAAACCATTGAGCAATTAAATTGTAATTCGATTGAATTAATATTCTCATTTATTACTATTTAATTTGAATTTCAATGCTATGAGGTTAAAGTTAATTTACAAGAGCGTATTTTGTGATTAATTATGGGCTAAATGTGAGGTTCGGCATGCTTTAAACCGATTTGAACCCATAATGCTCTGCATTGACCGTTCCAAGAAGGTGACCCTCGTTTTAATCAATTTTATGTTTTGTGTTGTATTGTGTGTATTGTCCCGTATTGTATAGGCAATTGGTCACTTGTCTCAAATAAAGGAACAGCGAATGGTGATAAAGGTTTCTCTCCTGATGATGTCTCTGGAGTTTCATTATTCCTATATTCGATAGGCAACCAAATTGATAACTGCAAAAGTCAGTACATTACATCACACATACACTTTATTTACATTTGTTATAACGAAATTTATTTAGCACGTGAATTATATTTATGCTTTACAATGAACATGTACTAAATTATTTTCCAACATGAAAAGATAAACACTAGTTATTAATTTAAAGGGACACTACACATCATAAAACACGATAACATTAATGTTATGTAATGGAATAAATGTAAAATAATTACCACCAGAGTTAAAAGTATTTTGTGCATATATAATAATGTCACAATAATATATACGGTACATTGATATGTAGAGATATTTTTATATAGTGACCAAAACTCAAATTTACCGTATAAAAAACGTTAAAAACCCGACTCGATTATTCGAAACATTATACGTATCATGGTTGAATATAGTTGTACAAAGTGTTCGAAGTATACTTTAGTATATATGTGTTTACAATGTTTATAAGTATAATTTGTAAAATCTAGACTTTGTATACTAAGACAACTGCACGATATTTATCTGTACTGGTTAATTATTCTGCATGCACGACCGTTCGCAATTTAATACTTTTAAATGGTAGTATTCATTTAAATTCAAAAGAAATTTCCAAACAATGCAAAGTTACTTTGATTTTATGTGACTGTTCAATCCTATAAGTTCGGCAATTTTCTCCGACAAGTCATTATTCCAATTACGGAAAACGAACCACCGCCACCTGCTGTCGTGATTCGCTTTGCAATTTTGTATCTCGCATTCCGCTTACTGCTTATGGCCTGTGGCCTGTTGATACTGCCAACTTGCATGTGGTTGGGTATTGCGTTCTCGGTGTTACGGAACAAACAAAAAACCTATTGGTGAGAAGAGAAGCATGTTAGAATTTATAAGGAAGAAAGATAGCACTATAATTATAATTATATTACATGTAATTATGATGGGTCATAATAAACACACCAACAAGCATGTTGGAACAGTCATCAAGCATGGTGGAACAATCAGCAAGCATGTTGGAACAGTCAACATGAATGTTGGAACAGTCAGCAAGCAGGCTGAAACACCCATCAGGCATGATGTAATGGTTGCATAAATACTCCTCCCTACTTATACATTCGAAAAAATGGAAATGCCGTCGATATGCTCCTTTTAAACGGGTTGTAGTAACAACTCAGATCATTAAATGTCAGTACATAAACATATTCTTTTAACGTCTTTAGTTTATAAAATTCCTACAGTCTTTATTTTGGTACATAATTTAGCGAACCTGCGAACGAGTGTTCTTTTATCATTCCTACTGGTAATGTCGTTGATCGATTTCTTAAACAAAACACCTTTATCATGAGAAAATAATAAAAAATATGTAAATCGTGCTGACTGTTTACCAAAAATTTACTCCATCGGACCATTTCGCCGGTCACCACCGAACGTCTTCTTAAAACCTCTTAATGAGGTGGTCCTCTGAGTCTCCTAACCGTGGCCTTCCTGAATGTGCTGTTGATATGTTTCGAATTTAGCAATACAAGTCTTAAATTGTTCAGAATTCTTACTAATATTGTATTCAAATGATTTTAGTTCATTTTTGAGAATCATTATGATAATACTCTGTTTTTTTTTCTTTCACGTATTGTAATATTTTGCTGAAAGTAAATTTACCACCACATATCATAGATAGAGTGTACATTTACCCCCTTACATTCTGGAAAGAGTGTACATTTACTACACAATTTTCAAGAGTTAGCTTACATTTACCGACATTATTAAAGATTATCTGGAGTACTGCCTATGTATATCGTATACCTAGACAGGCAGTCACTGGAGCCTGGAACCTCAATTGCTCGAAGTGGTTGGAGACCGCTCGTCCTAACATTATTGAATATTCGAATTAAGCATTTCGAAACATTTTTGATGTACTTTAGTTGCATACATTCAACATAACATTGTAATTTATAATGATCCTGGAATAAAATAATCCCACAGTCTTCAGATGTATAAATATACATTCAAAAGGCTATTCATGATACAACCATTTTATTGCAACACCAGTAAGCTTATTTGCTGACATTTCGTTTCTTCGTTAAAGTGTTATTTTCTGCCATTTCGCACCTTTACAATATGTATCCCAACACATAAGACCAAAAACGGTTTGTGGACAGGTTGTATCAGTTACTGAATATTTAGGCCCTTTCTAACGCAAAATCCTGTATCCGCGCTGGAAGTTTACATTGTTGGTAAAGGAAATTAATGTAATTTGTGCAAGTGTGTTAATAAGAAAACTAGAAATGCTAATTATGGTGTTACATAAACCTATAGTCATATCAAGTGCACCAGTAAATAACATAATGTTAGTGTTATCTAAGAACTATATAAGTAGCAATGTACATGCGATACAGAACTGTTGTGCTGTATTATATATTTTAATGAGTATATTTCATTTCTTAGCTCGACATTTCAAAGAATGTGCGCTTTTCAACAAGCCCCGGAGTCGGCATCCACGCCTGAACTTGGTTAAAGTTTTGATATAGCAGGCCTAGTATTGTCAAATGAAACCTTGACATGTGTTTGGCGATTCAGATATTTGAAGTAAATGCCTCCTTTGTATGTTGAAGTGTGTTTATAACGAGAAACTGGTTAAGGTCTTTTTAACCATCCAGAGTATATTATGTTAACGCTATCACCAACGAGTAAATATGATATCTGATTGGTGCAAAGCAGATTTGTAGTGAGCAGGTGAACCTTAAAGCAACTTTCTCAGCTGACATAAACGCATTATAATAAAAATGTATAATATTTTCTGAGAAAGAATAAGTCCTGGGCCCGTATTCACCAACAATTCTTTATCAATTCTTAGACTTAAGAAGAAAGAATATTCTTTATTCTCAAGAAAAAATTCTCAAGTCTAATTCACGAAATCATATTCTCAAAGAAAATTTTTAAGAATAAAGAATTTTCTTCAGAATTCTTAGAATGCTGTGGGGCAAGCTAAGAACATTCTTAAAGATTCTAAGATGGCTGTTCGTGCAATGCACTATGCTAATTTGCTATTTGAAAATGTTGAAAATGTACCACGAAAAAGATTGTTTGATCGCGAAAATCCGCTGGACGGTTTGTCAGATATGGAGATATATAGAAGATACAGATTTTTTCCGGCAACTATTCTGACCTTATTGAATTTGATCACCGAATCCTTGGATTTCGGAACGCTTAGGAATTCTCCTCTCGTTCCGATTCAGCAGCTATGTGTATTCCTTCGTGCCATGGCCACTGGATCCTTTCAGCTTGTCATAGGAGACACTATTAGGGTCAGCCAATCATCCGTTTCACGATGCTGCCGGCGAGTTGGAAGAGCGATTGCTCGACTAGCTCGCCGATATATAGAGTTTCCAGGCAGAGAAGAGTGTAAAACTCTCAAATCCAAATTTCAGTCCATTGCCGGTGAATGATTCCTTTTTTCGCGTTTTCTAATGACCTTGAGAAAATGATTCAAGGGAAAGAAGTCATTTACTTACAAATTTTTGGGGGCGTTGTCGTCACTGTTTCATAAACAACTTCTTCAGTCAGGACCATCAATGATTTCATTTCATATGGGAGTAACAAATGATATATATTGTTTTGTATTCATTAATGTTTACTACTGTATTTATGTAATTTAATGTATGGTACATTCTTCATTAGACCAAAGTTAATTTGCATAAAAGGTGTAGCTTATATTAATGAATGGTCTATGTCACCCGGTTTTATTCAAAATCGGACATTGATTAGTTCATTTCATTACTAATTCAAATATACTGTAATAGTATAGATCCTGATTCTACACTGTCAATGACATTATGATAATTAGACTGATTTTGATCATTACAGAACCTATCAAAATGAGAAGAACATTACGTACTTTATTAAATGTCTGTCCCTCTTGGGGATATTCCAGTCAGTGTAGTGATCAACTAATAATAACTTCATCTGTCTTTTTTGTTTCACTCAGCTCACTTATCTATCTGTGGTATATTGTACTGTTTCCTCCGCATCTGTATATTGATTTGTTTTCTAATGCCCAGCCTCCTATCTCCTATACCCTATGGCAGAATTTCATTAAATCAATTTACTGAAATGTTAAGGGAATGGGTACCTTGTCCAGAATGTATGAGTCAGTCATGCCAGCTCAATGTTATGTATATAGCGTAAATAAAACAACGTAAATGTTCAAATTGACATAATTGGGATAATGGAAATGTTAACAGGTAACATCAGTGTTAATTAAACAATTATATATGCCCACCATGGTCTGCAGTATCATGCAATATTTAAAGGAGTGTTATCAATGATGTAACCAGTTTGATATTCTCAAATTTATTATGTGTAAAACATGTCCAGAAAATCTGTTGAATATGTAATGTAATAATAATAATTGCATGTGTGAAATGCATGTGCTGAAAATACGTGATAAATTGACAAACAAATTTCAACAGCATGAAAATGTAACATTGCATATGAATATGTAATTCACAAATATACGAATAGCACTATTCACATTCATTATAATGTTAGCACTGACATATGTATACATATGTATATTGTAAATTTATTCATAATTGTTTATTCAGGATTTTCAAATGTTATCGGACTCATCGATGGAACTCATGTTCGAATTCAAAGGCCGAAGGACCATGAAGCAGATTTCATAAATAGGAAGGGCTACAATTCTTTGAATGTCCAAGTATGTTGCGTTTTTTTTATCATCATTACCTGATTCCAAATATGTTCAGTATTAATCATTTTAAATTTTCACTGACATTCATGTCAAAATTTACAAATATTGTATTGTTCAATAAATATTTGAATAACAATATACAAGATTGTCACAATTTAAGGTATTATACATCAGATATGTCAGTTTACATACATTGTTTTCTCATAAGTACAACACCATGTATACAAGCAGTAACCACAAATAATAATGATAGTAAGCTTATTTGAAGATTTATATGAGCATCAGACTATTTTTTTTATATATGTATATGTGCTTTAATGGCCACATACATAGCCTGATCTATGAAGATATAAAGTGTGAATGCATTTCCATGCACATATTCAGATACAACAAGAAATACAATATGTAGAAAAGGCATTTAGATTGTTATAATAAAAACTACCTATTTTAGCACATAAATTATATACACATTTGCATAGTCAGTCTTGCTTTATAAGCATGCTTGCTTATATCTCACTATTATATCAGTACATGTTAAAAAAATAAATAAAACACTTATTGGTATTTTAATATTAGATGGTATGTGACCACAACAAAAAAGTGCGGAGTTTAACAGCTAAATGGCCAGGCAGTACACATGACTCTAGAATATGGAGGGAGTGTCATCTACGTAACCAGTTTGAACAAGGTAACTATAACATACACAGCATGTCAAAATGTATAACCAAACATGTATGTACAAATTGTGTCATAAAAATAAATGTAATAAATAATACAAGAATATATATGTAAGTAGGGGTGTGTTATAAATAATTAAAGTAATACAATTAAGTCCTACATCATACTTTATAACTGACAAAAGCAAAGCAATATTCTGCCACTTATTCTAAGGGGGCATAATAAACAATTTATTGGTTTAAATTTTATTCTAATTTATTTATACATTAACACATTTTACGAATAAAAATTTTAATTTCTGAACAGGAGCGCATAATGGGTTCATTTTGGGCGACTCTGGATATCCGTGCACACCCTATATGATGACTCCTTTCCGCACCCCTGAATCACAAAGTCAAGAGAGGTACAATTTGTCTCTGTGTAGAACACGAGTGCTTGTTGAGCAGACGTTTGGAATCATCAAACGAAGATTCGCAATTCTTCATTATGGAATAAGAACGGACTTGGCCACAGCTGTTACATACATTACTGCTTGTGTAGTCATGCACAATTTTGGAATTGAACAAGGTGATATACTTGAAGAGGACTATGTTGCTGATGTTGATGATGAACATGTTGTTGATGATAATGTTGACATTAATGCTAACCATGTTGGCAACATTGTAAGACAACAGTTAGTTAACAGATTTTTCAGTTGAATAAATAAAGAAAAGAAGAACATCCATTTACTTAGATAGTACCATTTAAAATTAAAAGCCTAAATTAAAAAATGAAGCAGAACTTAGAATGTTAAAAGTTCCAAATAATTGAAAAAATGTGAAGGGAAATAATTATAGCTAGTATGACAGAATATAACAAGCGTAAGAATATATACGTGATAAAAATGTGTATTTCATATATACACTTCATAATCATTACATATTGTTTGAGTTTCAATACAATTGTTTGCAAAATGTATATATAGTTTGCTCAACATATGGACAAACAGACATTTTGATGACTTTATGCTACCCTACCGATGGGATAATTTGAGGGTGCTGCTCAATGAACATGAACTTCAAACGCAGATGAGCTAACATGAAGAATAAGATAACGTTTATGATCTAATTATTGTTTGGAACTTTTAACATTCTAAGGTCTGCTTCAAGTTGTTGGGCCTGCAATCTTGCCACCTTCAATAATCATAAACATTATGCATCACTATAATGCACCATGTTCATGCAAATAAAACCACAAGATGTTACTCCAATGTTATAGATCGTCATATCATTTGTTGAATTTAAAAGGGATTTGTTCATAGATGTTCGTATTTTTGAAACATGTCATTAAAATGAATTTTCTTACTAAACTGTTAGACTGTTTAACAAAGAAAAACTGATCATGCATTTCAACACGGATGGTAAACATTTTCAATAACAGATATATACCCGGCATGTTAATATAAATAATATTTTCTTCAGTAGCACATAGTTTTGATCCATAATTTCACAGCCTTTATAAGTGACGAATCGATGGATCAAAATTTAAAAACATTGTTTTAATCACAAAACAATTCTCATTCACCATGATGTCCTTATACAAGAGCATGATATATTTTCATTACTTACCTGTGGGAAACTTGCCCAAGTCAATCACATTCTGGATGGCATACATGGAGGCACTCTCTGGCGCTAAAAGTATAACAGTATACAGATTATTTAAATACATATAACAGTTTATAAGTCACAATCAATTATTAATTTCAATATGTACAGAAAACAATAACAACAAGCAAACCAATGTGAATTATGATATATATTAAGAAAATACTTTTTTAAGGCATGGTAAAAAGAATATATTTCATGCCGTTTATGAACTAGGAATATTTATGTGGAACAATACCTTCATGAATGTGTACACAAATAAGCCAATTATAAAGTAAGCATGAAGGATCATCCCTTCTATTGGAATTAATGAACTTAAAGCATCGAAAAATGAAATTATAAGGATTTATCAACTATACCAACCATCTGTGTCTATGGCATTGGGGACCCCTGCCAGAGAGGCAGAGTCCCCAAAAAGTTCAAGCAGGATTTGCTCTGGTCCTGTGAAATCCTTCACACGGGGCCCCCCACCAGTTCCCGGCCTCCTCAGCTCATCATTCTTACTGCGCGCTATAGTTATATACAAAGGAAACATTGTAATTAAACATTCTAAAATAATCATTAGGAGCAACAGTTACAACATTGGCAATTAATGTTCATAAATATGATGCTATTTTAAAACAGTTTGATGTATCTTAACTTGCAAATAATGTAAATTGAGGACACTGAGCCAGTGAAAATTGCAGTGGGATGATTAATATAAAAATGTTGACAATTTCATAACATTACGCTAAATTAAAATTATTATTAATCATTATTATTATAGAACACTCAACAATATTAATTGTAAAACATAGGCCAAATGTTAATAAACAAGTAAACAAAAAAGTCCATTAAAATTTTGAGTAACATATAACATAGAAGCATGTTGTAGCAAGTAACTATGATATATCATTTTTTATAACATGTGAAGTAAATTTTATTTACATATGATTTTTGTACCATAAACTCTAGCAAGTTCAAAAAAACCTAACAAAGTAGTTAAGGTAATATATTTAACTTACTCTTGTCTTTCATGTTATAGTATTTCTTTTTCACCTCTGGGCCAGTGCGTCTGTAGCTGGAAAATTGGCTGAAATAAATGAATTACATATGGACATTTTTGTGTGTGATATAGTTATGAGTAAAAAAACAAACAATTTATTTTTGTGTTTCAATGAACATACTATTCAACATTCTGTATATTTTGTAATACACTAACCACCACTGATAGTATAAGCAGATATATAACAAACTGTCAATTTTATGAATATGAATTATGCTAACAATTTACCAATAATTTTAACATTACAAACACAAATGTACACCAACCTGTTCAGCACATTCGCAATCGCGTCCCAGCCTCTACGCCGGATTTCGCCGATTTTTATAGCTCCACAACCGGTCATTGGGCCGAACAGGACATCATGATGCTTTATAATTTCATTAGCAATAACAGTTTCTTCCTGTTCGGCCCAACGATTTCTGTTTACCGTCTGAGACTGAGTGTCGGACTTGATGTCAGCCATCTTGTTTGTTGTGACAGCAGACGCGAAAACGGTTCCGAGTTTTCGATGCGTTGCCGTAAATGCCGGGTACCAATGTCGCTTACATCATTAACAAATAATTCTTTATAAAGAACGCTAAAAATAGCGTTGGTGAATATAACTAAAGAATCGATCGAAGAACGTTCTTAGAAAAGAACAATTTAAAGAATATTCTTTATTCTTAAGTCTTAAGTAAAGAATTGTTGGTGAATACGGCCCCCGATAATGCACATAACTAAAAGCTATGTTGTTGTTTTTCAAAATTAATATGCATGAAAAATGATTGATGTACACTAAAAATTATTATTGATACTACATAAGATATTCACTTGAAACTTGGAATCTACGAGTACGTTTTACTCCAACATCATGTGCAACAAATTTTAAATAGTAATGTCCCTTTTTTAATTAGATTGTCTGGTTAAAGTTTCGTTTGAAAAGCCTTTTAACTTCAAAGCTTCAAAGAATAATCACTTGAAACTTGGCATATAACATTGTCATAAACTTCAGCATCGGGTAAAAATATACCCATAACTGAGTTTTGTATTTTGACAGGTTTATCCCTATTTTTAACTTAAAATTTCAATATAACATTTTAGATTCAAAGGTCTTGCGACTTTTGAACTACAAAAGACATTCAATTTAAATTTGAAATATAACACATTATTCAAATTCAACAAAGGGCGTTTCACTGTTTTATATTTTTACTCTATTACACTTAAAAAGCTACCAATTTGAATTGACATTCCTATGTCGATCCCACGATTGGTCATTGTGGTCTCGTTTTTGATTATTAAAAAAAGTATATGTTGCCTGACAATTGTATTTTTTCTACCTGAATAGCATATTATAAGCAATTCTTGTCCTACCAATAGCTTCTTTAAGACGTTTATCAAAACATTTCCTCTAAGTCATACGTCGCTGCAAAACTTTGTTTTGTAATTCGTTCCCATTTAAATGATTACATTTAATGGTCACAATGCGAGTCTATTGTTTATTTCCATTTTTTCCAGTGGCTACATTTATAACGATATAGTTTTGTAACTGGAAACTTGTGTTCCTAAAAAGTTGGAATTCCAAATATAGTGCCGTTAATTGTTGTTAGCCGCTATATAAATGTCACTTTGTTGTTTGCGTCAACGCAGCCCAGTCGACATATTTATACATATACATTTGTGGGTTCTTCCGTCCAAGATACATGTAACAACTACTGAAAGGATTGAATATCAATTCTTTATATAGCATCTGTACATAAAGTGTAATAAAACTGCAATAATATCAATCCAAACAGGATCATACGATGGTAATTCATGCAATAAAAACACATAAACGAACTGATAGTTGGTGTGACTGCTAATAAGACATTGAAATAAAAGTAATACCGATATAGTTTTATAATTTTATTATATTATTCAATGCGTTCGATTTGGTCAGGTACATATATTATTAAATTCTACAAATAATGTGTTTGTAGAGCTAATTTCCCCTGTTGTTGAATAATGAAAGAACACAACTACGCCGTAATCGGCAACTTTTACTTAAATGCTACTATCAATAAATACATTTATTACATCCCTTACTATAAATAGTAACACATTTACGTTGATTTTTACCGGATACGGTATTCAAAGCGCCGGGCATACACATTTAGTGCGCCAAATACGGGGTTTTCTACTTCCGGTGCGCCGAAATACTGGTATTTTGGCATACGATCGATTTCTCGTGCTGTCGTTAACGGCGATTGCAGTTAGCGACGTAAAATGACAGCTGCAGAGCGCATGTTAAAAAGAATCTTGATGTAACATATAAATAAAGAGAACAAGAACAAACTCCAAACCACAACGCGTTTCGACTTCAAAAGTCTTCATCTGGTATGAATGTAAACAAAATACATTTAAAACGTCATCATGACGTCACATTAAGTAACGTCATTTTTGGCTCACTTTGCACATAGAAATAACTCATAAAACATTCATTGAATAGAAGTTGCATGATAAATTGCATGAAATTATGCAGTGGATATATTCCTTGTCAATTGAAAATAAATATTTGCGTCAAAGGAATGTAATAAAAATGTTACAACACGGCTATGGTGTGCCATGTGTCCGTATTGGAACTCCTTCTGAGGCATTGGAACTCGGGCTAAAGCCCTCGGGCCATTACTGCCGAGGGTATGCCAATACGGGCCCATTGCGCACCATAGTCGTGTTGTAACCTATACGTGTAGTATACAAGATGTAAAAACAAGTACAGTACATTGTTTTTCAATTGGATTGTTTATGCGTATTTTATTTACATGAATTGTCGTTACTGCAACACTCTAATTAATACATGTTTCAAATTATTAACGCCACTCCCTTCCACGTGCAGTCGCTGATTGATCTCCATTGCTACATCATTCATACGTCTGCGTATTTCCTGCATAATACTATCCGTTACATCCGTCTCCACGTTCTCATCCATGCAGTGGGTTATTCTCTTCTCGCACTCCAGATGCAGCAACTCCAGCTCCATTCGCATCTTGCTGTACCACAGTAGTGGCTCCGGGTACGAGATAACGGCCTGTCGTATTTTCTGTAATCTCCGTATTATCCTCGGACCTTCATTCATAATGTCCTTGATGGTTTCTACCCACGTACGCTGCTGTTCACCCTCCACTCCACTGGCTGCCATCAAATTTCTCTCCGGTATCATATAGCATGGCAGCTGTCTCGTAGATATAGCAGTTCTAAGTTCTTTCAATCCTTCGTGCAGCCAGTGAAACAAACTTTTCTCTTGAAAAAATGTTTGAGGGTTGTTTTCCGCTAGCCATAATACTATGTTTTTCAGCGTGTATGAGGTAACCTCTTTATTATTAGGAATCAAGACTTCTTTAACTATAATTTTTAAGAGAACATATAGTTTGGTCTGAGTATCATTAGGATTTTTAATGAGTTCGGTTTCCCCAGTGTTGAAACAAATTATCCACTCCACGTGCTTATATTCACTTTCTTTAAAACCAACAGGAGACACAAATGCCCCCATGGATACGACTTTCTGAACGATATCCGGCGGTGACCAATGAAGAGTTCTGTCAGCCCATCTCTGCAGGATGCTGGGGCAGTGACAATGTAGTGCAAAAACTTTTTCCATATGAATATGGCTGCTTATTGAAAATTGTATTGACGGTCCATCTCGTTCACGACGCACCTCATCTGCTGATAATGTTAATAAATTTGAAAATTCACTAACAAATAAATCACTGCTTAGGAGAGCGCCTCCACTTCCATCATCGCAGAGGGCATTATGCAGGAGTTTCGAAATACGTCCACCTTTGCTCTTGAGCATAAGTCTACAGTGTCCTGGATAACTTACCCGCAAATTTAACACAAATACCGTGGTTTCCCCTGGAAGATTGCTACTGCCAATGCCATCTTGCAGGCAGATGACACCTTCTATTACATGCATATAGTCCGTATCATTTTCACATAAGCACGTCAGGCCCTCTGCCTTACTCCCGGTGCCAATAGTTGTTACCAAACCACGATTCAGTAAAGTCGCCAAGCTACCTAATTCCCTGTATGAGTCAGTTTGTTTCTTTTTGATCACCGGACCATAACCCATCAACGTCAAGATTCTACATGTCTCTTCAGATGCCTTTTCACACAGAATCTGAAATGTATTTCATGTGACTCAATCAGTTATTTGCATAATGCACATTGCAATGATTTTTAATTCAAAATATAAACAAAACGTTCCGGTAATCAATAATTAACTATTTCTAAAATAATATATGAAAATAAACATCACAATAGCATATAGTACGCACTATCATAGTTGTTACTAAAGGTACATACGTTTATAACTGTGATGTATATACACATTAAGTGCATTTTCGATTATTCATACATCAATAATCAAAGCGCCGATAGTGTAGAAAGGATTTTTGTCGACAAAAGAAAAAGCAAGAGAATCATAATTTTTTTAAGAAAGAAAACGTTTGAATGTGTTGAAAGTCAGTTGTGTTGTTCGTTACGAAGATAACTTTAAGTCATACTTAAATATACTACTTTCGATAGATTAGTGTTGGCTAGTATTCGACCTCATTGTAAATAGATGCAGGCCACTGTAAATGTCAGCTTGTTTTGTCACGTAGTCCTAATCTTATGTACTTCAATATATTGTTGCTCGCAGGTAAGTGATGTTGCATCTTATTAAATATTATGTTTACGGCAATCACATTATAACTGAAAATGCTTAAGTTGCTAGTAGCGAACAGGTTTTAGTTAATAAGTGTTTCTCTTTTGGTGATGTCTCATAGTGTTTCATTATTCATATATTTTAACAAATTATTAAATGAAAAAGGAAACATATGCATGGATGTACAGAAATAAATACTTAAAACACCTGATGCAGCGTTTTGGTTCCGACGATCTTAGTGCTTCGTAGCCTACAGAGTCAACATGTATGTCATCAATTTATATATATATATTCCCTACTGCAGTTTATAATTGACCTTCAAACACATTGTAGTGATGTGTTGCCAAATGTAAAAAAAACGTATTGATCACAGACAACAGTACTTTCCGCAATATGCCATAACAGGCCGATGGAGCGCATTAATTTAGTGGCCTTTATCTCGGACATTCATGTTAAAATGTTGGTATCATACAAGTAGCAAAATCATGAGCGTGACTAAAGCTGGAACCCGAAGGTTTTAATAAACTAATTTGAATTTTCAGGAACTGTACTTGTAATAAATCATAAACGTTAAACTCATTATAATACACGTGACTTGCAACATGTTAAATAATGTTAAATACTTAAAGGATAACACAGGCAAGTTATTTTGCTGTTGGGAAGAAGACACCCTTTGTGGTTTCGAGTTAGTACTACGCACACATCCCGCCTTACTGAAGATTCATGACTGTACAGCCTGTTTTGCATATCAGAATCGGACCCAGCACGCCAGAACCCTCCTTCCGCCATTATATTGCTGAAAGTAAAAATTTAACATCAGAAAAACGACGTGTGTATAACAGCATGTTGCGTCATATAGAAACAGTATGTATTTTTAGCAGAAATGTTATTATTTTGATGTAGCCACCACACAGATATTGAAATTTAAGATAGCAAAAAATCACTTACATAACACGAGAACTGGTATTTGAAAACTAATTTAAGCCAACATAGTACGTAATAACAGAGAGGTTGTTAAAAGTATCATATACACATGTTATACATTTAATAGATAATAGTTAACTTCGGGTAACAAAGCTTAACTATTTATACTCATATTAAATAGTATACATGCTCTAATCTTAAGACCTCTTCGAACAAAATACTATAATACCCAAATAAAGGACCAGCGGATGGTAATAAGGGTTTCTCTCCTGATGATGTCTCTGGAGTTTCATTATTCCTATATATAATGCTAAATAATACATATTAAAAAACCGGGATCAATAGTGCATACTAGAATAACAGCCTATATAACAAATACTAGAACATCAGGAAAATAACCGCACACCATATTAAAAAGACTTGTTGACACGTTTTTGTATATTTAGAATGCACTTTTTAAACATTTTTACTGCACAAAGTAAAGCATCTGGAATAACAAAACAAAAATATATTAAGAAAAAGAGATGTAGATTCAAACATTTCCCTTCGCTGGGACTCGAACCTGCGACCGTCGGGACTGGCGCCTTAACCGCTCGGCCATACGGACTGACGGATGTAATGGTGAATTATTAAACTATGTAAGTAATATAGATTATTCCAAAATAACAGGCAAAAGCTTTATACTTATACTTTATATTTTAAATGATAATTTTTCATATACGACATCAAATTGATAAAATATGTATTGCTCATGAGTATTATTTAGCTTGTATAAATATAGCGCATTTTTCTTTTATAGATCTATGACAACTATTTTAACAATGTCAATGTCCCTTTGAATAACACATTAGAACATCAGGCTAATAAGTGCAAATTAGAACAGCTGGCTTTATAGGGCAAATTAAAAAGCATGCTCCACACGAATGTGTATAAGGCACATCAGAATATAGCGCTATAAAGAGCACATTAGAATATCACGCTATATACGGCACATTAGAATAATATTTCTTAACACCATTAGTACTTAATTTCATATGTTTTAAACATATTTACACTTAATAAATTGCAGTAGTTTGCTCTTAAAATACGATTATAAAATGCTTAAAGAGTTAATAAAGATGTAATGACCTGCTGCTCTTTCTAATAATTATCCTAGTTGGCTGTAGCGACTGACAGTACAAGGAAGAACACGTTCCCCGAGCTGATTAAGCCGAAAACGATTCACATTCATTGCGCTGCACTATAAGAGTTTGAATATAACCTACATTTGGAGCCAATAAACTGACTGGATTGCTTTCATTTAGTGAAACACTTAGTCATTGTTCTTAACGGATGTTCTTTCTGAGTTTTGATTGGCTGATTGAATACTCGCCCACTTAGAATATGTAGTACCATATATGGATATTTACTACGCTCGTGTTTCAATAATGCACAAGCTCCTCCTCTTCTTTCCTTTCTAAACCAATATGATTTCGATTAATATGTTTTAACAATTACTTCAACGACATTTCAACGAAGACAACGCTACTATTAAGTTAAGACCTACATGTATATCCTTTGGTTGTGCTTTTAAAGCGACTAGTCAAACTTCTATCCTGTACAAAAATACCCGTCCTGCACATAAACGTTATCAAGGAATGCATTTGAATTTTTCGCTATGAGTTTCAACGCCGATATTAAATCAATTAAATAATAATAATAGTTATATGATTGATGCGAGCGTTAAAAGTGTTTCAGAATGAGTGTATCAATATATTCCACAGCTATATAACATTTTGTAAACGTGATGTAACGAACACTGCTTTGTTAGATACTTCTCGATACTTCGAAAGCGTGTGTATACCGTTAAAATAAGTTTCTTGTAGATATTGCAGCACGCTCAATCATCATAATAAAATTACATTATTAGTAAAATGAATCAAGATGCAAATGGGTAAATTATATTATTTTTGTCATAATGGTAGCACTAATAACTCATACAATTAAACCACATTTGTTCATTACTACTACAACTTCAACTTCAACTACTACTACTAAAACTATTGCTGCTACTACTACTACTACTACTACTACTGCTGTTATTGGGACACTGTTTTTTAATTGGCAATTTTGGATCACTTCAGTTGTGAATGCGCATTTCGATATTCCATACATCCGTATTTCGTGGGCAGCTGTGCATCATAAATTACTCCATGGGGCAATGATCTATATCCACTGTGATTTGCTTGTTTTATAGGGATCAATATACACACCCATAACTCAATTAAACATAGGAATAATTGTTCTGTATCTCAGTTTATGACTCTAAATATTGTGAAACGTTTAGAGCAATTATTGTTCTGCTTCTAAAGATTGGGAAAGTTTTTTAATTGCCCCAACATATAGAGTAATTACGGTATGGACGGAATAGTGATCAAACAATATCAGGGGTGTTGTAATCCTATCCCCGACTTGTTCGACACGAGCAATTTTATTGACGGACAAGTAATATTTTTCTCGTAATTTGTCCGCGGGCTATCGGTGTGCACATTGTTTATTGTGCAGATAATACGATAGTGCACAGTTTATTACTATACATTGTAGCTGCATTGCACATTAGATAAAAATGTGAGTAAAATGCTTGTGATGATTGCAACCAAAATGCACGTGAAAGCAAATTGTTGAAGGCAAAGTGGAGTTTATATGCTTATATCTGCCTATATGACACATTGAATTAGTAACAGTGTGAGAAAAAACCCTTCTGAGTCATCTAGCAAAACACTTTAACGAGACCAGGGTTTTTCATAACAAAGAATTTCAACACTTATTTTACACATCTTCAAGTAGTTATGCTGTTTTTAAGCAACGGATAGTACAATAGTCATACTATACAACAGTTTACCGAACATGTTTTTAGCGTTGTACGAGGGTTGTCCGGAAAGTTCTTAGACTGGTGTTGTACGAGGGTTGTCCGGAAAGTTCTTAGACTGGTGTTGTACGAGGGTTGTCCGGAAAGTTCTTAGACTGGTGTTGTACGAGGGTTGTCCGGAACGTTCTTAGACTGGTGTTGTAAAATCAAATGTAACATTCTTAAAACAAATTGTATTGGTATACTTGCATAAATAGTTATTTCTAGCAATATTGTCTATTTTTGTTATATTTTTATGGTGGCATAATTTTGCATAAGATAACAAGACACTTTTGATACGAAATTGAGTACTTTTTCAAGACAGTTCTCAAACTTTCATAAAAATATAGGCGTTTTAATGAAAACCTTTTGTTGCCCACTTCACTTACGGTCACGGTATTAAACGGAAAAGTCACGGTATTGCCTTGTTCTGCATGAGATCTAAAGATCGTATTATTCTTCGCTAAAGGATAAATATTTAATTGAAAGTTTGTAAATTATCCTGAAAACAAGAAAAACTATCTTGCAGGAACTTTTCATTAAATCTTATTTAAGTAATAACAATTCGCGAAAACAATCCGATTATCTTATGCAGTAGTGCCACTGCCAGTTGGCACTTATTTGAGTTTTTCTCTTGATAACCAGGTGATATTCGCAATAAAACATAACCATGTTTCGCGAAAGTTTTGTCAAGTTCATGCACATTTTTTAAAATAATTTTCGTCAACATTCGTTAAACGTTCGTGAACATTATCTGGTTATCATATTCACATGCAACCATATATTTTAACGCTAAATAGTTTCAACGTACATAGTCCTTGTAAAACAACCAAAAAATATGGAACACTTCAAATCGTTCTCAATAGTTTTACTTGTAAATCAATCTTCAGACACTTCTTTATTTGTCAATTTCCCGTGAATCTGCATTATTGTAAAGCTCACCAAGATACAAGATAAAATAATATGTATTTCAAGTAGGATACATTATAACAAGCAACATTAGCTCGATCAGCTATTTACCGAAATGTAACAAAGCTTAAAAAAGAGTTGTTTAGCCAAAAAATAAAATTTAATTAGTTAGTTAGGCTGAAAATATAATAATATATTAATATTTATATTAACCTTCTATAAAATACATAAATAATGCAGACTTAAACATAATAAGACTACTATCTCAGTATTAATAGCTAAATAGAGATGAGATCAAATAAATTATTAACATTTATAACATTTTAAACACAAGTATAATTTAAGACAAACTATATAAATGCATTAAATACACATCATAACAGCCAAACAAATATATATTTATTAACCTCGACAGGGGCTCAGTATACATGAATAAACAAAAGCATCTTATCTATACTATACAAGCTTCTAAGTATAAATCATAGGCTTATTAAAAAAATACAGATGGCAACACTGGCATCATAGTTAAGCAAAATCGCAGATATGGCATGCATGCAAAGAATTATACAATGTTAAACGAAGATTCGGGTTTGTTCAAATCTATTGACTATTGTTTGATAAAGATACATCAAAATTGTTAGCTACAATGTAAATGTTAAAAAAGATAACATATTTTCTACACATGGAACATTTACATTTGGAATTAGTCCAAGTGGGTATAAGCCTTCTGAAGTCGGAATAGTTTTTAGAACACCGCATATCTTTAGGCAGTCTATTGGACAGCTGGGCAGCTTCAAAGCGGAAACTGTTTTTCCTATACTTAGTTGTTCTTACAGAATGTACATCAACAGTGTTTCCGTATCTGAAAGAGAATTTACATTTTTTTTAAAGAAATAAGATCCTGAATGTATTCTGGGGAAGTGCCGTGTACACATGTATATGCTTCAATAGCAATGTATCTGACTCTACTTAAATGAAGAGTTGGACGTCCTGCTCTACTGAGTAGTTGTTCATAAATTGAGTTGAACACTATCTCTAGAGCTATATATTGTATTTTCTGTATTGACGTTGCTTCATAAATGGCAAACAATAGGGCAGTAATTAAACGTAATCGTTTGTAAAGTCTTTTTCAACTCTGTGTCAAATCTTGAAATTTTATGTCCATGAATCAACAAACGCTTACGAATATTGATAAAGAAGAGATGACGACTTTTGACGTTCGTACGGAGTAATGCGGTGTAACAGGATTTGGGTGAATCCCGGAATAAATCTTGCTGACAGAATGATCATTGTGAGTAGAGGATATTTGTCGGCAGGGTCTTCACGGGTTGGTGTTTACCTGGTATTGTTCGTTTGCATGAACTCCAGTAAACTATGCATATTAGTAGAAAGCTTTCTCATTTTCAGTATATTGTATTTCTCTGAGATGATACGCCGACACCTTTGAAAACATGCTGTTCCATTAGAACGCTGCCCCAGCAGATCGATGCGATGATACATCTATGACTGTCGACTTCCTCCGTGTTCAACGGATTTAGAATAGTCGAGTCGCGACTGTGCCACTATAAACTTCACAGTGTTGCTGTGTTTACATTCTAACATGTATGGGCAGCGTTTACTTATTACAATCTTTCTAAACTAAAAAGTACGAACAGATCAAAGATAAGGCATTAAGGCAGCGAATGGAACTGGGAAATCTGTTCGCAGTGGGTACTTCGGCATATAACGTGAGTTTCAGCGTTTGGAGAATATTTTGAGAAATAGTGACGTTAAGTTCACGTCGTTATCGGCGTCAAACTGCTCCGTACGTCGTCTGTTGCACTGATTCTGTTATGGTGTGTGTATGTCAACCATTCATGCATTTCAAATATATTTTACAAACTTACCAATTATACTTGTAATCACTGCAGTTCTTATACATTTTCTTAAAGCAAAACAAATAATATTTTAGCAGACTGCGAACTTTCTGGACAACCTTAGTAAGTCATTGCATTTCACTTGGAGATTTCTCGCGCTATCAAGTATTCACATCTGCATAATATCTTCCTTGTTGAGCTGAACACTCACAGTTCTGACGTACTGGTTGTAGTGTGCAGGCATGGCTCTTTATTGAGGCACTTCTACTTCAAACATCCTCTTTCAGAGAGAATGCTACATTTCTCGTAGTTATTCAGAACTTTGAATGTACATAAGTCACATGTTTGTTAGTAACATTTGTCTTGCAGCTTATCGGGTTTTCAATGTTAGTCATTTTGCACATCAGTACAGAGACAATTAATGTGTATATAGTATAACACATTGCAGTCCTTCTTTTTTTTTAAGAAAATGGTTTTAAACATATTTGTGTGTCGCTATATAGCACTAAAACAATTAAAAGAATGAATATTTATAGATATCAATTATCGACATTTAGAAGAGGTCATAGGTATGGAAATTCGATACCCGACGTGTGTAATTTTACTATCGGACAAGTCAACTTTTGCTGTCAAGTTGTCCGTGGAGAAATACAATTTTAGGGTGTGACAATGATGTTAAAGTTAAGTATTAATTATCATATTATTGTTATTATTTATATTCAAATAATTGTGTTTTATTTATTATTTAAAGACACAACATGTAAGCCACATTTCTAAAGAAAAGCTATACTTTATTGAACAAGTAACATATTGTGACGGACAAGTGAAATATTTTGATATTTCCAAACCCGTGCCAATATGCAACCCACATATGACTTTTCCAAACATGCCGTAGTTAACAACATATATACAAATATGACTTTTTGCAACACATACAACTAAACCACAATGCAGTGGGTTGCAAACTTGTGCTTGTTCGATTGAACATAGGCCAACGCTTATTGGTAGCAGTGGTTTCAAACGATTCAGGAGCAAGTATGCACCGTGTTGTCATATTGAAGATTCTCACATGACATATAATTATATACAAAGAAGAAAATCAAGTATTGGTTATTCTGCAACAATTATGGGCTGGCCTAATACATTCGAAGCACGCGTTACCAAATAAACACTTCCCTGACAAATGTGCCGATACATTTACCCCCGGTGTGGTAATATATAAATATCACACCCTATTTGAGGGTTGACAATACGTTGTATCACGCTCTATGGGTTGTGATATTTCTTGTATTTTACCGAACAGTAACAACAAGGGAACATAGCTAAGATAACTTATTTATCCTGCCAAATGCTCTTTAAAATCAGCCTAATTTCAAGGCTAATATACCACGAGAACTCGTATCTCGTCAGCAGCTCTGACGGATTATTTTCATCATTTGAAATGTGTTCCTGTTCAATTGGAAACATTTTGGTTCCTTCAGAATACAATTGTAATCCAGTTAAAAATCAAAGCGCTAAGGCAATACAGTTGTTCGCTGTTTGAAGATTTAATAGCTCAGGTATTGAGTTCGCCCATGTAGGTTTGGACAATATAACATCTAACAAAATTACGAACAGTTATTGATATGCATGTCACGGCAAAACTAAGTTACACAATGATGTATGCAATGGATCAACCGGTAAACAGATATCAGATTTCATCATGGTTGGTATATGAACTATTTTGAAGCTATTTGTGTCAGGCAGACTTCTTTATGGAATGATAAATGCTTAATACGAATGGAAGGATAATGGTTATAGCACAAGTGTTTTTATTCTACTAGTATGATAAATGTTTTAGTATAGCAATATTTCTTTATATAAGTAAGCTGTTAAGGATGTTTCCATAGAATGTTTTAATACTACTGCAGTGTAAAGACGGTGAGGTTAAATATCGCACATTAGAACACTGGGCTCTATAGCGCACCAAAGGAGAGCAGGTTTTATTTTAGTAAGGCAAATTGGAAGACCAAAGATGTTTCCAGAGAATGTTTTAATACTACTGCAGTGTTCAGACGGTTATATGGCTGTACCAGACCGTGATGAAACAAATTGTTGCCACGGCTTGGATCACTTATCACGCGTTTCATTTATTTATATCACAATAACGGCATTCTATGCTTTGAAATGCGTGTTTTAACTGGTTACTCACGGTCTTGTCTGCTCTAATCTGCTACGAAACTAAGCAAGAGCATGCGGCTTTAATGTTGTCAACCTTTGTTTAAATGACCATCCAGTGTTTAAAATATTTATAAATATAGAAGTTTATCATGAAAGCACTGTAATACTTTTCTTTTCAACCACTTGAATTTTAGCAGTGAAACATGAAAGGTGAATGTCATTTTCTTATGTTGCTTAACTACTTAAATATTGGATAAATTAAATAAAAAAGAACATAATATAACATCTTTTGTATATATTTACACATCTGCTAAAATAACACACATGTGCATATAATAAAATAGAACAAGTTGTAGGCCTATTGCCTAAATACTGAGTCTTTCATATACAGAGTTGAGTAACCATTCATTTAAAGTTTGAAACATTCTATAAACAAGTGCGTATCAATAAAGGTTAGCATACAACAAAACTAACTGTTTGATTTGCATCCCAAGTCAAACACAAAGGACATAGCACATGGACAGAGTAGACTCGGTGAAGATGTCACTATGAAAATGTCGATCAAATGAAAAAATTAGACTCCAATATGCATGCAATGGAATGGTAAAAATAATCTTTGACAAAAAAAGCAGTGTGTATGAGGTGAAGCATAAGGTATTGTTAAGCTCATTAAGACACATTCGAATACTGAGTTTCTCCAAAGCACTTTTATCACCATTGTCTAGATACAGAGTCTCGCATATAAAGATTTGAGCAACCATTCATTTACAGTGTGCAACATTCTATAAACAAGAGTGTATCAACACAGGTTAGCATACAAAAAAACTCTAACTGTTGGGTTTGCATCCCAAGTCAAACACAAAGAACATAACCGTTTTAAATGTTGCAGAAGCAAATATTCATAGCTTGTTCTTTGTTCCAAAAGTGAACGCAATAGAAACAACATTTTACATGAATACTGACAAATTAATCAATTATTTACATGGAAAGAACAAAAACAACATAAATGAACATAAATAAATTTACATTAACTACAGTAGAACCTGTCTAAACCGAATATCGTTGGGACCGTTAATGACATCATCGAAAATATAAACTCTAATATTGAACGAATCATAACAATTGATGATATAAAATTCTTCCTATTATCATACGCTGACGACCAGGTCTTATTCTCAACATCACCCATATCAGTCTAATTAATGTTAAATGACATCGAAAGTTATTGTAACAGATACAAACTTAAAATTAACGCTAACAAAACAAAAGTTGTTATTTTCGAAAAAAGCAACCGACACACACATTTTAATTTTTATTTATACGGAGAAGGGTTAGAAATCGTCACATCATTCAAATATTTAGATGTAACTTTATTTAAAAACGGAAACTGGTATAGACCTATACAATCAATATCAAAGCACGGTAGCAAAGCATTACATCGACTTTTCTCTGTAATAAACCAGTATGAATTCCAAACCAAGGAAAAGTTTAATCTTTTTGATAAATTAGTAATACCTGTTCTTCATTATTCCGGAGAAATTTGGGGTCATAAGTCAGGAAAAGAGTTAGAGATTATTCATACTACATTTTTACGAAAAATACTGTGTGTAAATAAATCAACAAATCTTTCAGCATTATATGGCGAATTAGGAAGATATCCCTTATCTGTTATGAGAAAATTACACATGTTTAGATATTGGTTTAAAATAATCTCATCAACAGAGACTAGTCTTATAAAAATAGCATATGCATTACTGCTAAATGACGCGGAACATAACACTACATACAATAAAAGAAATTGGGCATATCGAATCAAATCCATACTCGAACAATTAGGCCTAATTTACATAACGAATGGACAAGAAACCCTTACAGAAAAATCAAAACAAACATACACTTACAATCTTATCAAACAACGATTATTTGATAATTACAAACAACACTGGTACAGTGAGATAAACAATTCACCAAGACTCATCACATACAGCCGCATGAAAGACACTTTTGATACAGAACACTATCTTGATATCATTAAAACGAAAAAATATATAATTGCGTTAACGAAATTTCGTTTGTCATCACACAGATTAGAAATAGAAAGAGGTCGATACAACAATATTGCTCGAGAAAATAGAAAGTGTAAATTTTGTAATCTCAACGTCATAGAAAGCAAATACCATTTTTTGTTAATATGTCCAATATACAGAGATATTAGAAAAACATATTTGAAACCTTATTTTCAAAGATGGCCAACATTAAATAAATTTAATGATTTAATGAGGACTCAAAATAAAAAGGAAATCCTCAATCTTTCAAAACATATATACAATGCAAACCAATTAAGGAATAGTTTAGAAACCTAAATACATTTTAACAATTTATCTATTAATTTTATAAATGCTATATAAAAATAATTGAATGACAATTAATATAAATATTAAAGTGATACTTGCATTATTTGTTAACTTCTATCATTACCTAATTTCCTATTTTTCTCATCCATGTATAGCACTTGTATTATTTTTGTATATGGCTAAAAAGCAATTGTATGCTTAAGAGCTAATAAATGTTGTTGTTGTTGTTGTTGTAAAAATATTTAAAACTTGACACTGTACATAAATGTTAACATAAAAAACAACCTACGAATCTGTTTTTCACAAGTTGACTACTGTATGCACCAACTAGTTGATCGCTATTTGTACCACTGCCGCGTTATCACCATGACGAATATCCCCTTTTTGTTTAATTGTGTCACCAATGATCGGGTTCACACCTGTGCGGTATCGTGAAGTGACACCTGACCGGATACACCGTTCGGTTTATTCAGTGCTTTTTAAGGTTGACTGAGATCAAATTTGTGATGAAATCGTTCGGTATTCGGTTTGTACAGGGTTCTGTTAATTATGTGTTTTTTGAAATATAAAATAAGAAGAAAAAAAATCGGGACCGAAACAGCGGTTCGGTTTTGACAGGGATTCGGTTTTCGCAGTGTTCGGTTTGGACAGGTTTCACTGTATTTACATTAAGCAGAAAGGGCGTGTTTTCAAAACCAACAAAAGTAGAACATTATGTCAACAGACACAATCAAAGGTACATCTGAGCATAGACATGCACTTAGTGCAGTAGCATGATGTGCACCAATCAATAAATACTACTTAATTATGCACAGGCAATAACAAATAAATGAGATCATATACATGAAGACTTTGCACAATATTATTTGTGCAATCAATACCATAGCTAAAACGATCAACATGTGTGCACATCATGCTACATGCTCAAACTGTGTCTTAAGGAAATCGAGAGCAGTCAGTCCTAAAGGAGTATGTATTGTAATAAATAAATCAATGGCTAAATACGAACTATGAAAAAAAATCAAATGGAAAATTAGCGCTATGCGAAGGTGGAATTATGTGAATGCCGATAAATACCCGCCTAAACTGCGCACACTATAACACCTGTATACATTGCACCAAATTAGACACCAGCAACAAGAGCGCACATTAAAACTCCAGGCTTAATATCGCATATTGTAACACAGGCCTAAATATCGCACACTATAACACCTGTATACATTGCACCAAATTAGACACCAGCAACAAGAGCGCACATTAAAACTCCAGGCTTAATATCGCATATTGTAACACAGGCCTAAATATCGCACACTATAACACCTGTATACATTGCACCAAATTAGACACCAGCAACAAGAGCGCACATTAAAACTCCAGGCTTAATATCGCATATTTTAACACAGGGCTAAATATCGCACAGTAGAACACTGGGCTCAATAGCGCACCAACGAAGACCAGGCTTTATACTAGTAAGGCAAATTTGAAGACCAGGCTGAATAGCGCACATTTAAACACCAGACTATGTGCACAGTAGAAAAGCTGACTATATAGCACACATTAAACCAGCAGGTTATATAGGACTATATATTGGGCACATTCAAATAAAAACAGAACGCTGTTTATTTATACACATACAAAGCTATATCGGGCTCAATATAATAGAACACTAAATACGGCACATCAGAATATAACGCTGTTATATAGGGCACATTAGAATATTACGCTATAATATAGATCAACTTAAAACATAGAGCTATATAGGGCACATTAGAATACAAAGCTATCAAGGGCACATTAGCACAGAATACATTATAAGGCACGCTAGAATATTATTTCTTCATACCATAAGCACTTTTTACATTCTTACAAATGAAACATACGAGTATTTAAAATGACGAAGATAACGGTTCAATAGCTGATAAAGGCACAAACAATTCACATTCAGTACACTGCACTATATTGATATATTTCAAAGACATTTTAATGAAGATTTAATTTAACTTTTTGCCATATTCATCTTTTGTGCGACTTCCATGATTGAATATTGAGGTATATGCTGGAATTGTGTCTGTCTATAGTCTTAAAGCTGAATATTGATCAACGACCAATCGTTAATACAAGCTTCAAATCTTACGATAAAGTTATACTTATGTACTCATGATGGAGAGCATCACTTATGAATACATATGTCATAGTTGCGTACACAGTACTGCAAGACCTGTTATTCTTCTTTATATACATGCCAAAGACATACACATATTCAACACGCTGTTTGACTGAAGCCTTACACTTGATGGCTTGCAGATGACATTTAATCTAAAGGAAAAGTATCATATTGCAAAAGGTTATTTTTTTTTTTTTTTATAAATAAATAGTTAAACTGGTATAGACTTATAATATATCTAAATTTTATACGTAAATATGTTTCATTAAGCCAGTTATTTTAATGTATATATATACAGTGGGAACCAATTATATTTCAAATAATAAAGCACGGGGGATCATTCTCCATTGATAATTGCCATTGCAAAATAAATCGTATTTCCATTTGAGAATGCATACTTAAAGATAAAATAATAATTTAATGATTGATGCGGGCACTTAAAATGATACCGAATGAATTTGCCAATATAGTTGTCATTATGATGTTCATAACACTGCTTTGTTAGTTTGTTACGTGCTAGTCCTTACATAATACATCCTAAGGCGCGGAAGGACTATAAACCCCGAAACAACAACAGTTTGTTACGTGAGCAATAATCCGACGGTGTTTTTGTACCGTTTGCATTTATTTATACCATTACATATTGCTTCTTTGTATATGTTGCTTGCACTGCCCTACGAAAAAAGACATATACAAATAAATGCATGCAATATAAGCTGACATTATTATTTTTGTTTCAATAGATATACTACGTAATCTTAAGATTATACCTCTCAAGTAAGGGCGCTTTTCCATATGTCCAAACTGCATCCGTACAATAACTCGGTAATAACGGGTAACCTTTAAATTAGTCATGACTGACACTGTAGATACAATTGTTGGATGCTTTATAATGATTAAAATCCACCACATGTGAATGTTTTCAAAATCTGGCATAAATATTTGCAGCCGACGTAATAAATAATTTAAAAATCTTCTTACTCAGACATTGCAACTATTTGAAAATAAGAAGAAAACAAAATATTCGACATTAATTTGCGTATAATATTTATGCGGATAATGATGCGGATACAAATGCGGATACGGATATATGGAAAAGCGGCCTTAGCCGACAGGGGTTGTTTGTGAATGCGTAGCGTGACCGATACAGGTGTATTGAGAATTGTTGCAATGAGTTATTTGAAGTAGGCACACATATATACGTTAATACATGTGCATATCTTGTTTTTTGTAATTTTCTGAAAAGGGGTGTGTACATCATGAAATGACTTGAAATGTAACATGGCAACAAAAACAAATACACAGATAGGATAAAATATATCGGTTCAGCTTATATACATGTGCAGTGCTTTGGAGTTTTCGACACTGGCTGCCACATTCTCTTCTCACCGCGGTGATCGTGGTTCAATTTCCATTGCCTATGAGCATTGTTAATTATTATGTTTGGTTGATTGTTACGGAATGAACGTTACCATCGGGTAATAATTCGAGCCTTATTTTAAATGAAAATTTAAAACGGCGCATTTTAAATTATTTTAAGAATAGGGCAAAATCAAGGCATCGCGAGATAATATGATTTACTACACAACTTAGGTGTTTACGTCACATGCAATGGTGTTTTCACGAGATTCATGCAATAGCATGAAAATCTATGAATACATGTACGTCCCTTTAAATTGTTAGCATGAACATTTAGTTATGTATATTGAGAGCTGAAGACGAATATTGAAACATGCGTAAGGATTATGCTTTAACAATGTTCACAGTGCCGTCATAACACAATCTACGTTTGTACAGGGCGCATCTACAGAACATGGTTAGACTTACCCAGGTTTAACATGAGTAATTATTCTAAACTTCCGGGTTGCTCGTATTGTTTATGTTTTACGACAAATTCTGCTATTCTTTGTCCTGGCTTTACAAACTAGACGAACTGTACACTAGACTGAACAATACATTGATCTCCCACCTATAGGAACAATAATTAAAACTGAAATTCAAATCCAAGCGCAGTGTATTTTTAAGCCTTTTGAACCTCTTAAATATAGTAATATTGGATTACGGTTTAAGGAGTCATGTTGTCTATTACGGCGAACATCAAGACATCTATGAGTGCTGATAAAATGTGGAATTTATTGTTCTGTCTTAGTGTAGCGGCGTGCTTATGCCAGTTTGCACATGCAGGTAATAACAAGTGTCAGTGCTTGAACATAAATCGTAATAGCTGCAAGTGAAGTTGAATGTGAATGACTATAATAACAACGACTACTGCTAATATGACGACATTAACAACATCAGCAACAGCACCAAATACAACGTCATAATCAACAACAGCAGTCACAACAACAGCAACAACAACAAATACTACTACGTCTACAACAACAACTACAACAACAACAACTACTGCTATTACTACTTCTACTACTACTACTGCTACTACTACTACTACTACTACTACAACTACTACTACTACTACTACTACTACAACTACTACTACTACTACTACTACTACTACCACTGCCACCACTATCACTACAACTGCCACTACCACCACCAACACTACCACCACCACCCCCACTACCACCACCACCACTACTACCACTAACACTACAACTACCACCACCAGCACCACCACCACCACCTCCACCACTACGACCACTACCACTACCACTTCTACTACTAACACTACTACTACTACAACTACTACTACTACTACTACTACTACTAGTACTACTACTGCTACTACTACTACTACTACTACTACTACTACGACTACCACTACCACTACCACCACTATCACTACAACATCTACTTCCACCACCACCACCACCACTAGCACCACAACCACCGCCACCACCGGCAGCACCACCAGCACCACCACCACCACCACCACCTTCACCACCACCACCACTACCACTACTACCGCTACCACTTCTACTACTACTACTTGTATTATTACTACTACTATTACTACTACTACTACTACTAAATTTTCAAACCTAATCAGAAAATATACGAAATAAATCTTATCAATCTGGCTGTCAAAGGAACTCTTCTAGTTAGCAAGTATATTTTGAATGGCGTTTCATAATACATATAATCCACAGATACTTTTTTCAATGTTTAGGATGTTTTATGTATGGATAAATATACGATAGTCGTAGCAGTTCATTCTTACGATACTGTCTACAAGTTAACAACTGTGTAAATTGTTGTTATTATTGTAGTTTATTGGTTACCAATATTACGGTATTCCAAGGAACAGTTTGCTTACTGTTTGGACGCCTCAATTAATATTACCAGTAATCGCGTAAGATAGATATGCTGAAAAATGTCTGATTGGCAATTATGATTGCTTTGATTTTTACTGTTTTTCAATACATATATGTTATATATTTTTAGAAACTATTAACAGCCATTGAGTCCGAAAGCTTTGATTGTATGATCAATACACTTTTCACATGACCTTTTGATATACGTTATTGTATAATGATGGTTAAGGCAGACTTAAGTGCATTTATTTGTGCAAGTCGTTATAAATTATCTGTTTTGTTCTGGTCTGTTCTTTCTGTTATTCCTTACCCTTACTAGCTGGAAATTAACAAAACGAAAGTAGAAACATCCAGCCGAGTACTAACCTAGAATAGATGTGCACTTGCTAGCGATGATCGTTTAAAGTGTTTTGGCGGTAATCACTTGTGTACATAGTTATAATCAACTGCTGTATTTTACTAACATACTCAAATATGCATCTAAATAACATATTCATCAACGGTGTTGTTATTGCATTGTAATTAATAATATTTTTCATTTCAATCTGTTTTTGCAGAACATATTTACGCACAGTCATGTGAACTATCTACCTTTCTTTGCGCAAACATGCACGACGACACCTGTTTTTTCCCCAGTCTACTAAGCAAATGAATTATATATTGAAATTTCAGGATTTTTAATGGAATATATATTTTCTATAATTAAAACCCAAGCGTTATAATATTACATAAACGTACATTTGTTTTCGCCAAAAAATGGATAAATAGAGAATATTATTTGAGGGTTCGATAAGATCAAGTTTATCATGCGAGGCCGAGATGTCTAACATGGAAGCATGAGGCTTGCCGAGCATGTCACTGTTTTGAGCCGAGCATGATAAACTCAATATTCATCCAACACTCACATACTATTCTATTTATCCTATTATGCTGTACTCATAAATCATGTAAATGGCGTAAACATATGTAAAATAAAACACTTTGGTTTCCCAATTTTTCACACCTGTTTTTTTTGTTTGCTAACAACGTCATAATTTGGAGATCAATTGATTGTAGCAATAGGATAAAAAGCAATTTTTGCAAATACACGCACAATGAAATTTTTCACCATGTAACGGATTATTTTCTTACAATTATCCACTTCAACCAGCAGAATATCGTCATTCTTTACTAACCGATGCTCAATGTACATTCTTGCTGAACTAAGAACAACACAATAATTTCTAAGGTATCTATCACAAATACGAACGATGGCATTTAACTAGGGGATTTAGGGCACATTTATCACATATCTACAATACACATACAAATGTTCGTATAATGAACAATTCTGCTTCATACATATGCTATTTGTGTATTTAATAGTGTTTTTCGCGCTATAATATAAGACGTTTTATGTAGATATTCTTAATTGTCTCTGTGTGTTTTTGTTGTTTTAATGAAATGCAAGTATGTCTGACATATTATGTTTTCTTTCTGAAGGTGTTTTATTCTTCCCCAGAGCATGCATTTTTTTCAGTATGTACCCAGATCAGCCACTGTACTACGTGTTTCTCAGAGTTAAAAAATTACGCTTTGGAACATATGCATGGTAAATACTACAATTAACACACTTGGGATTTAACTGCGTGTAAGAATCTTCAAGCAATGCATTACTTTGTCAGATAATCCGATTAAAATGCTCAGATTTTTCTTAAGTTTTGACTAAATATTTTTAAAAAGACCAGTCCAATGCAGATTTTGTCAAACATATTTAACACATTTCTATTATTATTGGAGCAATGGTCTTAAATATGCTTGTTTCTGGATTGATTTACGTCTGGGGTGAAGTGTTTGAATAACTTTATTAGGCGTAATACCTGTATTTCGGAGACCATAAATGCAATACCTATGTATTAATATAATATGTATATTATTGTCATTAGGAATTAAAAGCTATATATAATATATTTTATCGGCACATACATGTAGACAGTTTATTCTTGATCTGTTTAGTTGGGAAAATAATGCCATACATTAAAAATGTAAGTTAAGATAAAAACAGTCCTAGATCAGACTTCAACTTTTTAAACAATTTAACACTTTAAAAAAGCTCGTGAGGTATATTTGAAATTTTGTATAATTATTTTATTTCATGCTATGCGGTGAATGAGTGGAGAATACCTGTGCATGATAACCCGATCATTTCACTCTAGGTCGAGTGAAATAATAATGTTTGATCATTTCACTCTGGGTTATTATCGAACTGCTTGTAACTTCTTATTTTTAATTATTTGAAAGTATTAAGAATACCCTAATCGCCAAGGTAAGCATCGGCATTTTTAAACAACAGAAAACACACAATAAAATTTGATACACATATGAGGCGCGTCGTGATAAAACCAGTCCGCACAGGTTAATCCGGGACGGCACTTTCCGCCTACAGTGGATTTATGTTTAGAAGAGACTTCCTTGAAACAGAAAATACCATACAAGCGGAAAGTGTAGTCCTGGATTAGCCTGTGCGGACGACATGTTATGCACATGCATTAAGACCGGTTTTCTCACGACGCAGTTAAGTACTGCACTATTTTCCCACCACAACAGTGAGTGACATTTAAGGAATCATATGACGCCATATTTATGACGTCATAATACACAAAACGTGTGACGCTTCAGCATATCTCGCATTTTTTTTTTAAATTTATCGTCCACAAGCATGAAATAAAAAGAAAATTTGGCTTAATTCAGTGTAAGCTCGTATTTTATTTCATTCGTGGTCATAGACATGAAATATTTTCATTCGTGGCTGCGCCACTCGTGAAAATATAGTTTCCATGACCACTCATGAAAAATAGTACCATCTTACACGGAATTAAACAAATATCTTCTATAACATTCTACGAATCGTATAGACGTCTTCCCAATGTCTTCTAAGCGATACGTATGTTTATAAGTAATCCAAAAAACAATTATCACAAACATAAGTAATACCGCAAAACAAAGAAAACTCTCTAAGATATGGTACACATATTACAATTGCACTTACAATGGATTGGTAGAGGACACTTCAACTGTACCACATTCATTGACTACAGCAAAACAATGAAAACTCTCTAAGATATGGCACACATATTACAATTGCACTTACAAGGGATTGGTAGAGGACACTTCAACTGTACCACATTCATTGACTACCGCAAAACAATGAAAACTCTCTAAGATATGGTACACATATTACAATTGCACTTACAAGGGATTAGTAGAGGACAATTCTTATTGAATACCGCAAAACAATGAAAACTCTTTAGGATATGGTACACATTTTACAATTGCACTTCCAAAGGATTGGTAGAGGTGACTTCAACTGTATCACAGTTATTGAATACCGCAAAACAATGAAAACTCTTTAAGATATGATACACATTTTACAATTGCACTTACAAAGGATTGGTAGAGGACACTTCAACTGCAGGCAACACTATCATTTATCACCCTACAAAAATCGCACATAGCATAGACTTCTTGAATTTTGCATTCAGGTAATTTCTTGCAAAACACAAATCACGTTTATGATGGATGATGAACAAAACACGCGCTTGCTTTAACTTTGTTGTATTTGTTTTTATTATTATTTAGTTGGTATACAATATAAATGATATATCATATATTATAGCATGATACTCGGATATTTTTTATATATAGACAAAGAACAATTATCGTTGTTAAGCTACCTAGTAAACAACGCGAACAAATAGTTCCAAGACTGACGTCATCCTTTATCATTGAAAGTGACGTCACAATGAATTTTCATCAATGAATAACGTCAAAGACAAAAGCATTTTAAAAAGGAAGTTGGGTGAAACATAGTAAATTGTAGTTCTTATTATAATTGCACAAAATATGTGTCAGATCATGTTAGAATCGAAATTATTGTCACATTATCGTTGTTTATCGTGCAATAAACAACTCGTTGCCGCTCTGATGCAAGGTTATTAAACCATCCGGCCTAACTCGGGCTCACAACCCCTTGGTTTATATACGACGCATGAGAACTCTAAATTCGTGTTTATTGGCAGGTGTAAATGCGCGGGGCCCTGCACAATTAACCATTGGCACAATAACCAGAATGCCAATGCAATATAGATTGAAACTGAAGTGGAATTAGGTATAAATCGAGATTAAAGCTATATCCATCCGGGTGAATCCAAGTCGAACAGCAATTAGCTTTAAACAGCCGCACAAAAATAGATGAAAACGTTGAAAATAAAACTAATTTTCTACGTTAAACTGGCGAATTACCACAGGTCTAAAACCTTCACTAACCTGATTCTTTCCCGAACGTATTTTGGTTATCCTATTAGTAAACGTATTGACCGTTTGTTCACGTACTGAGATAATGTACCCGTATCTATTAATATAGTGTTAAAATGAACTCGTGCAATGCTATCAAATATGCGTCACATGAACAAATATACGCCATAAGTCACAATGCAATTGTATTCATAAACTGCATTACTTTTGTTTTTTTCAGGGTAGCAACATACACATAAACGGCTAAACGAACGAAATTCTACAAATTAATCATCCGATTATATTCCATTGCATAAATTTCTATCATACGCAAATCAAACGTATCAACATTCATTGCTGCCATGTTTTCTTTCTATTACTTTCCTAGCACGCTTTTGAACGGAACGCAAGTGGGGAAAGGTTTAAAGCAAAATTGAGCTATCTGTAGATTTTGCCTTAAGCTTTTAGTGTCATTTGTCGTCAGTTTCCCGCTATTTGTTGCTAGTAGATTGGTGTTCATTTTCTATTTGATTTTGGTTTTCATAACACCAACAATTAACACATGGACGTGTGTGTGGAAATTTAGCTTGCTATATGTTGAGTTGTATGTCTTGCTGGAAATGTAGCATTGTCCAATAATATATATGTAAATTCAAATTTCCAAACAAAGTTAAACTCGGAACTGACAAGAACAACAGAGATCCATTCGTATAATTAACTTCTTCTCTTCGATAGAGTTATTATAAAATAATTAAAAATAATAACATACCGGTAGTTTAAATCCTAAACATGCATTTGTAAATACGTGTATAGTATAGTGCACTTTACAGTATTAGTTATAAGTCGGTGAGCGTGTAAAGCAAGCTGTTTTTGAAATACTTACAATCCATTTTTCTAGCCTGCTCACCAAAGACTATGTGGGGTGTGTTGTGTGACAAGCAATGTCCAGCGACCTGTGGGGACGGAACATGTAACCGTGACACAGGTCACTGTGCGTCATGCGCGAAGACTTACTATGGTAACATCTGCGACCAGGTCTGCGCGAACTGCTACAATGATACCTGCTTCCAGGTAGGCAACCTCATTTTCTTTATGGTATTTTGCTTCCTTTCAACGTTTTTATATAATGTCACCTATTTTGTCCCGCGCGCCCTTCTGTCCCATTTCACTCTCAACCTCGTTTGGACCATCGTTCTTATTACACATAACACCCCTTGTCATGTTTAACACATTTTTATTATCTTTATTATTCTTCTCTTTAGTTCATGACCTTAGTCCAGTATTTATTGCCTATATCTGACAAGTTTGCTATTATTGCTCGTCTTTCTTTAATTTCACTATCCCATAGTTAGATTATCTTCTTCCGTATTCTTCTCACCTACGAATACTTCGTCACCAGCATCGTGTTTTGCGGCGTCATTGGTACTCTTTTATAGAATGTATTATCCTTAGTAAAAGCCCTTTCTAATATTTTCATTGCTTTTTATTAATTTGGATGTTAGCACCTCGTTTACTTTAGTATAAATAAGAATTGCATATAATTAGGTTTGATGACGTCAATCTCTGAAATAATTTGTATTTCCGTAATGGCTTGTCATGCAAAACATCTATTGTATATCTTTTTTGATACACAAAGGGATAGGACATTCATTAACATATTATACGTTTTGTGTTTTGTGTTTCAGAGTAACGGAAATTGCATCACAAAGTGCAAGGACGGTTACTATGGGTTGCAATGCACTACTCCTTGTCTCCATTCAGGGTATGATGTCTGACGATTTGTTTGATATTTGTGATTGTGTTTGGCTATATAATATATCTTCAAAACAATACATTGCCAATACAATGGTTTATGTAAACATACATCGTCTATGCAAAACATTGGTAATATCGTGTCTTACAAATTCGAACATAGTTAATGCAAAATATTATCAATAGAGTGTGTTCAGCAAACAAACATTGGAATTGCAATACATTTGGCATACGAATACAATTCTTCAGTCCCAAACAAGTACAATACAGTGTTTTGTACAAAAACATTCAATGCATTATATTGACGGTTGCTTTTTACACTATAGTTTTACCTTAAACACAATCCAGTCCTTATCAGTAATAAACAAATACAACATCAATAACAAAACAAACCAGTTTTTATTAGCAGCCCGAGGTCCAGGCATGCTGAACCTCACGCCTGGCCAAGAATGAATTGCAATACACATAGATGTAACCAAATGTAAACCTGATATCGTTTACAATTTAAATTAAACATCAGACATGTTTATGTTTGAAAATAGTTATAATTATGAAAACCACACAGTTTGACCTTCACGACATCATTTCTTATGCAGATAAATTATATGGTGAATATCACAGGTATGCTTACCTCTTGCAGGTGTGACACTCCCTGTGCTAACACCTGCTTGGACGGCACCTGTGACGCTACAGGTGGATGTGCAGACTGTAAGAAAACTCCAGTGGGCTCCAACTGTCGAGTGCAGCGTATGTTCAATATCAAAACATGGATTGTATAAGGACTTGTGATACTGTTTTTATTTAAGGTCGGGATTTGGCTGCACATTTAAATCAATTGAAGGAAGTCCGGACTACCAAACGTATCTCGTAGGATCCGAATGTTCAGTTCAGCATAATTACAATGTAGATATGAGAAAGTAACATAGTATGGGCATTTAATGATACAGTTTCATACGCCATTTAAACTCATTATAGGATTTTACATGTGACGCAAAATCTATTGGCTCAAACCGCATCAACAATACTCACATAAATAAAAAAAAATTAATGCTCACCATTCATCTTGCAAATTCTTTCACCAATTATATCACCACAAACATAACTATATGTTCATGCAATTCGTGTCATTTTCACATTCTTCGTTGGCTTTTTTTTTTCAAGGAAATACTATCTGCTCGTATATTTTTCTTGCATCGTGTGCCTAATTTCAATGCCGCTTTGCAAATTACACGCTACTGCACTATCCAACTATCCGATTATTATTTTGTAGATACATCATTCTGGCTGTTTTAGCATGAATATTTTCCGTGTAGATCTAGCACTAGTTAAAATGAATATGTTGTAAAAGCCACACATCTAAACTTTGTCTTAATTGTGTTATTTGATATTGAAACTGCAAGATCATCATTTGATAAGTTGTTCTAACTTTTTAGATATTGATGATACATACAATTACATTATTAAATTACTTCTATAGAACTTGATGATACTTCAACTTGATGTATATAAATACAGCATTTATTTTAATTTTCTATTTACGTCAAAAGTCATAACTACAAGAAAGTAAACACTGAAACTATTATCACAATTTTTGGGGGTATGGATACACGCAATGAAACGGTTACCGTGGTTACAGAGTGCAAAGCCGGTTGGTATGGACCCACGTGTGAAAGTAGATGTCCCGGTTTATTCTGTGTCAGCAACATGTGCAACCGCCAGAACGGACAGTGTGACAATGGCTGCATAACAAACTACTACGGTATAATAACAAATTACTACATGTATAAAAGGCGACCTGCCTTTTTTTTTCTTTTGTCTTTAGACTCGATTAGTCTTATCGGTGTACCTCGCCTTACCGTTCATGTGTTTTGTGCTGACTTTTGTTTGGTATTTATGTACGAAATTGTTATTGTATCATCAGATTTATTGTACAACACGTAGCTAATTTTGCATTTTAGTGATATATAGAGTGGCTTGAATGTAAATAGGGACATAAATATTTCAGGGTAATGTTCTAATGATAAACTACGTGGTTTGTTTGGAAAGTTTGTGTAATTCATAATTAGTTTTGTCATTACTGGACCGAATATGATGAAATTTTATACTGTCAACTCGTAAATAATAGAAACTAAGCATATACTAGTAAACAACGATCAATCGTATCGTGTGTCGTAAAACGGTATCCTTAGCAAGGCTATATAAACCATCCGGCGCATGCCAAAATGATGACACTTTCACAAACGTTATTCGACAAAATGTAACGTTCTTTTGGTTTAAACAAGCAAACCAAATTTGTCATGTTAAAATACAACATCATGGCGTAATTTCCGTAACAAAAAAAGTTTGTTTCCATCATCTGTCACTTAAATAAAAAGTTGTTTATTGGTCTGTCTGGGCAACAGTTGCCACGTTATGACGTCAACTGGAGATATTGGATTACTGAGCGTCATCGGATTATGTGCTAGACTTACAAAAGCGCAAGTAGAAACAATCAAAACGATTCAAAAGTGCAAATTTTCTAACGATATTAATTAACATCTGATATATAAATGACATAAACTGTCATATGGATTGCACTGTGTGCTCATGTGGATTTCATAACGGTCCCCGAATCATCCGCGGCCTATGGTTTGAAACGATCAATGATGATCTGACGTGGTAGCCAGGCTAATTGAGTCAAACATGGATGGAAACTCGTACACTCAGACACATAGACATATAACAAGTGGATCTACAGAGACTAGAAATGCTTTGCGATTGGTAGAGATTATGTGCATCGAATGCTTGATTTATCGACGCTTGCCGAGCCTCTGAGGTCGTATTGACTGACTGCGTGCGCCGAGTGGCATATAGTGACTGTATTTGAAGTGTTGTAACTGTTTCATTTATGTGCGTATTTCTTAGATAATAAGATGATAGAAATCGATGAAATGATGATAAAATATCAATGAAGTTTCTTTGAGAGTAGAGTTTATTATATTATTTTTAAAATGAATGAACAACTTCCCGAACAACCCTCGTATAAAATGGCATCCACTTTATGAGTTTACAAAGTTATTGCAGTTATGTATTTTATTTCAGGGCTATATTGCACAGAAACATGTCAATGCAACGTCGAAGGCACAAAGACCTGCCAACAGGTGGACGGTTCTTGTGTATGCAACACTGGACGTACCGGCAAGCTGTGTGACAAGTCCTGCAATAACGGATGTTTGGGGTATGTTGTCGTGACATTTGTTAGACCTCTCGATAACAATGCTGCGTCAATATGTTTATGAATGTACGAAAGACGGTTATTGACTTCCATGTTCAAATTTCATAATTATAAATTAATGAACTGTAAAGTAATGAACAAATCATTTTTCACAATTCATGATTTAAAAAAAATCGTGTTCAGTGTGAATTGTGCATTACAAAAGTTCATTTATTTCCACTTCATTATTTCAATTTTTTTTAAATCGTCAAGAGCGAAATTTGTAGTGCACAAATTCATGTATTCACTCGTCATGTTTTCATTTTTTTTTTATAAAAAATGAAACCATGAAGAATGAATACATGAATTTGATTTATTCACATTTCAATGGTTCACGTTTTTTTTTAATCGTTAAATCTGAAGTGTGAATAAATGAATTTGTGTACTTCACAGTTTATAAGTCATAGTTACGAAATGAGAATATCAAAGCCACCACCGGTCTATCGTATAAATGTCTTTCAGTTTGTGCAATACTTTTCTATCGCAAAACGAACTATGTAATGGGATTATGATACCATCCGTTCCAAATCAACAAAATAAGAATTATCCCTTGAATGTTACACGCACACGCACGCACGCACGCACGCACACGCACACACACACACACACACACACACACACACACACACAAACACACGCACGCACGCACACGCACACGCACACACACACACACTCGAAACAAAAGCAATAACATAACAACAAAACTAACATCAAGTCAAACTACACTACGGTGAGCTAGAAGAGATCGGAGAAATGCCAATGTGAGCTATTCTGAGTGCTTCTATGCTGGTGGCGACAATGTGTTAACATTATAGTTTATGGATATGCCCATGCCATTTACTACTAGTTGTTAACAGGAAATTATCTAGTTCTGATGCAACTGGGATTTAATTAATATTGTATTATCTTTTTGTATTTGAATGCAGTATTTCAAAGCATATTTCATACTGGTATTGACAGTATAATGCGGTCCGACTAAAAAGTCTAGGTTGTTAATGCTAATACTAAAGCCTATGTTTTTAAGAAAATGCAGCCATAATCCAGAGATCGTTTGCCTCTGTTTCAGAGCTTTGTGTTCCCAGGATGGGACCTGCTTGAATGGGTGCATATCTGGTAACGGTAACTATGGCAGCGACTGCAGTAAGACGTGTGGCAACTGCCTCGGGAGGAACTGTAGCGGCAATACTGGGGCCTGCAACAACGGCTGCGTCCCTGGATACTATGGCAGCATGTGTAACCAGGTCTGTCCAGCAAAATGCAAGGAGTGCGACATTTCAGGTAACTAACGATTTCGCTGGCATTGAAGTTTGCAATTAGAAGATGGTTATGCAGGAAATATCGCAAATACGTTTGATTATAATTGGCTGAAACTCTTTGGGGAAATTACTAGTATTTGCTTGTAGATTTATATACGATCCAACTTAGTGGTGCATGTATTATATATAGCTTATCTTTAATGATACAAATACTATTCCATGGAATCCGGTTAAGTAATATTTTCATTAAATTAAAATCAAAATCCTTTACACCTGTGTATTTATGTTAGTTGGACATTATAGGCACATGCACAAAGTGTAAAGACGACCTCTTTGGTTTTCCTGGCTGTACAACTGTCTGCAGTGAGAACTGTGTTGTCGCGTCTTCCGGTCGCGTCTGCCACGAGATTACCGGTGCATGTCTCGGTGATTGCAAAACAGGCTTCTTTGGAACAAGCTGCCAGTCGGTATGTAGTTCGCAATGCAGTACCGGAACTTGCGCTCGCGCTGATGGAACATGCTCACCATGCAAACCAGGATACAGGGGAGCTTACTGCAATCAAACCTGCTCTGAGAACTGCAAACCTGGAAGTAGCGGTCGCACCTGTGGACAGATGAGCGGCTTCTGTGATAATGGTTGCACTACTGGTTACTTTGGAAACGACTGTGTGCTGAAGTGCCCGGAAAACTGCCTTAACAAAGAATGTAACTCGAACGGGGTTTGCGCCGACTGCGAGGAGGGCTATTATGGCGCCTCTTGCATCAACGAGTGCAGCGGTTGTTTCGAACGTCAATGCAGCTCCTCTAACGGTGACTGCGAGAAAGGATGCGTGAACGGTAAATACGGGACAAAGTGCGTGTCGGCATGTCTGGAGACATGCAATGTCGGATCATGTGACCAGAAGACAGGAAAATGTGAAGGTCAGTAAAATAATTATTGGACTGAGTGTTAAACTATTGTATCTGATAGATATGTTAAGCAGATACATTAGTCTCACACTCAGCCCTCAATAGGACATATGGCTATTTTATGTATGCGAACAAAGATAACTGTTCCATTCACATAGAAGATGATATAATATACCGATATGTGTTTAAGACCCATCTGTATGTGTCCATTGACAATTAAACCAGACCAATGTCGAATAATATGTAATGTTTATGTCTTTGTATTGTATGTGCCCTTGACTATAGACCTGTCTTTATACATAACAAAACAAGCATTATTTCTGTTAGTCTGGTGCATTGAATATTTATTCAATGTGTTTTCCGTTTATTGTACAATTCCATCTGAAATGCATAACATTATTAACACATTTGTATAAGACTTCGTAGAATGAGATTGTGAGCTGCTTTTATGTTGAAAACAAAACACATTGTGTCAATAGTTTGTTTATTTTCGATAAAAAGGATAAAATTTACAAAATTGTACAAGATACTTAATAATAATAATATATCAAGTTCATAGAGTATTGAATTCGCATTATTATAAATAATTTATGAATGACATATATTTTATACTTTTCTCTGGAAATGAGGTAACGTATAAATTGGTCAAAAAAATGATTCACTTTGAAAAACCTTTTCATTGGCGTTTTGATAGAATGGCATATCACGCCTAATTACGAGTCACCGTGATATTCACAATCACTCCATATGTAGTAGGGTCCTGCTTAGCACACCGAGTTGTACACTTCACACATAAGTGTCGGGTTAGTTGTTCATTATCGTATAGTAGCCATTTTGGAAAATTGACCTTACGACGTGATTTGATTGACAATGTGTTTACCCATTTAGAAAACTAAGGCTTAATTGTTTAACGACCAGGTTTTGTAAAAACAATTCTATACTGTCAACGGTGTTTGTCATAATTGACTTAAGTATACTGGTTTTAAATCCCATAACGTATCAAATATACAACCTGTAAGTAGAAGGCCATTCTGTTTCCGCAGGCTAAGTAGAAGGCCCATCTGTTTCCACAGGCTAAGTAGAAGGCCCATCTGTTTCCACAGGCTAAGTAGAAGGCCCATCTGTTTCCACAGGCTAAGTAGAAGGCCATTCTGTTTCCACAGGCTAAGTAGAAGGCCATTCTGTTTCCACAGGCTTTCATGCATGAATGACATATACTTAATACTTATGGCTTTAAATTCATCTGTGTTATTTGCATATTATGTAAATAACACAGATGAATTTAGAGCCATAATTCTTTATTAACTAGCAAATAAATAAATGCGAGAACAAAATATAATTAAAATGTGTCTAGTGTTCGTTATTGTAAATAAACAAAACATGGTTGAATAACAAAATAGCAAAAAATGATGACAACGAAACATTTAACGATAACAAGTGCATTGTTTTTTTGGCAAGGGTCTTTCATTTCATCATCATGTTGCCGTATCATAATATTGAAATGTATAAGTATGGTAAATAAACAAGGCTATTGTACATGAATATAGATATAATATATGTAACTCATGAACTATTGGCAGCAGTACTAACCTTCATGTTTGATTCCATACTGCAAATGAAAATAATGAATAGGACTTAGACGTCGTTAGTGAAAATTTCAATTCGAAATTTACGTACACTATTGTTGGAATAGCAATAGGTACAGAATGGAAAGCACCCTCTATAAATACAAAACAATCTGTGGTAATAATCTCTGATTATAGCATTGCAATTAGCCCGTGGGGTTTATCCGTTGCAACGCTAATACAAAATCCAATATTTAACATTCAGAAAATATGAAACTCCATCTGCATCGACAGTAGACACACCTATAACAGTATACAAAGGGCCTTGAGATTACTCTAAAATGCATCCTCCTTTGATCGACGCTCTGGCTGACCCTTGTCGATTACGGCATTCGTTATAAATCATTGGGATACTGCATTGGAATTATACATTCATCCGTAGTATGGTCATAACGAAATCAAATATCAATTCTTTAGATCATTTGTTGATACACAGAAAGAACTATCCTACACGGTTTACCACTGGCCCAAACTTTAAATTACCATAGATCCAAATGAAAATGAAATCATTGGTCGTAACGCAAGTGACGTTAGGTCAACAACAAAGAAACGAAAACCAATAGTCTGTGGCACATTTTAGAACCCTAAACAGTTACGCAAACATACGTTGGAATGCCAATCACTTCAAAGTACCGAAACGTCATAATGTTCATTGATTGAATACCTGCAATTGGTTAAGTTTTTTCCCAGATTGTTTTCGAATCTATCCAATTAAGCGCATTTATGTTTTGTTGTTTATATAACGGAAAATAAATTAAACATTATGCAGTAAAACAGAATTAACACACATGATAGAAATAAACATGCCTCACTAAACATAATTAAGTCACGCGTCACTGTGCAAATTATATTCATAAACTGCATTAATAATTACGTTTACTTCATGGTTACAAATAATCATAAATGAATAAAGGACTGAACGTTCATACATAATGTTTCGTATCAGAGTTCATTGCCGCCATGGTTTCTTCCTTTTAATTTCCTAGCACACGTTTGAACGAAAAGAGCGGTTGACTTGTTTAAAAGCGAACATTGAGTTGTCTGTATTTTTTGCCCTAAGCGTTTATTTGTAAGCGTTTAATGTTGTTTGCGTCAGTCTTCTGCTAGTGGATAGGTGTTTCTTCTTCTTGTTTTTCTATTTTGCTTACAATGAACACAAATGAACGTCTATGTGGCGATTTGATTTGATTTGTGTCTACAATAATAACACAGTTTAAATCCTGAATGTGTGAATTATGTGTTTACGTGTATAGTAAAGTGCAAGTTACGGATTACTTAGTTAAAAATCAGCAAACGTTCTATGCAGGCTATGTTAAACTGCTTCCCATCCATTCCCCAGCCTGCTCGCCAAAGACCATGTGGAGAGAGCTGTGTGACAAACCTTGTCCTGTGAACTGCGGGGACTGCACATGTGACAGGGATACAGGACATTGCAAGTCATGCACAAGGCGTTCCTATGGTGATATCTGCGACCAGGTCTGTCTGTTGTGCTACAATGACACCTGCTACAAGGTATGGCTCATCTGGAAGGTGTTTTAGTTTTATCAGCTTCTCTCGTGTCCTTAGGGTAAGCGAACCATTGGATACATTGCCTAATACAAACCGCTACTGTAAAACAATATAAATCATATATTTTATTTGCATTATAATATGTTCTGCTTTGCCACTATAAGTTTTCAACATAATAGGTCACAGCTGTTTGAATGATTATGGCATCTTAGAAAATATGTGTATGCTTTATTACAGTGTTTTTAATTAAACAGTAGTCTTAAATCGTTATTCTTAAATGGCGATCGTCATTTTCTTTTTTATGCAGATTTGCTTTTCATTTTTATACGTAAGCACGCTGATTATGCTCAGGATTGTATTTGTTATCAGAACTATCGGACTTATTATTTTCTTTTACATGAATGTAAGACAAAATTGTATATCATTACCTAATAGCATCAGTATAATTATCCGAATAACTGAACAGCGTACCTAATGATATATGATATATCATACTTTAATCTTGCTTCCCATAAACATTTAAATAGTATTCTATTAAAATTAAATTACATATTTATATATATTTTATTGATATATAGTTCTCTTTAAAACGCGATGACATTAAGTGTGTACGTATGATCTTAAAACTGACATATTGACATAAATTAAACCAACCCAATACAGTTAATACCGATATACTTCGAGTTACAATAGAAGAAAATTTAAAAAGAACCATTGTTGCAAAACGCATAATTAGCTCATTTTTAATCAATGTAAAGCTAGAAACTCCAATGCATGTATGCAATGTATACATTAGCTCGACAGTTGTTTAGTTTTCACAACAGTAATACACACTGCAAATGTCGACACTTGTATTTGTTGATGTATTCGGTATTTAAGTGTTTCCTTTCTTCTGATTACGCTTATATGTGTGCTTCTAAGTTATATAGCAACTTTCATTTGTTTATTTGGAAAATAATTGATATTAATGTATGTACATTCACACTTTAATGTTGCATATAATTACACTGCAGAACGATAGTTTGTGCGTTTCCATATGTAAAGATGGATTTAAGGACCTAAACTGCACAAACACGTGTCTGTATCCGAGGTATGCTTTGATTCTATTTTTTATAGTAACTGAGGTTTCTGATCATGTTTTTTTGTACATACGCATGTCAAGAATAAATCTATGCAACTTATGTGTCTAAAGTCATCAAAATGTAACTCCAATCTGATTAATCTTTAGTACACGATGTAAGATCTGATTACGACCTTGGGTCATCAATACATCACAGGTTTACCAGTTAGTCCTTTCTGACTTTAGCTGCGACGTTGTCTGCATTATTACTGTCTAGACGACACGTGTGAAGATACTGGTGGATGTCCGGAGTGTAAAACAAACCCTGCAGGCCCCAACTGCAGAGTTCAGAGTATGTTTAATCAGCGACCGTAAACATTTAAAGATACATTTTTAGTTAAAAAAACAACAACACATTATTATGTCAGTTTAACGCCTATAAACGCCTGTAAACATATTTAAAACAAGTTCTGTTTAAAGTTCAAGCGACATTTTATTAAAACATAAAACCAATTAAGTGGATATTGTGATGTGCATAACACATAATTTACACAGGTTCTTAATTAACGTTCAGTTGCATACATGTCAACCGTTCCCAGTTTCTAATGTTCCTTTTAGTGGTTTCTTCTACAGGGCATCCAAACAATGTACAAGCAAATGAAGATAGAACGTCACTTGCGGCAACCATAGGAGGTAACGTCGGTGGATTTGTAGCCGGCGCTGCCATGGTGATTATTATTATTAAACTAAGGCGACGGTACCAGATAAGGTGTCCATTTCAGCGAAGAGGTGAATCAAGCACGTTTATTTATATTGTGTATTTGTCAATAACATAGAAATATACTGTTTGTGTTTTGAACATGTTTATTGTATCCCAACAGCAGACGCAGGTCCGATGTAGGATTACTATAGGTTGATAGGATTCAAACTTTGTTAACAACTACAACCTTTTAAAAATATAAAAAGCTAAAATATATTCCTCGAAATAACACAAATAAACAAAAGCTAATATATATTCCTTGAAATAACAAATAAAAATAGTATTGCTTTGGTACTTTATACATTTCTAAAAGAAACCAGAGATGCTTCTAAATAAAAGACAATCAGTTTCAGTTGTCTACATGGTTAGGATCGAATTGGATTATGCCAAAGAATCATGTTTACGATGTGCCATTTTGGTTATTGTATTTAGATTTATGCGCACACGCTAACAACCAGTTTACATTGTAAAATAACACGTTTTGTTAATGTTGTTTTGTTTCTGGCTACTTTCTAATCTAAGTTTTACATCACAAGACATTCGGCTTATTTTTTACAGCTCCTCCTTCTGTAGATACATACGTGCAGATCAACATGGCTGGACGCAACACAGATGAACGTAAGTAAATTTGTCAATGATTCAATGTACTGTTAAGTAATTTAATATTTTTCGAATGAAATGTGTACGCCTTTAGGAACTTCAAAATATACAATATATCTTTTGTTTCGAGTTTATTTAATGTTTCTTATTACTCCAAGGTTGGAACATATAAATCTAGCTCGAGATATTCGATTCAAAGCATTTTATGTAAATGAAACATATAAGTGTATCACAATAACGTATAATAATTACACAAAAACGTAGCATATGTATATATACAATACGGCTTTTATCAGTATATGTTTTATAATTAATATTTTATCACCAAAGGAAAGTTTAATACAATTGTTGTTCTTAAAACAATGTCAGTATGCTGCTTCTTAGCCAGATGTACGAACTACAATCAGGTACACATAATAAAACAGTTGTAATAGCATCTGTATATACGAGCATTAAGTGTTCTTTTCGCTAACCCTTATATACAGTTTTGTGAATTTTAGTATTTATTTCAGACCTGTACACAGGATTGCGCGAACAAAGGTATTGTGTAAACAACATAGTATAGTAAACTGCATAAAACCACACGGCAGATAATTAATATCGAGCGGAAAACAATACTGAGGTTTAAATGACAATGTGTGTAAAAGTATATGATTTATTCTCTCTCTTAGAAAATATGCTAAATATCTTCAATTTCTAAAAGTGACATTTTCTTACGGACATGTACTTTTAGAAACAATGGTATGAACCCTGTTGAGTTGGGAAATGTTGAGAACAACACTTCAGAAATAAACCAAGGGACGTATGTTACATTAGGTAAAAATCAATATGTAGAAATCAATAATTTCAACTGAAACGTTTTTCTAATTTCTTGTGATACCATGTCGGTTATATATACTTTCCAAAATTATAGTTAACGTTTAATGTAATACGTACCCGATTAATAAACTGTCATTTTCTAATCTAAGTAGTGTCATGTTTATTGCAGACCCAAGCCGGAGGTATGTGTTGGTACTCGTTTTAACATTCAAATAATAATAGGTATATATATTCAATACACATAAGGTAGCAATTCAAACAATGTAACTTTCTGTGTACATGTGTTCTCTGAGTATTGCTAGATTGCTTTGAAGACAATGTAATTACTGTACAATGTCGTCGTAATTCTATTGGGTACTCGTTGTAAATTGTAGGAATCAGCAGATATACGATGAAGTGACTACAGGTTCCATGTCTCCAATAAACAGTTCACCGGAATCTACAGGCATAACAGGTACTGTAATAGTGAATTAACAATTATTCCAGTAAATACGATAGAGCCAATACTCTCCAGTTTATGAACAATTATTGTCGAAATAATAAATGACTGATATTCCGTATTTTGAAAATGAACAATGATTATCAAAATAATAAATGACTGATATTCCATATTCTGAAAACATGTTGAACAGGTGTCTGTGAAAACTATAGTAATACACTATTAATATTATTTAAATAAAAACAATAAACTAATGTATATCACTCGATTTATCCCCACACCAGATATATATGAACAATAAACTAATGTATATCACTCGATTTATCCCCACACCAGATATATATGAACAATAAACTAAAGTATATCACTCGATTTATCCCCACACCAGATATATATGAACAATTGTCTGACTGGCAGGACTGGCTACTTAGTCGACACATTTCTAAAGTCAACAATACCAACATCAGGTGTAGAAGCAATAGCCGCGGACACGAAGGACGCGATGGGTGTTTCAAATTATGCAACTGATAAAACTGAAAATTCAAACATTATGACTTAAACGGGCGTTTTCTAGTTAAAACAGTATGAAATGACTTGTATAATATCGCACAAAGTATCAACACATGTATTTATGTAAGTTGCATGATATAATTAGATAGGTTGTAGGTTCAGTTTGTGAGTTTCCATCAAAGTGACGTCTTAGACATTTGTGTTTGATAGAAAAAAATGGCATGGTGACACTCCGAGCATTTTGTATGTAGTTAGTTGTTTTTTCTTTGCACGTATATATTTTATTATAAAAAAACATGAATTATTTGCCGACGTATTATACACCTTTATTACATACTACGATGATATTCAAATGTATAGAACAAGGGGTTTTCTCATTCTACGATGTCGACATTATATGCCGGATAAATAATTCGTTCATAATTATTCGCTTTCGAACAAAAATAGCATTTCCTCTGTCCGTAACGTATTCTACAAATTTACAAACCATGTATTGCATTAAGATATAAAATAACAAGGATATTCCATCAACATTAAGTGTAAAGTGTACTTTACTAATTTGTTTTATTGTGGTTTAAGTTAAAAGCAATCTATTTTGCTAAAGCGACAACGTTTAAAAAAACGTCTATGGACTCACGTAAATGATTAAGTACAGTAGCCTAATTTACAGATGTCAGCGAATTATTTTTCTGATCGGTTAGTAATTATACAAACACAACTTGTGAACAGATAATCAACATGCTGGGAAATGTAAATAACTTGCATTCTAAGACAAAATGGTATTCGTCATCAATAATTTGACAATGTGTACATTTTATATGATCATATGGAATTTGATCATATGGAATTGCAGTAGGTTTTTGCTAACGGCCTGATTCTACCGTTAGACGATGAAATGATACGCTGAGTTTACAAAGAACAATGCGATATTTATCATTTTTAATGCGTGTGAGGTAACATTTCCAAATCATTGTTTTATGTTTAGTTCCCTATGAAACAAAAATATATAAAAACAACATTTAAACGGACTGTTGACCATTGAGTTTAATTCTGTATTCACAAGTTACAGCCACAATTTCAACTTTTTCAACAGTCGATACCTGTCATTTTGTTTCAATAATTAAATTTACTTGTTCATGCAATTATTATCGTTTTCGTTATAATTAAATTAAAGGAGCGTATCGTCTGTAGGTCAGCAATAAAAATTGATATTTTTTAATAGAATTAATAGTGAAGCATTGTTAAATACGATGACATAGTGTAAAGTAACAGTTGGCAAACGTCTATAACATGCTTGGATATATATTGAACATTATTAAAATAATACTCTGTGTTAATAATCCGGTTACATATTTTATAATTTGTTATTCGCGTTCAGAACGCGGGTTTCTGATGAACAAGATATAGACAAACAACATCATATGCTAATCTGTGTTAATATCCAATGATCTGCAATAGCTATCGTTAATTGATCAACAGTAATCGTGAAAACATAAAGGGAGCAACCACCTCTTCACAAAGCTTAAAAATTCTAAAACACCTAGCCCATTCGACAATATTTTAAATGAGTATATCAAGTCCACTAAACATCTACTTATGCCTGTTTACCATAAACTATTTAACTGTGTACTGGAAACAGGGTTCATTCCACAAAGCTGGCTAAATGGAATAATCATACCTATATTTAAAAACAAAGGTGACCCTAAAGATCCTAATAACTACCGACCAATTACTATCCTCAGTTGTCTAGGTAAACTTTTTACTTCCATACTCAATGAAAGATTAAACAAATTCCTTAATGAAAATAATATTTTAGATGAAAATCAAGCTGGCTTTAGGAAAGGCTACTCTTGCTCTGACCATATTTTTACATTACATTCATTGATCGAAATACTGAAAAAAAGAAAACAAAAACTATTCTGCGCCTTCATTGATTTTTCACAAGCTTTCGACAATGTTTGGCGAATTGGCCTATGGCACAAACTTATTAAACAAAATATAAATGGCAAGTTTTTACATTTAATTCAAAACATGTACAACAATATCAAATCTAATATCTCTATTAACGGCAATATTTCAGAACCCTTCGTATCAGAAATTGGCGTTAGACAAGGCAAAAATCTATCTCCAATTCTTTTTTCCATTTTCTTAAATGACCTTCAAACACATATGCACCTCAATGGCTCAACTGGCATAGAACTAGAAAATCCCCTAGATTTGTCTCTTTGGCTAAAACTACTTATTCTACTTTATGATGATGACACTGTGATTTTATCTGATTCAAAAATAGACTTCCAAAATAGTTTAAATACCTTCCATAAATACTGTGATAACTGGCATTTAAAAATAAACCTTAGCAAAACAAAAATTGTAATATTTGGTGCAAGACAACTACAAAACTTCCATTTCACATTAGGTGACAACCCTGTAAAAATCACTGACCGTTACCACTACCTAGGCATTACCCTTTCCAGCAATGGTTCTTTCCTCAATGCACGGAAACACTTAGTCGAGCAAGCAACAAAAGCAATGCACCTTCTGTATACTAGAGCAAATAATGCAGAGCTACCTATTGATTTAATTCTTAAACTTTTCGACCACACTGTTTTACCAAATTTAATCTATGGCTCAGAAATGTTTGGTTTTGAAAATTTAGATATCTTGGAGAAAGTCCATAATAACTTTCTTAGAAAAATTACGAATGCTCGGAAATCAACCCCAATGGCTTTTTTATATGGTGAACTTGGCAGATACCCTATAGCAATTAACATCAAAAGTCGCATGATCTCTTTTTGGAATAGAATCTTAATAGGCAAAGATCAGAAATTATCTATCCAAATCTATAAATACATGATGAACTTGCCAATCTCAAATTTTAAATGTGCCAACAAAATTAAAGAAATCCTCACCTCAGTAAACTTAAGTAACTTATGGGATAACCAATTCCTAACAACCCAAAATAATATTTGCCGCTTAGTCAAAGCCAAATTATTAACCCAATTCAAAACCCAATGGCACAATCAACTACAGCAAACACATAAGGGTCAAATATATACCAGTTTCAAACAAACTCCATCCTTTGAAGACTACTTTATAAAACTTACAAAAACTGAATATACATACCTCTTTAAATTTAGAACTGCAAATCACTGGTTACCAGTTGAAACCGGTCGATACGATGGAACCCCATTTGAGGAAAGAATATGCAGCCTTTGTAACTCTGATCAAGTTGGCTCCGAACATCACTATCTACTAAACTGCGATTTCTTTAAATCTGAAAGAGAATAATTCTTAGGACATGATCTTTATGATGCTACTCTGATTAAAATCCTAAGATCTAATTCCTTACAACTATTACAGAATACAAGCAAATTTATTCGCTTCATATTCAGTAAGTTTAAGCGATAGCAAGTTATCTATTTAACTACCTGTTTTTACCAATGCCACCAGCTAATACACCAACTCTAATATTGTAGTTTGTAACAATACTGCCTTTATTTCAATGTATTTTTATTGTTAACAGCATAACATATTTACATATTATCTCAATATAAGTGACCGTTTACACTTGTGTAATCAATATATCAAAATATTTGTCTGGTCACAAATGTATATATTTTTGCATGTATATACTAATCACATTATTTACTTTAATTAGAAATATATGCATGTAAATATAAACTGTGCAATGTAAATAATATCTTCATTCTGTATTTGTACCAAATGATAACTGCATAATTATATGTCAATATTAACGTAAGATTGCTATATACTTATACTCATATAACAGAAATAATTGCAGCATTATATAAGAGTAGTACAGAATGGTACCACTCAAGTACAAGTGTTAACATTTTAAATATTTTTGCCTGCTATATTGATATTATATTTCAATTAAGGCAATGGAAACAATTGTTGCATTCTAAATGAGTACAACTGATACCTATATTTCACCTACAATCCTGTTTCTTTATCCTAATTAATCTAGCAGTTCTAGTACATAAATTAATAATTATACTTTTGTTACTTCCCTTTAAACTTATCCAGCACTCAAATTATAATTTGCTTTTGCCCCATCAGTCATTTAATGTTAACCCCTCAGATAACGGCATTCTCCATTGTAATCCTGCAATGCAAAGCATATTAGAGTAATTACCACACACAATAGGTCCTCCATCTTGCCTTTGTGTTCAACATCGACCTCGCGTGCAGGTGCACTCAAGCGTAAATCAGGACAAAAATAACTGCTGTTGACTGACACCGTTACAAAGCTAGCTCCAGCACCATAAACGCTAACGCACACAGTCTTTCGCAACAACATGTCTTTTAAGTATTGATAATGAATTAAATTTTTGACCCAAAATGTAAACCTTTAAGTATTGATAATGAATTAAATTTCTGACGCAAAATGTAAACCTTTTAAAACGCGTAGTCGTTTCAATTTCTCAATCCGAAACGCCGCGTGCAAACGAAAATACGTCACCGCACAACTATGATCACAAACCACTAATTATTTTTACCAGTGCTAGTATTAAAATGCTCTTATAGAACTGTACTATTATTTGTTTCTTAAATGCCACGATTATGATGATTATGATAACTATGACGATTATCATTATTATGATTATTATGATTAGTATGATGATTTTGAATATGATATGATAATGATTGTGATTTTGATAATTTTATCAAGTTTTTGGTATTTTGATTTTGATTATAGATCTCACATTATTTCTATTATTATTATTATTATTATTATTATTATTATTATTTTTATTATTATTATTATTATTATCATATGTTCCGACTATGTATCTTATTATTTAAATACCCCCCGTATATCATCTACACAATTGTGTTAACGTAAAAATCATCGGAAGTTACTAATTTACTAACAATTTTGCTTTGTTATATTGCCCTAATTGTATATGTTATATACTTGGGTGAAAATAAAAGTCTTCTTCTGTTCTGTTCTGTTCTTTCAGCTTGTGTTAAACACTGTATAATTTCCCATTTATTTGCGTTTGATTTAAATGTTTCTGTTGTTGATAACAATGCATAAAGACACACGATTATCCATTCAATGTTTATTATCAACAAAGTAAAATATATCTTTTATTAAATAGTAGTATTAAATAATTTTCTTAGTATATTTTCTTTTTTAATATTGTGATTTATGAACAGATACATTATAATATTACTTAATTATTCTTTCCACAAAATATCGTGATAGTGTTGTCATAAATGTATGTTTAAATGATAATGTAAATAAGATAATTCATAGTATAACATTTATGTATCTATTTAGGAATGTTCATTTGAAACGAATTATTAATTGACCGCTGAGTGAAAATATTGCGTTCAGGTGTGCATTTTTACAAATTACGTTCTCTTTGCAATTCGTGGCGGGACAATCACACATATTTAGCAAGTATAAACGATGTAAACAATCTTGTTTAATAGTACGCTTGGTCATGTAGTACTATTTTTGTCACTTATATTCTGAATATATTTTTATTGTTATTTTCGCAAACTTGTTCATTCAAAGTGAACCCTGTGCCCTTTAAATGAATGATGCAAAGTACGAAAGTCGGAACGCGACTATTAAGCTTCTGACATTAGCACCAGTACATCGAGTTGGACTTGCAAAGCCGGTGAGCCAGTTGTGAATGTGATTTATTTTATCATTTGTGTTTCTTTTGATTCCCAACAATTCTAACAGCTGAACTTTTACAATGCAATTGTAGTTTTATAGATTTGTGAAGTTATTTATAGTTATTCTCAATTATGAACAGTGAATTCAAGAATTCAATTCAATTTGTTTATTTGCTTCATGGCAACCGGCCCTTGCATATATATACACACATGCATAAGCACATTTAAATACACATATAATTGTAGACTAATATGGTGGTACAGCAACACATAATTGTTGTGAAGTTAACATAACTTTTTGTCTTTCGAAAGCGTAATATATATACATGGCAATATATTATTAAATTTTTCGTCACGTGAGCTCATTGCTTTATTAAACTTAATGATTATAGGGGAAATATAAACTGCGGTACGATATACTTTACACGAACATCTTCATAGAAAGGACATATAAGCAAGAAATGGTATTCATTTTCAATACAGGATTTACACAATGGACATTTTGGCCTAAGTTTAAATAGCATCCTTGTTCTATCATGAGTTAATGAGATGATGTTCTTAAACAAACATATGCGTTTCTAAATGTATGAATTAAAAGTACGTTAAGATATTTTTCCCATTCAAACTCTACTTTAGACCTTGTATATGTAACCAGCTTAGGCGCATCTTTGCAAGATTGAGACCATGTCTGTAAAAATATATCTTTTAATCTCTGAAAATAATGAAACACAAATAAGTTTGCATTTACAACACCTTGTTGATTCCAAACATACGCAAATCCTATAGAAAACAAATGTTCAAGTAAGGATAATACCCAATTTTTAAAACCTAAATCGTCAAATGTTTTAAGCATTTCATAACATTTGTTAACATTCCGATTATATGGCATTTTTAATAAACGTAACCAATATTTAATAACAGGTCTGCATGTAAAAATGTGTACAGGAAATCTACCACAGTCACCCAGTACAGCCATATTACATGTATGCAATGGTGCTGACATAAATCTCTTACAACCATATATATATATATATATGTACACGTTCAACAATATCAAAATATTTTAATCCCCAAAGCTCTGATCCATAAAATAGAAAAAGGCATAACCTTAGCATCAAACTAACTTAAAATAACAACTATGGTCCATTTGCAAGTACTCATATAGGGAAGCCAACAACGAAGCAATTGCACGCTTAGCTTTTACAGCCATATTTTCTGCCATTTTATACATTGACAATATTGAAGAGAAATAAACACCTACATATATAAACCCATGAGTACATTGGAACTTTTCATTACAATAATACAATTTTTCCCTTGAGGATAATCTCCCCCCATTGTTAAAAACAACTATTTTTGTTTTATGTACATTAACTTTTACTTTATATTCAATACAATATTCATCTAAATAATTTAGTTGCACACCAAACACAGTGTCAGATGCTAATGTTACAGCATCAGCAAATAACAACATAAAAATCTCAACATCATCTGGTGTCAATTGTATGCCCCTTATATTTTTACCTTTCAAATATTCGTAAAGCTCGTTTATAAATAGACAAAACTCAGTAGGGCTTAAATTACAAACTTGTCTTAGACCCATAGGACAGTTAATTAGATCACCTAACATTTAATGTGACCTCACTTGAGTTTTTACTTCCATATAAAGACCCTTTATGGCGTTTAACAAATTTCCTTTTATATTATTTTGTATTAATGTATTAATGTTCGGTATAGTGTCCCCCTGTTTACGTATTCAAATGTTTTTTTAAAATCTACAAGAGCAACATACATTGTTTTGCCTTTTCTACATTAATATTTATTAATTATTGAGTATAAAACAAATGCATTATCTATTGTCAAATAACCCTGTCTAAATCATGCCCGTAACTCTGTTAATCTGCCATATGCCTCAAGGTAAAATGTAAGCTTTTTATTCAAAATATAAATGTATATTTTACTGAAAATATATATAAGCGTAATAGCCCTGTAATTGGCAGGGTTATCTGTAGGCCCCGTTTTATGTAGCGGTACTATTATAGAACAAGCCCATTTTTCAGGGAAGAAACCTGTGCTAAAAATCCTGTTCAAATTTATTTTTACGAAAGGAAGAATTAGGTCAATGCTGTGTTTAAAATGCTTCGCTTATAGCACACCAGAACTAGCCTTCGTTGGATTTAACATTTTACCGCTTCTAAAATTTCATTATCTGAAATAGGAGCATTAAAGAGTTCATCCTGGCATTCATCAATAAAAGCAGTTTCTCTGACATCGTGATCATTAAAATAAGATGTGGCATCTTGTGCTACATTTATATTATGTACATTTACAAATTAATTAAAATGATCATACCATTGTTCACATGATATATTTGTTTTATCTGTCTCTTTGCTTCGAAGCCTTTTAATTTTGCCCCCAAGCACCTTCTGATTACCAACTGAGAAAGATGGATCTTTGATAACGTTTATTTTACGTCCATAGCGCTTCCTATTACAGATATTTCGATACGCCTTTTTGATTGACAGGTAATCATTTAAATTATTGATACTGTTATCAAGTCGAAATGTCCACAGAGCCTTATTTACTTCAGTTTTATAATTTTTGCATTCTCGGTCAAACCATGTATATTTTTTAGCATGATGTACACATCGCCTTCGTTTACTAATTAAATGATTTCCACAATTGATTAAAATACCTTCGATTTTTTTTACAATGTCATCTTTTGACTCAAATGTGAACGATAGTGCATCATTTTCTGTAAGAGCCTGCAGGTTTTGCTTATATATAACACTTTTATAAGTAAAAAAGTCAGTTCTAACTATGTCATCCACATGTACTTGTTTCTGATTTGAAGTATCACGTTCATAGGCTTTTGTTTTTAATTTTAGGTAAATGGTCAGATGAACTTTCATCATCAACAAACATATCTTGCACAATTTCGAATATTTCAGGACTACCAACAAAGTAATCTATGACACTACAACCGTTGGTCTTTATCTGCCCCACATCGATCATTTAATACATACAATTCATACACTTTACATAAATTCAACAAATTTTGTCCATAGCAATTTACATGGGAATCGCATGACATGCGATTACTCATACGAGAATATGCCAAAAAAAGTTCTTCTAGATCATCAAAAATTGGCAAATTTGTATTAGTATCAATACAATCATTTTCTATTCCTGTTCTGGCATTCAAATCACCAGCCAACATAATATGGTATTCCGCGTAATTTATAGTACAACACAGGTTTTCAATAATCGCAATACCCTTGATATTACACCCTTCATATGCGGGTGAAGTACTATTAAGCGTAACTGTAATAAATGTACATGATAGAATACATTCCGTCTGCAATTACCTTTATAGATCCAATCGCAATAATTCAGTTATAATTTATACGTTAATGTGGTATTATTGCATTTCAAAAATTGAGTGTAATTAATTTGGAACATGCGTCTTATTATGTGTACAGTGGTTGTTTAATAAATGTGTATACTGGATACATATGTTTGATATCTTACATGTATGTCACAAAATAATGGATTCCACAATAAACTGATCAATACTGAACGTGTGATCGAATTATGGTAACAAACACTATATTATGAGCATAACAATAACCTTTACAAACTACATATCGCACCGTGAGCGCAGACTTCTGCCTCAATTAAATTGTCAATGGATAGGTCACTTTCATGCTGAAATATAGATAAAATTTATTCAACAGGCGTTTACTTTGTTAAAGGTCTCGTGTAACCCCTTTTTATTTGAACCCACAATTCCTGGGTCTTGTACTCCTGTGTATTGGCATTCCAAAATCAATACACTGCTGCATATATGCAGGATTGGATTACTACCAAACTGTGATTGAATGCATTTATAAGATTTCATTTTGCAGCCTTTTTGGATGCATTGTGTCACCCAAACAGCCCACTCAGGGCCAAATTCAAGGAAATAATGGCATGTCAAAACTTATATTTATTATATCATGCTGTTTTTAATACAACCAATACAATGTCATTTCCTGTGTATGTTGTTTTAGAATTGGTTATATAACATACATAATAATTATATAGTCTGGTACAGTAAATGAATAACACAATAAAATATGTGAACAATTAAAATATGAAATTCAAAACTTTTAATTTTTGTAATAATGCCTTCAACTGCAGTATTTAAACTGGCTTAACATATCGAACATCAATTGAACCAGTGCACACAGCCAATGCTCAGTCAGTTAATATAAGTTTGCAGATAACGATATTTTATGGCAGACCAATGAACAGAAGGGAACATCACATTTAAATATGACTTCATAACATCTATAAAGATAAATAAACATCTATAAAGATAAATACTATTGTTTTACTAAATTCTGTTTAAACGTTGTTTCAGAATTTGCTTTATATTATTGAATTGTTGCCGTATTAATGTTTGGTTGATGTAAAGTTTAACTTACAAACTTAAAGGTGAACTCATCAAGCTAGTGCTATCACAACCTTAAAAGTTATAACTAGGTTAATTGATGCATCATTTTGGAAAAGTGCCATTGGAATCGAATTATTTATACTACTCGTATCAGATGCTTCTTTCAATATATTCAATATTTGGCTATGCGAAAGCCCATTTATATCTGTGAGTTTTTCCTATACATCGCATACTTCAGCTATGCAATATCTGTCGCTAAACACGGTTAGCATTATTGTTTGTTATGTTGGCTACTCTACCAATGTGGATCCATTATCACTTTATATCAACATATTCAGGTGTTTTTCACAAAAGTATCAACTGATTTATACATGTCTCATTATTTAATGTGTTGCAGCGATATAAGTGCAAAATGACAACCGTTTTTAACTAATATCAAATCCGTCTTATTATAGGTATCTGTAAACTTTCACTGGTACATACTACACCGTAGTGTCTAAATTATCCATCAATCGGTCAGTTTTGTTCATTGTATACACCTTTGCTTAAATTTGCAAACTGCTTTAAAATGATACTGAAAAAAATAAAAATATGTATAGACAGCTACTACAATTCTGATGTCAATATCCAGATAAACTGAACATCGTTGATTCGATGAATCAACTAAAAATATGTAGCTTAATCTTGGATTGAATGTATGAAAATTTTCAGATTAACATCACTTATATAGTCTGTCAGCTGTTAAACGTAAGTCGCTTTACATCAAAGAGCCAAATCTTAAAAGTAAACACTCAATTCGTTCCCTTGATTATTAGTAACACGACCAACTACCAACTACATCTACGATTACTTCAATTTAGACATATAACTGTGTTCGTTACCGATTTTAATTTATTCCATAGATTTACCAAACAAAAAACAAGAACTAATGAGTGTCAAAAACTGCTAAACATACTTAAAGCGTTTTAGTTTATCACAACCATAGCTGAAAGAAACACAAACTGTTTATTGTCAATGTTTAGCATACACGCCCAATAGACAATTAAATTTACTTTTAACGTTTATTTGTATGACGGGAGTAAGTGTTAGACCTAGTAAATGTTTTACTCGATAGGCTGGGTACCATACTACACAATCGAGACAATCAATTGTACTTGCCAAATTACCAATTACATTTGTTCAATGGAGATTTTTTCATATTGTTTCAACGTAATAAAAGCATTCCAACTCTAAACAATACAACCATTTATAAAGGAGTTAAATAAATGCAGTCAAGCGTATTAGAACGATACAGAATAGACAACATTCAAATGTTTAAGGGGTGATGATAAAATGTGGAATAACATATTACTTCTGTGTGTTGCAGTGTCCTTATTGAAGCTTTCACATGCAGGTAATACTTATTTTCACTACTAACACACGCAAGGTAAACTACTACAACTACTACTACTACTACTACTACTACTACTACTACTACTACTACTACTACTACTACTACTACTACTACTACTACTACTACTACTACTCTACTACTACTACCACTACTACTACTACTATTACTACTACTACTACTACTGCTACTACTAATACTACAACCACTACTACTACTACTACTAATACTAGTATTACTACTGCTACTACTTCTACTACTATTTCTACTTCTACTTCTACTACTAAAACATCATCTATCACTACTACCTTACTACTACTACAACTAGTACAACAACAACAACAACAACTACTACTACTATTACTTCTACAACAACAACAAATACTACTGCTACTACTACTATTACTACTACTACTACTACAACTACTACTACTACTACTGCTGCTGCTGCTGCTGCTGCTACTATTACTACTAATACTACTACTACTACTACTACTACTACTACTACTACTACTACTACTACTACTACTACTACTACTACTACTACTACAACTACTACTACTACTACTTCTACTACTGCTAGTACCTCTCCCACTACTGCTACTGCTACTACTACTACTACCACTACTACTTCTGCTACTACTGCTACTACTACTACTACTACTACTACTACTGCTAGTACTACCACTACTACTATTACTACTACTACAACTTCAACTACTATTACTGCTAACGCTTTTTACCAAGGTCTTTAGAAAGAAGCATATAAAGGAAAATAGTGTTACCATCATATTCAGGTGTCCTGGTGCACTCTTAGAGTAAAACAGGGTTGCTAACAACAAACAACACATAAAAACATTGCAGGGTAATTAACATATATAATGCATTATTTGCTAAATATCTGATAGATATATAGATCTTTTGTCAAAATCAATTTGCGAAAATATGACGGATGTTCAAAATTCAAAAAATCTAAGGATGTTTTAATAATATATTCCTTTCTAAACAAGGCCTGTATGCATTTCCTTTTCCGACATTGATACATGGTATAAATGGTTAAGTTAGCAATATGGTAATGTTTGCAAATTTTATTTAGAAAAAATCACCAACATTTCTGTCACCGAAAATTACATTGATTGTTGATGTAAAATTTACATGCACATGGATCTCAAATATGAATACGTGTATGTTACAGTCCATATGCATAATACCCTAAGGAAATTAAATGTTTAAAACACATAATTGTATTAAAAAGAATTATTTGAAAAAAAATTATTTTTAACGCTGACATTAACAACGAAACATCACGATATTCAGTTGTTCTTATTGTATATTATTTCACGGTCTTTTGTTAACACTACTGACAATTTGGTTAGGTTAGTATTACATATAACATACATTAACTGTTGGTAAACTCCATGATGGACGGCGTGCAGCACGTTTGTTCATGCCCCATAGCTGTAATTTTGTTGCTAAATCAGGAAAGCAAATTATCATTGTCACGGGTGAAGGCCCAATATGTGTTGCTGATGCCAAACTGCTACTTGTTTATCCTACGTGGGCAAGTTATTGTTTGTTGCACTGCATGGGTGCTAGTCCATTAATTGCTGCTAGGGCCAAACAAATAATTGTGATTTCGGCAAAGGTCTGAAAAAAGTTAGCTACGGTTAGGATTGATGTTTTTTTTCATTGATATTTTAAAGACACATTTCCGTCCAAAAGCACTGAAACAAATATATTATCTGACGAATAGGGATTTCATGGAAATCAATCGTCGCGAAAAATCTTAGGATCGGGGGTTTTTCGTTAGGAATGGTCGGGTTGCCCGAAACAATTTTCAAACATTTAGTCATAGATTCCAGAAAAAAACATCATATACGAACAAGCGAAATAACACTCATGACTAAGGAATATATTCGACATCTCGTTTTATTGATGGATATTCAAAAATAATAAAGCGTTTGTAACGTATTTCCAACATTCTGGAAAATACGTGAATGCACAACCTAAGCTAAACCTCCGAATGGCCGAGTGGTTAGCGCATGAGATTTTGGATCTCATAGGTCCCGGGTTCGAGTCTCGGCGAATAAAGCCAAAATTTGTTCATTATATAAAAGCATGCATATGTTTTGAAAACGACAATAAGACTGTATGAGCTTGGTAAGTATTTTTTGTTTGAAAATTGAAATATTAGGAAACTGTCAGCCAGGATTAGGGTAAGCAGGGCAAATGTTTTATTAGAAAGAACGAAATATTGCAAGCACGATATACAGTTAGTGTGTTGCCCTGCAATATAATTGTGTCTCTTTTAGTTTTCCGTTTGGGGTCTTTGTGCGGTCGATTTTCTTTGTGTTAAAAAGCCGCTTTGTCTTCGTTGCTACAGTTGAAAAACAGAATATCCTCGAATTCGCTGTTGTTGTGTAGACATGTTTTCTTATGATTTGTCAAATGGATATTATAGTTTATAAAAGTGGTGAACAGTAATTTTTGTGTTTTTTTTTTATCCAGCTTACATTTGGTTAAGGTGTGTTTTAATAATTCATGCAGTTGATGTCATTGTAGTGTAAATACTTATTGTAATATTTTTAACACTGTTTATTATGTGTTTTCAGCTTTTTACCTACATCATGTAGAAAGTTCATTAGATGCAATAAACATCACTCTCTGACCATTAGTTAACTGTACGGACAATCCTAAAGATATTACAGTAAGTGAGACTAAAGATACAACGGTTAAATTCTTTGAAAATTATTAACTTTAAATGCATTTAATGATCTTGCCATAAAATAAAGACCTTCGCAAATGTATGATAACCCACATAGAGAAAAACAGTTTGTCATATAAGCACGCTGTTTATATTCTAGACAACAAAAACTCGACAACGTGCATATGTACGTTTTCTAGTAAACAAATGCAAGCACAGTTGTTGTAATCATGAAATCATTAAACATTTTATACAAAACTAAGAACTGTATCCTATGTATCAATGTCGGAAAAGGAAATGCATACAGGCCTTGTTTAGAAATGAATATATCATTAAACAATCCTTAAATTTTTGAATTTTGAACATCCGTCATATTTTCGCAAATTGATTTTGACAAAATATCTATATATCAATCAGATATTTAGCAAATAATGCATTATATATGTTAATTACCTTGCAATGTTTTTATGTGTTGTTTGTTGTTAGCAACACTGTTTTACTATAAGAGTGCACCAGAACACCTGAATATGATGGTAACATTATTTTTATTTATATGCTTCTTTCCAAAGACCTTGGTAAAAAGCGTTAGCAGTAATAGTAGTTGTAGTTGTAGTAGTAGTAATAGTAGTAGTGGTAGTACTAGCAGTAGTAGTAGTAGTAGTAGAAGTAGAAGCAGTAGTAGTAGAAGTAGTAGTGGTAGTAGTAGTAGTAGCAGTAGCAGTAGTGGTAGAAGTACTAGTAGTAGTAGAAGTAGTAGTAGTAGTAGTAGTAGTAGTAGTAGTAGTAGTAGTAGTAGTAGTAGTAGTAGTAGTAGTAGTAGTAGTAGTAGTAGTAGTAGTAGCAGTAGTAGTAGTAGCAGGAGTAGTAGAGTAGTAGTAGTAGTAGTAGTAGTAGTAGTAGCAGAAGTAGTAGTAGTAGTAGAAGTAGTAGTAGTAGTAGTAGTATTTGTTGTTGTTGTAGAAGTAATAGTAATAGTAGTAATAGTTGTTGTTGTTGTTGTTGTACTAGTTGTAGTAGTAGTAAGGTAGTACTGATAGCTTATGTTTTAGTAGTAGAAGTAGAAGTATAAATAGCAGTAGAAGTAGTAGCAGTAGTAGTATTATTAGTAGTATTAGTAGTAGTAGTAGTTGTAGTTGTAGTAGTAGTAGTAGTAGTTGTTGTTGTTGTTGTAGTAGTAGTAGTAGTAGTCGTAGTAATAGTAGTAGTAGTAGTGGTAGTAGTAGTAGAGTAGTAGTAGTAGTAGTAGTAGTAGTAGTAGTAGTAGTAGTAGTAGTAGTAGAAGTAGTTTACCTTGCGTGTGTTAGTAGTGAAAATAAGTATTACCTGCATGTGAAAGCTTCAATAAGGATACTGCAACACACAGAAGTAATATGTTATTCCACATTTTCTCAGCACCTTTAACATTTGAATGTTGTCTATTCTGTATCGTTCTAATACGTTTGACTGCATTTATTTAACTTCTTTATAAATGGTTGTATTGTTTAGAATTGGAATGCTTTTATTTACGTTGAAACGATATGAAAAAATCTACATTGAACAAATGTAATTTGTTTTACATTTCACCCATTCTTAAGTTTCCAACATTTGGCAAGTACAATTGATTGTCTCGATTGTGCAGTATGGTACCCAGCCTATCGAGTAACACATTTACTAGGTCTAACACTTACTCCCGTCATACAAATAAACGTTAAAAGTAAATTTAATTGTCTATTGGGAAAGTATGCTAAACGCTGACCATAAACAGTTTGCGTTTCTTCAGCTATGGTTGTGATGAAACTAAAAAGCTCTAAGTATGTTTAGCAGTTGTTGACATTCATTAGTTCTTGTTTTTTGTTTCGTAATTCTATGGAATAAATTAAAATCGGTAACGAACACAGTTGTATGTCTAAATTGAATTAATCGGAGATGTAGTTGGTAGTGTTACTAATAATCAAGGGAACGAATTAAGTGTTACTTTTAAGATTTGGCTCTTTGATGTAAAGCGACTTACGTTTAACAGCTGACAGACTATATAAGTGATGTTAATCTGAAAATTTTCATACATTCAATCCAAGATTAAGCTACACATTTTTATTTGATTCATCGAATCAACGATGCTCAGTTTGCCTGGATATTGACATCAGAATTGTAGTAAATGTCTATACATATTTTTATTTTTACCAGTATCATTTTCTAGCAGTTTGCGAATTTAAGCAAAGGTGTATACAATGAACAAAACTGACCGATTGGTGGATAATTTAGACACTGCGGTGCAGTATGTACGAGTTAAAGTTTACAGATACCTATAATAAGACGGATTTGATATTAGTTAAAAACTGTTGTCTTTTTGCACTGACATCGCTGCAACACATTAAATAATGAGACATGTATAAATCAGTTGATACTTTTGTGAAAAACACCTGAATATGTTGATATAAAGTGATAATGGATCCACATTGGTAGAGTAGCCAACATAACAAACAATAATGCTAACCGTGTTTAGCGACAGATATTGCATAGCTGAAGTATGCGATGTATAGGAAAAACTCACAGATATAAATGGGCTTTCGCCTAGGCAAATATTGAATATATTTAAAGAAGCATCTCATACGAGTAGTATAATAAATCGATTCCAATGGCACTTTTCCACAATAATGCATCATTTAACCTAGTTATAACTTTTAAGGTTGTGATAGCACTAGCTTGATGAGTTCACCTTTAAGTTTGTAAGTTAAACTTTACATCAACCAAACATTAATACGGCAAACAATTCAATAATATAAAGCAAATTCTGAAACAGCGTTTAAACAGAATTTAGTAAAACAATTGTATTTATCTTTATAGATGTTTATTTATCTGTATTGATGTTATGAAGTCATATTTAAATTTGATGTTCCCTTCTGTTCATTGGTCTGCCATAAAATATCGTTATCTGCAAACTTATCTTAACTGACTGAGCATTGGCTGTATGCACTGGTTCAATTGATGTTAAATATGTAAGTCAGTTTAAATGCTGCAGTTGAAGGCATTATAACAAAAATTAAAAGTTTAGAATTTCATATTTTAATTGTTCACATATTATATTGTGTTATTCATTTACTGTACCAGACTATATAATTATTCTGTATGTTATATAACAAACTCTAAAACAACATACACAGGACATGACATTGTATTGGTTGTATTAAAAACAGCATGATATAATAAATATAAGTTTTGACATGCCAGTATTTCATTGAATTTGGCCCTGAGTGGGCTCTTCGGGTGACACAATGCATCCAACAAGACTGCAAAATGAAATTTTATAAATGCAGTCAATCACAGTTTGGTAGTAATCCAATGCTGCATATATGCAGCAGTGTATTGATTTTAGAATGCCAATACACAGGAGTACAAGACCCCGGAATTGTGGGTTCAAATAAAAAGGGGTTACACGAGATCTTTAACAAAGTAAACGCCTGTTGAATAAATTTTATCTATATTTCAGCATGAGGCAGAAGTCAGCGCTCACGGTGCGATGTGTAGTTTGTAAATGTTATTGTTATGCTCATAATATAGTTTTTGTTACCATAATTCGAACACATTCAGTATTGATCAGTTTATTGTGAAATCCATTCTTTTGTGACATACATGTAAGATATCAAACATATGTATCCAGTATACACATTTATTAAACAACCACTGTATACATAATAAGACGCATGTTCCAAATTAATTACACTCAATTTTTGAAATGCAATAATACCACATATACGTATAAATTATAACTGAATTATTGCGATTGGATCTATAAAGGTCATTGCAGTCGGAATGTATTCTATCACGTAGACCTGTTCACACACATTTAGTACAGTAACACTTAATAGTACTTCACCCGCATATGAAGGGTGAAATATCAAGGGTATTGCGATTATTGAAAACCTGTGTTGTACTATAAATTACGCGGAATACCATATTATGTTGGCTGGTGATTTGAATGCCAGAACAGGAATAGAAAATGATTGTATTGATACTTATACAAATTTTCCAATTTTTGTTGATCTAGAAGAACTTTTTTTGGCATATTCTCGTATGAGTAATCGCATGTCATGCGATTCCCATGTAAATAGCTATGGACGAAATTTGTTGAATTTATGTAAAGTGTATGAATTGTATGTATTAAATGATCGATGTGGGGCAGATACAGATAAAGGAAATAACACATATGTAAGCTCGAACGGTTGTAGTGTCATAGATTACTTTGTTGGTAGTCCTGAAATATTCGACATTGTAATCTGACCATTTACCTAAAATTAAAAACAAAAGCCTATGAACGTGATACTTCAAATCAGAAACAAGTACATGTGGATGACATAGTTAGAACTGACATTTTTACTTATAAAAGTGTTATATATAAGCAAAACCTGCAGGCTCTTATAGAAAATGATGCACTATCGTTCATATTTGAGTCAAAAGATGACATTGTAAAAAAAATCGAAGGCATTTTAATCAATTGTGGAAATCATTTAATTAGTAAACGAAGGCGATGTGTACATCATGCTAAAAATATACATGGTTTGACCGATAATGCAAAAATTTTAAAACGTTCGACTTGATACTTGATAGGTTATGCCTTTTTCTATTTTATGGATCAGAGCTTTGGGGATTAAAATATTTTGATATTGTTGAACGTGTACATATATATATATATATATGCTTGTAAGAGATTTATGTCAGCACCATTGCATACATGCAATATGGCTGTACTGGGTGACTGTGGTAGATTTCTTGTACACATTTTTACATGCAGACGTGTTATTAAATATTGGTTACGTTTATTAAAAATGCCATATAATCGGAATGTTAACAAATGTTATGAAATGCTTAAAACATTTGACGATTTAGGTTTTACAAATTGGGTATTCTCGTTACTTGAACATTAGTTTTCTATAGGATTTGGGTATGTTTGGAATCAACAAGGTGTTGTAAATGCAAACTTATTTTTGTTTCATTATTAAAAGATTAAAAGATATATTTTCACAGACATGGTCTCAATCTTGAAATTATATGTTGCTGTACCACCATATTAGTCTACAATTATATGTGTATTTAAATGTGCTTATGCATGTGTGTATATATATGCAAGGGCCGGTTGCCATGAAGCAAATAAACAAATTGAATTGAATTCTTGAATTCACTGTTCATAATTGAGAATAACTATAAATAACTTCACAAATCTATAAAACTACAATTGCATTGTAAAAGTTCAGCTGTTAGAATTGTTGGGAATCAAAAGAAACACAAATGATAAAATAAATCACATTCACATCTGGCTCACTTGCTTTGCAAGTCCAACTCGATGTACTGGTGCTAATGTGAGAACCTTAATAGTCGCGTTCCGACTTTCGTACTTTACATCATTCATTTAAAGGCACATGGTTCACTTTGAATGAACACGTTTGCGAAAATAACAATAAAAATATATTCAGAATATGTGACAAAAATAGTACTACATGACCAACCGTACTATTAAACAAGATTATTTACATAGTTTATACTTGCTAAATATGTGTGATTGTCCCGCCACGAATTGCAAAGAGAACGTAATTTGTAAAAATGCACACCTGTACGCAATATTTTCACTCAGCGGTCAATTAATAATTCGTTTCAAATGAACATTCCTAAATAGATACATAAATGTTATACTGTGAATTATCTTATTTACAGTATCATTTAAACATACATTTATGACAACACTATCACGATATTTTGTGGAAAGATTAACTAAGTAATATTATAATGTATTTGTTCGTAAATCACAAATATTAAAAAAAGAAAGAATAATAAGATAGTTATTTAATACTACAAGATATATTTTACTTTGTTGATAATAAACATTAAATGGATAATCGTGTGTCTTTATGCATTGTTATCAACAACAGAAACATTTAAATCAAACGCAAATAAATGGGAAATTATACAGTGTTAAACACAAGCTGAAAGAGGTGGTTGCTCCCTTTATGTTTTCACGATTACTGTTGATCAGTTAAGGATAGCTATTGCAGATCAGTCCACGGGTTGGATATTAACACAGATTAGCACATGATTTTGTTTGTCTATATCTTGTTCATAAGAAACCCGCGTTCTGAACGCGAATAACAAATTATAAAATATGTAACCGGATTAATAACACAGAGCATTATTTTAATAATGTTCAATATATGTCCAAGCATGTTATAGACGTTTGCCAACTGTTACTTTACACAATGTCATCGTATTTAACAATGCTTCACTATTAATTCTAATAAAAAATATCCATAGTCTACAATCTACCCTTTGTGTCAAAAGTACGTATAAGCCTGCTTGCTAAATATGGATATAACTGTTGTTATAAATTGTAACCGCAGTTACAATTTTATGACTGCAGTTATAAATTTGTAACGGCAGTCACATTTACAAATATAGCTGCAGTAATAATTTATACCAACAGTCATCAAAAACAGCAATCGTCATAAAATTATAACCGCGGATACATTTTTCTGACCAAATGCTAAATTTTAGCTCTAAGTCTGTTTGGCGAATTAAATCTTATATAATGCCGGTTTTATAACAACAGTTACATTTATATTTAGCTGCTGTGTATATAATGTGGCAGCCCATGAGATTTTTTATCCCATTGCGGCCTGCCTCGTTTCAAGAAAACTGACCTGGAAGTTGAGGCACGTGATTTCTTTTATAAAGTTTATATTATGATTAAGAGATTTCAAATAATTGTTTAAATCTTGAAAACTGTCAATGAAAAATATTATTTATTGTGTTATTTGGATAAAAATTGTTATTTTTGCAATGATTTATTGTTTGGTTGCCAAAGCAACCATCTCTCTATTATTATTATTTTTGTCCGAAACACTTGTACATTCAAAGTTTGTTATTTGTAAAAGACAGTCCAGTTAATATATAGAATATAAATTACTTGTCCTCATCATGCTACGTTCTGTATTGTATGCATGACAAACATTAAAATCTGTGTAAAATGTGAAAATTTGTCGTTATGGTGATGTTACTTATAATGTTCATTCTTGCTAGAAACACATGATTGCGAAAAAAGGACGCCATTTCCAGTTTCTACACATATCATTGTATTCAAAACTGCCAATAACTCATTTTCGCCCAGATACCGCATTTGGGCCAAAAATCTCATGGGCTGACACATAATTATGTACTTTTGACCCAAAGGGTACGCCATAGTAAATGACTGTAAATTCAATTTAGTTGCTTACCAACAATTTGTAATCAACAAATGTTGATGCGCATTCACTAAACTTCATTGATATTCTAATTGCCACATAATATGTTAATTGAAAATTACTGCCATTGATCTTAAATTGAGCAATACATTTTTTCGTACAGTGACCTTTTGTTCTGTGAAGCAATTAAATTATGCTCTTCAGTTAAGATACCTGACTTAATTGCTTTTTAAAGAGTTTAAAGTATTGTGACCATTCTGTAATTTTCATATTTAAGAAAAAATAATATTGAAAGAAAAATTACCAATCTCTTTGTAATGCTTGTTTTGTTTACAGTAACTTTTATACATGAGGCGTATCATGGGGAATCCAGGATTAATGCATGTGCCGAAAGTGTCATCCCGGATCAGCCTTTGCAGTGCGCACAGGCTGTTCCAGTGGATTTATAATTAGAAGAAACTTCTTTGAAACGGAAAGTACCATAGAAGCGGAAAGTGTCATCCCGGATCAGCCTTTGCAGTGCGCACAGGCTGATCCAGTGGATTTATGATTAGAAGAGACTTCCTTGAAACGGAAAGTACCATAGAAGCGGAAAGTGTCATCCCGGATCAGCCTGTGCAGACTGCACAGGCTGATCCAGGATGACACTTCACGTACGTGCTTTAAGCTCAGTTTTCCCCACGACATGCTTCATATAAATTTCCAGTCTTTGTTTCCTTTTTGAGCTTATTTGTGGAGATTTGTTTGTTTAAAAAGTTAATCATTGGGTTTAATCCTGGATTAACTCGGGCCTGGCTAGTGGTAGAGCGCTTGACTGTAAATCCGGGGATCCTGAGTTCGAACCCCAGCCCGGCTACATAACTTGTTTGGGGATTGGTCATGAAATTATTTTACGGCCATTCTTCCCTACCTCTGATCCAAGTAGTGCAGTTGTCAGTTACTGGCATAGGTATGTGAACTTACTACTGGTAAACCGCTTAGATCGGCTAAGCTTGCCGAGGAACAGTGTGACAAGGTTAATTGACGCCGTGATATGACTGAAATACTGTTAAAAATGGCGAAAAATCCAAGCAAACAAACATACAAACTCACATTGCACCTGGCTCTGTGGCTGTAACTGTCTTGAAATTCTAAATCTTGTATGTTGAAGGCCCTGTTTGTAATATAGAAATACAATCTGGCTTTTTGTTAAAAAAACAACAACTTAATGTATTTTATCAACATCCTTGTTGGACAATTTATAATTTGTCTCTATTAGGTACCATTGTCCATATCTATTAAAGACATAACGTTTTGTTTCCTAATAATTATTAAGTAAATCTATTAAAATTTCATTATTCATTTGCTAATGGTGTCATAATAGGTGTTGTCATTTAGTTTAAAACAAGTTTCATTAAAATCAGTAAAAAAATAATATAAAGGAATTCTAACTAATGACGTAAAATAATAATAGGATTATTTTGTAAGAATTAATTTCAATGGTCAATATGTTGAATATAATGGGATTTTAACCAATGAGGTAAAGGAATAATAGGATTTTTTTGTAAGAATCATTTTCATTGGCCAATATTTTTCATTTGCCAATATTTGATAGGATGTTTTGTAAGAATCATTTTCAATGGCCAATATTTGAAGATTTTTTGTAAGATTCATTTTCATAGGCCAATATTTGAAATTAAGACTGAAATTAGGATAGGAAAACAACTGATCCATGACTATGAAATTTCACAAGCTCAAACTTGGTCTCCCATCATAACAATTTACCCAAAGATGAATGCTGGTAACATTATTTGGAGCCTTGATTTTCATAGGCTATTACATATTTAAGTAGGGAAAGATCTACAATCACAAATGGTACAGGGTGCTGTTAAAAAGGGACAGGGTGGAAAGCCAGATCAGTATGTTGCTATTTTCTAATAATTTGCTAATTCCAGGGGTTTTATTAGTCTGATGATTCTAATTTTTGTTTTTAGCATAGTCTATTCATTTGTCATTGACTATTTGCACATATATATTAAATTTTAAAAGATTTTCAACATTTCTGCCTATATAATTGTACAATGTCGTAATGTCATATGTAGAATGTATATTGCCTTGTGTGTCGAATATCCGAATGCAGACTTGGCCATTATCTCGTATTTTCTTGTTTCATGTCCCTGGTGACACAACAATTTATTCTACAGATGTTTATAAGTTTTACATGTTTAACAAATCTTGTTTGGTTTTCATCGCAGATTATTTACACAAGATATTAAATTCTTCAAAAGCCGTCAAATACCTGAGCTATTATCACTTCGTTGTCAACGGTCAGTTTTTAAGTTTGAGTGTTAATGTCCATGAATTAACCTGGGACTGATGTCATTGCTACTGAAGTTAGGTCAAATGATAGGATACTTCCACAGCAGAAATTGGGGCCAGTAAAATCTCAAACCTAATTTGAAACATCTTGTACATGTACATATTTAAAACTGCATGCACTAACATTAAGAATAAAGTAGCAAAGATTTGCTTTTAAATTACTTTATGAAATGAGGTAAATATTATTTTACAGCATATTGGCATTTATTCTAACAAAAATTATTGTTATGTATTATGTTATTATGCATTTCAAGAATCTTTTTATTTTGTACCCAAATTAACAAATAAGTGTTTATTCATGAAATTTATTTTTGTATTTGTTTTAGAATTGAGACCCGGTTTCCTATAAAGCGAAGAGACACGGTGTATCATACAAGGTTTGAAAATTTGGAATATAGAAAAAAAGAAGAACATACTGAGAATGAAATAAGTGTGGATATTCATGGAGACTTGCAAAAAAGGAAATTCTGTGTATATTGAATGTTGGTAAAAAATAAGTTGTGTGCTAAAAGAAACAAGGTGGCGAATGTGCATCAGAACCAATTTTAACTTGCTGGCTACGTGTGTGCTTTCATGAAACCAATAAGTTTTCCTGCCAATATATAAGACTTACCTTGCCGAATGCAAAAAATAAATAACTGATAATTATATATGGGAAATTCCTTATGAGGAATGCATATAAAGAGATAAGACAGTGAAGTACAAAACATGGCCAACAGGTGAACTGTGTTATGGGTAATACATAAGGAGAGATATTAACTTGTTAGACAGTATAATACAAGTCATGGCTAACATTGAAGAAATCTGGAAGAAGCTAGAAAGACCAGTGAGGGTAACACAAGATGCTGACATCACTGAAACAGACGAAGTGTTTGAAAACTTTGAACCTCATCTTGATGAAACTGAAAATGATAATGTAGATGATAACGTAGAGAATGCTGATAACGATGCTGATGCTGATGCAGAATATGGTGACGAATCTTTTGAAATGGATGAAAGTGACACATTAGCATTACAAGAAAACGAGAAGAGACTTTCAAGGGAGTTTACGCTGACTGGGTACGATATTGATGTTCGACACTTTAAACCAATCAAAACTGGAGTGTCAAAGACGGGCCAGCTTGTGCAAGAACGAAGGGCTATGAGTGATATTGCTGGCGACGTGGACACTGGCAAGGGAGGTGACTCTAATCTTGAAGATTCTCGTGAGGATTCTGGTGAGATTTTAAACTTTTCCGCAAAGGGAGACAACTCCGATGGGGAATCCGTTCCAGATCGCTTCTCCAACCATGTGTATATCACTCCCAAAGTTGTGAAAACCAACCCTGACACTTCTGCCCCTAACAGAACTGTAAACAGGGGAGGTAAAACTATAATTAATAAAATGTATTCTTCACCAAGGGAGGTAACTGAACATAAAAGCAAAGCAAGCCCAAGTCATGTGACCTGTGAATGTGAAGAATGTTTAAATGGACCTGAATATGTGGAGTGTCAGTGTGAGGCGTGCGTAGAACAGCTCCAGGACATAGACTGCCCCTCCGGGTCAGATGACCTTGACCCTGGGGACGCAACCTGCTACTGTGAGGAGTGCATCGCCAGGTGGAGTGAACCAGACTACATCTGTGAGTGTGACCAGTGTCGCTATGACAACCTGCATAAGCAACAGCACTATGTTCACCATGGTAACCAGGATTCTTTTAAAAACAACAACAACAATGGTGCATTGAACCAGTGCAAGTATGTGGACTGTGTACAGCAGGGGTCAGCCATTGAAGGTGAAGGTCATGACGCTTCTGAGGGCGGAGTTTACAGATCTGTGTTCAAAGGTCAAAGGTCAATGTCTCTGGCAACACCCACCGAGTTGCTAAAAAATGATATAAGACATCTGCGTAAAATTTCATTGCTAATGAAAGATGATAAAAGTGGGAAGAGTAAAAGAGGTTTTGGTATGTTACCTCCCTTGAATGAGGGAGATAGCTCCGATACTTCTTCTGCAAAGGGAAGCAACTCCTGTAAGTCTCTAGCTCACAGTTCTTCAGTAAGTTCCCTTGAGGAAGACATGATGTTGAATGATTCAGACGAGTGTGACAGTGAATATATAAGCAAAGTGGAGTCGGCCAACACACCAATGTGTTCTGGGACAAGTAAAGCAGCCATGAATAGTGCAATAGGATGTAGGGCAGGCAGTGTGGATAGCAATTCAGGAAGATGTGACACGGACACTTATGCAGGTGGCAAGGAAATTAAGTTAGGAAATAGTTGCAAAACATTGACAGATAATCACAACAACTGTACAAATGTGAAATCTGATAAGACGCTGCTGAATGGGAATGATGTAGCAGAAAATTATGAAAGAATGGGAAATAAAGTAAACACCAGTGGTACAGAAGTGGGTCACATGAATGTTGAGGGCGATGACATTGGGGGTCGGAATGGGACGGTTGAAAGGTCTGCTTGGGGTGAGAATGTTCCTTCTGAAAGGTCCCTAGAGGGTGGGGATACTGAAAGGTCTGAAAGAGGCAGGGCTATAATGAGAGAAAAGTCCATAGGGGCTGGCGATGTGTCTACTGACCAGTCTCCTAGGGGTGGGGAAACATCCAATAACAGATCCCCAGGGGTGGGGGTTTGGGAGGGGAGTGTGCACTCTGGGGAGGACAGCCAGGTAGAGGAAGACAGGGCGTGTATGTGTGAGAACTGTACTGACGCCCCACCCACACATCACGCTGCTTCACATCAGGAACAGGTCAACAGGTGAGTTATGGTAAATGATCTGAAAAATATCCCCAATACCCCAGACGGTAAGTTTTAAATTGTTCAGTAGTTTGGCAGTGCATGAGCAGTACAGGACGTCACTGAGGTAAGCTGTGTTGATTTCAGTCAAGACAATTACGGTTCTAAGATATGTCACGTGTTTTTATCACAATGATTGCTACTTTTGCTGCTTACTGTATCATTATCAAAAAGTTTGCGTATTATCTTTACTCTTTTTCTTTCTTTTCTATAATTAATAGATTTACTTCATGCAGGTGGATGGTGCAGCTTTGGATGACAAAATGATGTGTACTTTCTTTTGTTTCTTTGCAATAATTCAAGGAACCTTTGTGCAGATTATTTGTTCGTTAGTAAATGACTGTAGTGTCAACTATATTCTTTCCTTTATTTCCTGTGTTTTTATGCACCTGGCATCTTGATGCAGGAGTCATATAGTGATCGTCCTGTCCGTCCTTTCGTCTTTCTGTACACACAAATGGATACTTAGATGACTAAAATAGTCACATAAGTATCCCTTTGTAAGTAAAAACTTCCTTAGGCGGCTAAATTAGTCTCATAGGGGGCTTAAATGGCATTAGGGTCAGTCATGAAATAGTCACATAAGTATTAATTTGTTAGAACGTCCGTCCTTCCATCCGTGAAAAGGTTAAGTGGATTTTACCGTTTCGTCTAGCACCAAAACAGCTTACTACAACACTTTGATACTTACACAGTTGTTGCTTATGACCATTCCCTATCCACCCATATAACCCAACTTTACTTTGACCTTGACCTAATTTGGACTTATAATAATTTAAAAGTGCCCTTTCTTTGTTAACTAGATTATACCATTTTGTCTAGCATCAACACCGCTTACTACAACACTTAGATATATTCACACAGTTTTTACTTATGGTCGTTCCCAATCAACACATATCACCAAACCACACTTTGACCTTGACCTTGAGGTAATTTGGACTAAGAAATGGGCTACTTAGCACCAACTGGGGGCACAGAATCTTGTTTTTAAGATTTTTGCAGATTTCTGGAATATAAGTATGGGAGCTAGAATTCTTTGTCATATTCAACTTATGATTTTCTTATTTTTGTTCAGTTTGCTGGAGCAGCAGTTAGGGTAAGATATCATGTAACCTCTTCCCTTTCTTTCATACTGTGATTATGTTACCTTTCTGTTACTTTCTTTCTTTCCTATATTTATGTTGCAATTTGTTTCGGTTGTTGGAGCATCAGTAGCAGTAGCAGAAAGGTGGAATGTCACCTATTTCCCTTCCTTTCTGTATAATAATTATATCTCCTTCGACCAGATATTAGGAGCAACAGTAGGGTAGAATCATAATGTCACCTTTTTCCATTCCTTTCTTTGTGATTATTATATCTCTTGTGTGCAGATTTCTGGAGCTTGAGTGTTGGTGGTAGAATGTAACCATTTTTCTTTCCTTTCTTTCTTACAATTCTTTCTCTTCCCCCAGATTGCTGGAGCAGCAGCTGCAAAAGGCGGAGAAGGAGTTGCAGAGTCGCACGTCTGAGTACGAGGCAGAGTTACAGGACCTGAGGAAGGAGAATGACAAACAGAATAAACTCATACAGCACGTGAGTTGCTCACATTGTTACTACAGTTAGGGCTACATGAAATAGAAAATTCTCTATCTCAAACTTAGAATTAGAAATATTAGTTTTTGCGACGAGAACGACAAACAGAACAAACTCATACAACATGTGAGTGGCTCACATTGTTACTACAGTTATGGCTCCATGAAACAGAAAATGCTCTCAAACTTATAAATAGAAATACCGTATTTATTCTATGTTTTCAGACGCTTAAATTTTCAGCGTCTGAATACTTTGATTCACAAAAAAATAATTGATCGAAATCTGTCCGAAAACAAAGATTCTGACAAATTTTCAAGTCGTAACAATCGCAAATAATCTACACACTTGTTTGTTTAGTTGTCGGCAGAAATGGACTTTGTTAATAGCCGGAGGTATTAATTTTTGACACGAGGTTGTTTATTGAACCATAATATTGTCCCTAACTTGATAATTGACATGCAGAATGGTACTGCAAAATTCGCAAGATGAAATTGGCAAACAATAGGAGAGACGTCTGTGATAAAACCAGTCGCTTCCTATGAAAGGTTTTAGTATATGGGTAATTGGTGTTAATTGACAATTATCGATTCAAAATATAGTTGACATAAATTATCCGTCCTAAAACATATAATCACATTTTAATTCCTTTTCTGAAAATATAGATGCGCAAAAATAATTATTTCGACAGATTTTGTGGGTGTCCGAAAACTTAGTGTGACTGAAAGCATAGAATAAGTACAGTATTAGTTTTAGCGACGAGAATGACAAACAGAACAAACTTATACAAGATGTGAGTGCAAAGTCCAGGTAAGGGGTAGTGTTCCAGAAACATCTCAAGTTTATCCTGAGGTATATTTAGTTTTTAAGATCAAATTTTTGTGTTGTTCCATTTGCTAAATTGTTCCATTCCATCCGGGATGGCACTTTCCGCCTAAAGTGAATTAATGTTGAAACTTACTTGAAACAGAAAAAAACATAAAAGCAGAAAGTGCCGTCCCGGTTTAGCCTGTGCGAACTGCACATGCTGATCTAGGATTACACTTTACGCACACGCATTAAGCACGGTTTTCCCACGACGCGCCTCATGAATTTGTGAATCCCTTTACAGTAAATTAGACAAAAGTAAATAATATTGTTGATAATTAATAAACACCATGTGCAAACTAGCATCTTAATTGACTTGTTCACAGATTTTCGTATTTTGGAAAAATTTCGTTTTAAAAAATCTGGCGCGCTTACTACTCGGCCATTCCAATCTGGCGCGCTTACTACTCGGCCATTCCAATCTGGCGCGCTTACTACTCGGCCATTCCAATCTGGCGCGCTTACTACTCGGCCATTCCAATCTGGCGCGCTTACCACTCGGCCATTCCAACTGCCAATCAAGGCGGTGAGTTGATAGCGCTATGTAAGTGTTCCAACTGCCAATCATGGCGGTGAGTTTATAGCGCTATGTAAGTGTTCCAACTGACAATCAAGGCGGTGAGTTTATAGCGCTATGTAAGTGTTCCAACTGACAATCAAGGCGGTGAGTTTATAGCGCTATGTAAGTGTTCCAACTGACAATCAAGGCGGTGAGTTTATAGCGCTATGTAAGTGTTCCAACTGAAAATCAAGGCGGTGAGTTTATAGCGCTGTGTAAGTGTTCCAACTAACAATCAAGGCGGTGAGTTTATAGCGCTATGTAAGTGTTCCAACTGCCAATCAAGGCGGTGAGTTTATAGCGCTATGTAAGTGTTCCAACTGCCAATCAAGGCGGTGAGTTTATAGCGCTGGTGCAAAGTGCCAAGCATGTCTCCAGGAGGACACAATCAGTATCTCCTCATCCGCCAAGGGCAGCGCAGGCGCGCAGCCATGCTCCAGTATCGCCAAGAGCTCCCATTCTCATGCAGTCCTCGCAACCGATAGCCCAGAGCATACAACGACCTTGGGACACTCCTCATCCAACTGACACGAACATGCCGCCAAAATCGACCAATATTAACAGGATCCCAGATGCCAACAACCATTCCCACTAGGACAGTGGGGGGATAGAACTATTCTCTGACCTGAAACGAAACAATATAAAATTAGGAACATTAAATGTTAGTGGACTCAAGAAACGCCTACACTACCCAGAATTTATTGAATTTGTGACCAATTATGACATACTTTGCCTATCGGAAACTCATACGGATACTCATGATATTATTAAAATAAATAACTTTGAATACCTAGCTAAACACAGAGAACAGGAATATAAAAGGAAATCTGGTGGCATTGGAATCTTTATCAAAGATGAACTGACCCCTTTTGTTAAAATATTACAATCTAATTCTGAATATGTACTTTGGATCTCTATTTGTAAAACATTTACACAATTTGAAGAAAATTTAATATTAGGAGCAGTATATGTCCCACCGGAAAACTCAAGATTTTTTAATGAAGATGATTTCATGGTCTTTGAAAATGAAATCTCCCAAAAGTGTAATGAAAATGAATATGTATTCCTTGCAGGTGATTTTAATGGCAGAGTTGGCAGTATGAGAGATTATGCAATATCAGATCCCCATTTAAATGATATTTTTAATATTGATGATGACATGCAGAGCCAACTTGACAAATACAAAACACTCGAAAAATTATCAATTCCACTAAATCGCAACTCTAAAGACCACCGCACAAACACACACGGATTTCGCCTTATCGACCTATGTAAAAATACCAACATTTTCATCCTCAATGGAAGACTCCCTCCAGAGAATGCCACTGACATATTAACTTTTAGAAATAAATCAACCATCGACTATGTTATTGCCTCATCCGAGTGCTTTTACCATATTTCTGATTTCCATATAATTGAAACAGATTCACTCTTTTCAGATGGACACAATGCCCTTGCTTGGACCATAAATACCCCACATCAAGTATGCTCAAACGTAACCACCAAAAATCCAATAAACACTAACCAGAAACGTAAATGGAAGCCTGAATTAACAGATCAATTTGTCAACAATATTAACCTAAACAAAGTAGAACAAATTTTAACACAAATGAACACATACCCTCATTCCCATCAGACAGTAGAGCACATCACCGATGAACTTCAATCAGTCTTCAATCAGGCATACACCAGCACATATCCTGAAAACAATAAACATTATTATAACACATCTCATGAAAATAAAAAACATTGGTTTGGCCCCCAATGCTCTAAAGCACGCAAGAATTACCATGCTGCCAAAAATTACTACATTAAAAACAAAACCCCAGACAACAAACTTAGAATGACAAATTGCAGTAAACACTACAAACGCACAATGAACTTCCATATCAATGCTAGCAAACAAAACATGTCTAATAAACTACGCTCTATGACAGATAAAAACCCTAAACAGTACTGGTCTTTTCTAAATAAACTAAAACCAAAAACTAAAGTTAGCATAACACCAACACTAGAAGAATTTTATGACCATTTCAAAGAAATTAACACCAACACAATAGTTGATAATCGCTTCAATGACATAATTCACCAAGATCTGAACAACACAAATAACACATTAAATGCCATAATTTTAAACGAAGAAATTGAAAAATGTATCCAAAAGCTCAAAAACTCTAAAACACCAAGCCCATTTGATAACATTTTAAATGAATTCATTAAGACTACTAAACATCTCCTTATTCCAGTCTATTGTAAATTATTTAATTGTGTCTTGGAAACTGGATTTATCCCACAAAGCTGGCTAAATGGAATTATCATACCCATATACAAAAATAAAGGTGACCCAAAAGACCCAAATAACTACAGACCTATTACTATTTTGAGCTGCTTAGGTAAACTCTGGTCAAATAAACGATCATGAACAATACGGGCGTAGAAACAACATACGCATTTCTGGTATCTCTGAAAGTTTAGAGAATGGAGCGAAAAACTCCAATGAATCGGCTGAAACAACCACCAATAAGATTGTACATATATTGAATGAAAAAATTCCAAAATTGAACCTGCAAGAATCAGATATTGATATAGCACACAGATTAGGAAGACCCAGAGATGGCCATACACGTCCTATTATAATAAAATTCGTGTCGAGGCTGAAAAGGAACAACGTCATGTCAAACAGACGGCAATTTAAAGGGACCGGCATCTTCTTAAACGAGGATTTGACGCATATCAATCAGAAAGTACTCATGACAATAAAGAGGACTACATCTGATCAAGAATCTGTCTGGTCATGGGACGGAAAAATACACCACAAAAATGCAAGAGGGGACATACGAGTGATACAGTTTGATGAATATAAAAACCTAATTGGTATAAACCTGTAAACCGGACCAAATCTTTGTGGTGAAGTATACATATGAACTGAAATCAACAGTGCAGAACGTTGAACAGACACACAAGTCAAGCGTGAAGAAATATCGCTGTACTATGAGAGAAAAACATTCAGCATAGTATATACAAATCTTGTGTACACCTTTTTTAATCGAACGTCCTTTTATGAACATAACAGAATCATGTAAGTACATTAACGAAAAAGTGCGCATATACGATTGCAGCAACATTTTTAATTATATAATATATCCTATAAAATTATTTTAATATTGTTTACAAAAAACATGATAAAATTGTAATAATGAATTAAACTGGTAACAAATATTTAATTCGACTTAAAGGCATATGTGTATAAACGTGTACGTGTGTTCATGTATATATATATGCGTAGTTGTTAATAGGTTGGTTTGGTCATATACAAATGTTTATATACTCGATCTATATAATAAAAATGATTTCGATTTGTATTGTTTATAAAAATAATGATAATTGTAATAATGAATTAAAGATGTAACAAATATTAAATCTAATTCAATTTAAAAGCATACTTGTATAAACATGTATGTTTGTTCATTTATAGATATATGTGAAGTTGTAAAAAGGTGCGTATGGTCATATACAAATGTTTATTTAGTCAATCTATATAATAAAAATGAATTCGATTAATATTGTTTACATAAATCATGATAATTTAAAAAAAAAAAAAAAAAAAAATTAAAATTGTAACACTTATTAAATCTAACTCAACTTAAAGGTATGAGTATATAAACGTGTATATGTGTTAATGTATATATAAATGTGTAGCTGTTAATAGGTGGGTATGGTCAAATACAAATGTTTATTTACTCCATTTATATAAACATAAATTATGTTGTAAAAATATCTTAAACTGTGCTTTAAACTATCACGCAGAAAGTAAATCATTAGAAATATTATCAATGTTTTACCATCAGGTAGTAAGTTGTTCTTTTAACTAAATAGAAACAAGCTGTTTACAACTTGATTTTAATTTGATCACAATTTAATATGCCTGTATGTTTGTATTACACGAATAGACATGGTGTTGTTGTTGTAGATATATCAATTTAGAAACATTATCACAACAATATATTTTTGAAATGTTAAATATGTCTGAATTAAAATCAAATACCCGTTCACTGTAGCACTAACGCAACAGCTTTTATACCTCTAATACATGTTCTTAAAAAGAATGTATCAAATTTTCAAAATACGGTTTACAAAGATTAAACTCAAACAAAATAGTATTTTGGTGTTTCCTCTTTGATGCTGATATATTTTTGCATTTTAGCTTACAACGTGTATGCGATATCCACTTAACATGGTTAATGAATCTATTGTTATCTTCCGAACTTCGCAAGAGGATACACATATAGTTTTTAAACAAAATAATAGTAATTGGTATTACACATGAGGTACAGCTGTTGTAGTTTAAACCCTTTACAGTTTACAATATTGTCAACATACTGTTGTATCTACTGAACCTTATTGTGCTATAACATAATACTGTTATATAATGTGATACTTTACATGAGGTGTAACCTTCATGTAATATATATTGTTAGCAACTTGTTGTATTTAATGAATCATCTAATGTGCTATAAAATTGGTTACAAATATAACATTATGATGATAAAGTTTATCTAAAACAAAATATTCACATGTCAGACAATGAAAAAACAACAACATGATGCTGTATGTTGATAATATGTCTGTAGCTGTAAACACTCAGAATAATTATATATGAAATGAAAACACAAATTAAATACTTTTATAAATTTTAAGTAAATTAATTGTTTACAGATACGAATAACCGATTAAACACCTTTCCCTTATATTTATATTAATGCAACTATATGATATAATTTAACCCATAGCATAAAGTGTAATGTGCACTATCAAATATAATAGCTACATATCTAAATTATATGTCAGCTTAAACCTTTTATTACCTAGACATTCCTTTCTTGGATAAATTTATAGCATAATTCTAAAATAAAAACTTTTAACAGAAATGAGTGTAAAATAGGTATAGATAGGCATGTTAATTTTTAGCATAACACATTATATTTCTTTGTCCGCTTTTGTTTTCGTATTTTGTCAAGGACAAAGGGATACTTAAATGTGTTCCAATGCTCATTTTTTGTTGTTGTTGTTTTTTTCTCTTATTTGGTCTAATTAGTATGTTGTTGTTGTTGTTTTTTCTCTTTTTATTGTTTTTTGGTTAACTACAAGAATCTCTATCTCTATTTCATATAAAAATTTAACCTAGACATTTTATTACCTAGACATTCCTTTCTTGGATAAATTTATAGCATAATTCTAAAAAAAAAACAAAAACTTTTAACAAGAAATGAGTGTAAAATAGGTATAGATAGGCATGTTAATTTTTAGCATAACACATAATATTTCTTTGTCCACTTTTGTTTTCGTATTTAGTCAAAGACAAAGGGATATTTAAATGTGTTCCAATGCTCAATCTTGTTGTTGTTATTTTTTTTCTCTTATTTTGTCTAATTAATATGTTGTTGTTGTTGTTTTTTCTCTCTTTTATTGTTTTATTGCTAACTACAAGAATCTCTATCTCTATTTCATAAAAAAATTTAACTTCCTTATATAATCTTAAAAAAAGTCCACGTGTATTTTTCGAACAATTGTAAAACAATAAATTTTTGCGCCAGTAAATATTGCATTTTACCAAATCAGACGATCTACGTTTTTTAAGACCACAATCCAAAATGATTTTTTTCTTTCTCAATAACAAAACTCATTATGCGTTAATAGAACAATTGTTTTGCCATAAATACTATGAACACCCTATAAACATTCATCTATGGAAACCTTAATATCAACAGTAAATGTTCGCGGTTTAAGCAATAAACAAAAAAGATTACAAATTTTTGAATGGCTCAAAGGGTTAAATCACTCAATATACATGCTACAAGAGACACATCTATCAAAAGATAATTTGGAAAAATGGAAACATGATTGGCCTGGAAAATTCGTTTATAGTGGAAATAAAACAAATAGCGAAGGGGTTGGCATTTTTATTCATCCTAAAAGTAATATAGAAATTATTCAAAGCAGAGAAATTATAGTAGGTCGGTTACTTTCTGCCGATATAAAAATTCAAAATAAACCCATCACAATTATAAATGTTTACGGATCAAACTCTGACGACATAGCAGTTTTTGATGCACTACAAAATTATCTCCTATTGAACAATGATAAATCATACATCATAGGAGGAGACTTCAATACTGTCTTAAACACAAATATAGATAAAAAGAATGGAAGTAATAAAACACATCCAAAGTGCAGAAAAATTCTTTTAAATACTTTATTATCATGTGAACTTACAGATATTTGGAGAACTAAACACCCAGAAAAATTACAATATACCTGGCATTCAAATTCAAAACCACCAATACATTGTAGATTAGATTATTTCCTGATATCAGATAACTTGTGTAATTTAATTAATATATGTAACATTAAACCTGGATATAAAACAGATCACTCTCTAGTATATATATCAATTAACGAATCTCTATTAGGAAAAGGGCCAGGCTATTTCAAATTAAATAACTCTATTTTATTAGATACTGAATATCAAGAAAAGATTAAATTAAGCATACATGATATGGTAAACTTTAACTCAGACTCAAATCCTAATACACTTTGGGAAATAATAAAAGGTACCGTACGAAATGAAACCATCAAATACACATCTTACAAAAAGAAACAAAACAAAATAGAAGAAAATAAACTAGAAAATGAAATTCGCCTGCTCGAAAAACAACAAATTTGCAATAATAATAATAATAATAATAATAATAATAATAACAATAATAATAATAATAATAATAATAACACTAGTAGTAATAGTAGTAGTAGTAATAATAATAATAATAATAATAATAATAATAATAAAAATAATAATAACGATGAGCTATCAGAATTAATTAAACAAAAAAAGCTGAACCTAGAACAAATTTATGAAACAAAAATAAATGGTTCCATACTAAGATCTAAAGCTATCAGAATAGAAAACAATGAACATAATACAGCTTATTTTGCAAACTTGGAGAAGAAAAATGCTGAAAAAAAGGCAATTAATAAACTCATCGAAAATGGTAAAACACTTGAAACAAGAGATGAAATTTTGGAGGCAGAAGTTAGGTACTATAAAAACCTCTTTAAAAGTGATTTGTCAGAAGAAATAAACGATGACAACATTTTTTTCAGCACTCCAATTAAAATATTAACTAACGAAAGCAAACAATCGTGTGAAGGAAAACTTAACGAATATGAATGCGGTATTGCACTGTTAGAAATGAGTAACAATAAAAGTCCAGGTTCAGATGGCTTAACTGTCGAGTTTTATAAAATCTTTTGGAATACACTAAAACCCTATTATATAAATTCAATTAATTATTCATTTGATAAAGGCGAGCTCACTGAGTTGCAAAAACAAAGCATAATTACACTGCTACCAAAACAAGGAAAAGATCTAGATTATCTCGCAAACTGGAGACCTATAAGTTTATTAAATACAGACTATAAAATTGCTACAAAAGCCATCGCAAACCGAATTAAAAAATGCTTACCTCAAATTATATCCTTTGACCAAACAGGATTTATGAAAAATCGATACATTGGAGAAAATGTCCGATTGATATTTGATGTAATAGAATATTTAAATGCAACACAAAAACCCGGACTGTTATTCTTTGCAGATTTTGAAAAAGCTTTTGACAGCTTAAACCATAAATTTATAATGAAATGTCTTCAAAAATTAAATTTTGGGTCAAACCTTATCCAGTGGGTCAAAGTATTTTACACTAACATAAAAAGCTTAATCATAAACAATGGGCATCTTACAGATAGTTTTGAAATAAAAACAGGAGTCAGACAAGGCTGTCCCCTGTCATCAACATTATTTATAATATGTTTGCAACTATTGTCAAACTATACTGAACAAAATAGCAAAATTAAGGGCATAAAAGTATCTGAAAACGAAATAAAACAAACTTTCTTCGCTGATGACGCAACTTTTTTTATTAATGGATGCGAGCATTCATTCAAAACATTAGTAGAGACCCTGGCTGAATTCAAAAATGTATCAGGCCTTAATCTTAATACCGCGAAATCAACGATATTACGAATTGGATCCTTGAATAAAACAAACATTAAATTCTGCAATGAAATACCTTTTATTTGGACATCTCAAGAAGCAAAAACTTTAGGAATAAGTTTTTGCAACCAAAGTGAATTGAATGTACAAAATAATTTAATCCCAAAACTAAATGAGTTTAACACATGTTTAAAACAATGGCAACACAGGAAACTAACCCTAATGGGCAAAATCACTGTAATTAAAACGTTTGCGTTGCCAAAAGTAATCTACCCCTTTTCAGTTCTACCGAATCCTTCTAGCGTAATACTGAATAATATAACAAACAGTATATTTAACTTTATATGGGACAACAAGCCGGACAAAATTAAAAGAAAAATACTATATCAAAAGTATGAAAATGGCGGTTTAAACCTTACAAACATTAAAAATTTCTTAACTTCAATAAAAAGTAGTTGGATAAAAAGATACTTAGACTCAGAAAACTGTGGTAAATGGAAACTTTTATGGGACTTAAAATTACACAAATATGGAAACAATCTAATTTTTGACAGTGAACTCAGTGAAAACATTATAACAGAAATAAGCAGGGGAAACACGTTTCTCCATGATGTTATATCATCGTGGTCTTCTACAAATGAAATATACAAATCACAACATTCACAAAAACACGTCAAAAAGGAAATAATATGGAATAACAAGTCAATAACTGCCAACGGCAAAACATTATTTTACCGCGAATGGTATGACAAAGGTGTAAAATACATATATCAACTTTATGACTTCAGAAATAAAATGATGTATAACTTTGAAAGCATTAAATACCTATACGACATCAATACCAACGATGTTATGAAATTCAACACTTTATTAACGTCTATTCCAACAAAATATAAAACCGAAGAAACCATTCAAGAGATGAATATCAATCAACCAGAAGAAACTTTGTCAAAAGCAGTATCTAAAACAAAATACGTGAATAAATTTATATACAATATTCAATTGCAAAACGAGGAAAATAAAAATATTGAAAATAAATGGAACAAACATCTTACTGATATAGACGTGACCATTTGGAAAAAAATCTATATTGTGCCCCATTTTTCAACCATCGACATGTCTTTACGAAGCTTTCAATACAAATTTATTATGCGAATTGTCCCTACAAATATATATCTTTTTAAATGCAAACTTAACAACAGTACTTTATGTGATTTCTGTCAATCGCATATTGAAACAATAGACCACTTGTTTTGGGAGTGCCAACATGTTCAAATAATATGGAAAAAGATGGAAACATTTCTTGTTAATAAAAACATATCAATTAAAATAAATAAAACCAATGCTTTCTTTGGATGCACTGAAAATAAATTACACTCAGATGTATTTAACTTCATTATTATCCTATTAAAATCATTTATATTTAAAATGAAATACAAAAAATGCATACCAACCTTTGCATACTTTATTGAATACCTAAATAATAGAATAAAAATTGAATCTGAGATGGCTCTCATAAAAAATAAATATGAACAACACCAAAAAAAATGGGATCAATTCAGGTGATTTATAATTTTACGAACCATCATTTATACTATATAGACACATTTATGGCAAAACAATTAAATGAAAAATCCATCTCAAACGAAAATAAAATACTTGTTTTTGATTAAAAGTACACATAGTTAAAAAAGTATTTTCTTTTATTTAACCTTTTCTCAAGATATATAACTCAATAATTTGAAAATGTTTCACGCATGCGCTAAACATTTGCTATGTGTTAAAGGTACACAAAAGTGCATACTCTCAGATACATTCTCATGTACCATTTACCGATAGATGTCGATGTATATTATATTATAAAAATGATTGAGAAATAAATGAGAAAAAAAAAACTCTTTACATCCTTACTAAATGACAGATTAACTAAATTTCTAAATGAAAATAATAGTTTAGATGAAAATCAAGCTGGTTTTAGAAAAGGGTATTCATGCTCTGACCACATCTTTACATTACACTCACTAATCGAAATACTAAAAAAAAGAAAACAGAAACTATACTGTGCCTTCATCGATTTCTCTCAAGCATTTGATAAAGTCTGGCGAATTGGCTTATGGAATAAACTCCTCAAACACAACATTAATGGTAAATTCCTACAACTAATTCAAAATATGTATCACAACATCAAATCACGCATCTCTTCTAACGGCAACCTATCAGAAGCCTTCATCTCAGAAATTGGTGTCCGGCAAGGAGAAAATTTATCACCGTTACTCTTTTCCTTGTACCTGAATGACCTTCAAACACATATGCATTATAATGGCTCGGTTGGCATAGAACTAACAGATCCCCTAACTCTTTCTCTGTGGCTTAAACTTCTTGTCCTACTCTATGCTGACGACTCGGTGATTCTATCAGACTCTAAATCAGATTTTCAAAACAGTCTAGACATCTTTCATAATTATTGTGTCAACTGGCATCTAAAAATAAATCTAAACAAAACAAAAATTGTAGTATTCGGTGCAAGACAACTACAAAATTTTAATTTTAAATTAGGCAACAATCCTGTAGAAATCACAGATCGTTACCACTACCTCGGTATAACTCTATCCAGCAATGGGTCTTTCCTTAATGCGAGAAAACATATAGCTGAGCAAGCAACCAAAGCAATGCACCTTCTATACACACGTGCCAACAACGCAAACCTACCAATTGACCTCACTCTAAAACTATTTGATCACACTATACTACCAATTTTAACCTATGGTTCTGAAATATTTGGCTACGAAAACATAGATATACTGGAAAAAGTCCATAACAACTTTCTCAGAAAAATCACCAATGCTCGAAAATCAACACCAATAGCTTTTTTATATGGCGAACTTGGCCGACACCCCATAGCATTAAACATCAAATGCCGAATGATCTCATACTGGAATAGACTTCTAATAGGCAAAGACCAGAAATTATCACTACAAATTTACAAATATATGATGAACTTGCCAAACTCAGACTTTAAATGGGCTAACAAAATAAATGAAATTCTTACCTCAGTAAACCTAAGTCATTTATGGAACAACCAATTCCAAATAACCCAAAACAATATACATCGCCAAGTCAAAACCGAATTACTAACACAATTTAAAATTCAATGGCACATTTAACTACAACAAAGTCATAAAGGACAAACATATACAAGTTTTAAAACAGCCCCAATATTTGAAGGCTACCTTACAAAACTAACAAAATATGAATCTAATTACCTTTTTAAATTCAGAACTGCTAATCACTGGTTTCCAGTCGAGACAGGTCGATATGACGGAACACCCTTTGATCAGAGAACATGTAGACTCTGTAACTCTGGTCAAGTTGGCTCCGAACATCACTATCTGCTTCACTGTGATTTCTTTAAAACTGAAAGAGAACGTTTCTTAGGGCATAACCTTCAGGAAGCTACCCTTAACACAATTCTATCATCTGATTCGCTTCAACTATTAAAAGATACAAGCAAATTTATTTGTTTTATTTTCAGCAAGTTTAAGCCGTAGTTTTACCAATAGCAGTCTGTAAACAGCTATTTATTTAATAGTCAATAATTCATGTTTACCAATAGCAATCTGTAAACAGCTATTCATTTAATAGTCAATAATTCATGTTTGCATTTATTTATTTAGATTCTGTGCTTTACTGTATTTAGACGGCCAATGCCACCAGCTACCAATGACATTCCTAACAACCTTTGCTTATACTCAGTCTTCCTTTATCATAAATCAATCTCGGTTTGTATCAAATTATGTGATTATGCGATCCTTTAACATCTGTGTAACCCATATTCTCAAGCACTCATCTCGACATAAATGTCATTTAATTTTTTTTTTTTACTTACCCAGTTGTTTATATAACAAAAGTTAACAACATATCATCTAAAATGTACCTTTGCCTTATCGCTATTGTTAAATGTACATATACTAGAATGCAAAATATTACCAACTTATTTTTTTTTTTAATGCATTTTTGTACCATAAATAAATGTGCCAGTAAGATGATGATGATTATAGACGCGATCACGACTATTTACGATCGCCCTTTTTTCTTTTATTATGCGTACGATTACTATGATGTTATGTTGATAACAATATTATTATTATTATTATCATTATTATTATTAGTAGTATTAGTTTTAGTATTTGTATTAGTATTATCACTTGTTATTGTAAATACCCCCCTTATATATCGATCATTATAACGCTTTATCGAACGAAAGAATTATTGGAAGTCAATAATTCATTAAATAGTTAGCTTTGTTATATTGCCCTTATTGTATATGTATATACTTGGGTGAAAATAAACGTGTTGTTCTTCTGTTCTGTTCTGACAATCAAGGCGGTGAGTTTATAGCGCTGTGTAAGTGTTCCAACTGCCAATCAAGGCGGTGAGTTTATAGCGCTATGTAAGTGTTCCAACTGCCAATCAAGGCGGTGAGTTTATAGCGCTATGTATGTGTTCCAACTGACAATCAAGGCGGTGAGTTTATAGCGCTATGTAAGTGTTCCAACTGCCAATCAAGGCGGTGAGTTTATAGCGCTATGTAAGTGTTCCAACTAACAATCAAGGCGGTGAGTTTATAGCGCTATGTAAGTGTTCCAACTGCCAATCAAGGCGGTGAGTTTATAGCGCTATGTAAGTGTTCCAACTGACAATCAAGGCGGTGAGTTTATAGCGCTGTGTAAGTGTTCCAACTGACAATCAAGGCGGTGAGTTTATAGCGCTATGTAAGTGTTCCAACTGCCAATCAAGGCGGTGAGTTTATAGCGCTATGTAAGTGTTTCAACTGCCAATCAAGGCGGTGAGTTTATAGCGCTATGTAAGTGTTCCAACTGACAATCAAGGCGGTGAGTTTATAGCGCTATGTAAGTGTTCCAACTGCCAATCAAGGCGGTGAGTTTATAGCGCTATGTAAGTGTTCCAACTGCCAATCAAGGCGGTGAGTTTATAGCGCTATGTAAGTGTTCCAACTGACAATCAAGGCGGTGAGTTTATAGCGCTATGTAAGTGTTCCAACTGCCAATCAAGGCGGTGAGTTTATAGCGCTATGTAAGTGTTCCAACTGACAATCAAGGCGGTGAGTTTATAGCGCTATGTAAGTGTTCCAACTGACAATCAAGGCGGTGAGTTTATAGCGCTATGTAAGTGTTCCAACTGAATATCAAGGCGGTGAGTTTATAGCGCTATGTATGTGTTCCAACTGACAATCAAGGCGGTGAGTTTATAGCACTATGTAAGTGATACACATGTTTTCCAAAAATAACGATGAAGAGCGTTACAAACGCTTAATGATTTTATCAATTTCATTTTATTATTATTCATATTATTATTATTTATTATTAATAAATAATTATTATTATGATTATTTTTCATAAATGCTATTGTATTTCATGTATATTTCTTTTTCACTAGTGTTAGTTCGCTTGTTTATATTTAATGCATTATTATTTTTGAGATCTATTACAGAAAAATAAAAATTGTAAATTTACCAATCTGTGAACGAGTCACTTTAATATGTTAGAAGAACAACTATTAAAATATGTTCCTGTTTAATAAATATTACCGACCTTGTCATATGATGTACAGAATTTATTAAAATAGGTTTCTGTGTAATAAATCTTAAATACTGAGAGTGTGATGACACCTTACACTGCATGTGATGTTACAATTTATTATGTAAAGCTGTATTTAGAAGACACCAAGTGGTGAACTTGACTTCCATTATGTATGTTTGGTCACATGTTTCTCCAAACAATTTTATCTGCTTTAATGAAAATGCTCTTATGTTATATAGTTGGATAAAAACACAGTGTGGTATATTTAAGAAATAATTTTTCGATTTAGAGTTATTTATTGGCTAATGAACAACGATTGGAATTTCTAATTAAACCAAGAGGGCGTTATCCCGAGTGATTTAATATACCGCATCAGAATGACAAATTGGTGTTTAATAGCCGATAAACAACAATCATGCGAAAATTATTTTGATTCTAACATGACCTGACAACATTTTCTGCAATTACAATGCGAACTATATGTTACAGTTTTGGAACCATTTATCCGTGTTGTTTATTCGTAGTTTAACAACAGTGAATTGTGTTCTTTGTCTATAGGAAACTCTGCGCGTGTCATGCTAGAATGTAGTTTATATTGATGTAAGTTTTCAGTATTAATACTGAAAGTTTTTATCCATCATAAACTATAGTATATAAATATAATAGGCAGTTGAGGGGTATAGTAAATACTGCACCCCGAGGAGAGCGATGTTAACCGAGGCCGAAAACTGACATTACTCTTCGAGGGGGGGGGGGCAATATTTACTATACCCCTCAACATGCCTAGGATATTAATTTTATTATACCGAAAAAAAATACTGTAAATCAAAGAACAAACTAGTCATACACAGTAAACTAAAGTTTATTATTGGAAAATCAAGTGCTCATCGACTTTAACTTTTTTACATACATTTTAATAAGCGTCTACCGATTATTAGCTCATACGGATTTCACGGAAAACATGAGTTGCTATTTTTAGGCACACGCGCGGGGTATATTAAAAGTTATAGCCCGGTCGGGGTATATTACTTTCCAACGCCATGACATATTAAAATTATGCAGGGATGGATATATGAGATTTTACAATGGGAAAACAAAGTGAGGTTTAATAATATAACCTATGCTATGAAAACCCGATTGCAGTATTTTCAAAAATCTGTACTTTCACCCATGCTATGTTAACGTTTTATGGATATAGCTAATGTTCACTTTTATTTAACAGTTAATGGAAAAACTGTTCAATATGTTGATATAACGTTTGGTTGTCATGGAGGCTTTTGTTTACATTTGCCAGCTGAGCGATATCAGAGCAGTATGTTCATATGTTGTTGTTGGCCAGTTTGTGAAAAGAACATGAATGTGTCTTTTAATTTAAAGCCCATTTTTAACTCAGTTTGTTTAGTTTGTCTTTAGTTCAGTGGTTTTTAAACAGTATGATAGATATTTAAAATAGTTATTCCCTGAATTGTAATATGGATTTTTACAGACAAATATCCGTTAAACATGAAATGTATTCAACAAATGTTTTATAGGTCATTAGCATAATTGCACATTAATGTGTAATATTTTCTTACCTTTTTGTCATCTGACATAAAAATATTTGTGCACTTTCAAATATGATTATCCCTCAATGTGATGTGGTTCCTTAAAAATAAATGTTTGCAAAATTTTATACTTGGGATCACTCTATGTACTTATTGTAACCTTGTTCGGTGGTAAAAAATATGACCGTATATATGACTGTAAATTCTCATGGCTAATAATTATTTAGAATTCATTGAAAAAACGAAGAACATGGGTAAGTGGAAGTCAAATTCCTGGAATGAAATTTTGCCCATGATCTTTTTGCATTGCAATTTCATAGTTTTTTATGGTTTCAACACTAAAACATTCTATATTTTTAGAATTTTGAGAAAGTATGTGCATATTTTCTTCACACAACTCTTTGTTATACACGATACTTAGGATAGTCCTGTTTTAAATCCTCCTCCACTAAGCGAGAGGGGTGTTATAGGAATGCAGAAGGCATGGGCCTTTCACGCAAGCTCAAGGTCAAGGTCACACTTGAAGGTGAAATGTTTGAGCCTCCATTTTTGTGTCCGTTTTTCGTGTCAGCTCCATATCCCCTATACCCTTTGAAGGATTTTCATCAAACTTGGCTCAAATGTTTTGCTCATTGAGACCATGTGTAGAAGGCATAAGCCAGTCACGCCATCTCAAGGTCAAGGTCACACTTGATGGTTGAATGTTTGAGCCTGTTTTTTCATGTCCGTTTATATCTCCTGAGCCCTTTAAAGGATTTTCATGAAACTTGCCTCAAATGTTTATCACATTGAGGCAATGTGCAGAGGGCATGAGGCAGTCACGCCACGTAGAGGTCACACTTGAAGGTCAAATGTTTGAGCTTCCATTTTTGTGTATGCTCCATATCTCCTATGCCATTTGAAGGATTTTCATAAAACTTGGCTAAAATGTTTATCACATTGAGGCGATGTGCAGAAAGCATGGAGCAGTTTTGCCACCTCAAGGTCAAGGTCACACTTAAAGGTCAAATGTTGGAGCCTCCATTTTAGCGTCAGCTGCATATCTAAATTTCTGAAACTGTACTTTCATATCTGGTCCAACTGTGCCAGATTAACGTCAGTGTGATACTTCAAATCACCTTTAAAATCCAATGAAGATCACGGTGGGGGATATAGCTGTCCCTTCGGCTGCCTTGTTGGTTTAATTGTTTTCTTGAAGTTTTCAAGGAATGCATTTTTTTTCTTTGATATTTTGTTGTTTGTTATTTTCTTTGATAACCCATTGCAAGAAAGAATTGTATGACAATGAGTGAATGAACGATGTTTGTGTGCATGTACAAATAGTTTTAATTTCAAAGACAGTAATGGCAGTTGATTACATGTCTGCATGATTTAATTTAATTTATATGAAGTTCATGTGGAAAGAGTTTTGTTCAGTTATATCTCCAGTTGGTTTTTACCTTGCATGACATGTAATGCATCTCAAATAAATAACGAAGTTAGCCTCAGACGCAACATGTCATCCATGTCCAAATGAAGAACCTATTCTGATAGAAATGATTTAAACGGACATATCCTTTATGCATTTAAGTTAATAATGAATATTATTTAATTGTGATGGAAATTTTTCAAATAGACATTTCTTAGATGCATTTATGTTAATAATGAATATTATTTAATTGTGATGGAAATATTTCAAATGGACATCTCTTAGATGCATTTATGTGAATAATGGATATAAATTATTTTCATAGAAATAATTCAAATGGACATATCTAAGATGCAGTTATGTGAATAATGAATATACATAAATGTGATAGAAATAATTCAAATGGACATATCTAAGATGCAGTTATGTGAATAATGAATATACATAAATGTGATAGAAATAATTCAAATGGACATATCTAAGATGCAGTTATGTGAATAATGAATATACATAAATGTGATAGAAATGATTCAAATGGACATCTGTTAGATGCAGTTATGTGAATAATGAATATAAATAATTGTGATAGAAATGATTCAAATGGACATCTGTTAGATGCAGTTATGTGAATAATGAATATACATAAATGTGATAGAAATGATTCAAATGGACAACTCTTAGATGCATTTATGTGAATAATGAATATACATAAATGTGATAGAAATGATTCAAATGGACATCTGTTATATGCAGTTATGTGAATAATGAATATACATAAATGTGATAGAAATGATTCAAATGGACATCTCTTAGATGCAGTTATGTGAATAATGAATATAAATAAATGTGATAGAAATGATTCAACTGGACATCTCTTAGATGCATTTATGTGAATAATGGATATAAATTATTGTGAAAGATATGATTCAAATGGACATCTCTTAGATGCATTTATGTGAATAATGGATATGAATAATTGTGATAGAAATAATTCAAATGGACATATCTAAGATGCAGTTATGTGAATAATGAATATAAATAATTGCAGTTTTGTCACCTGTTAGTATGGTGGGAAATGAGTGCCATATTTTGAAAGTTGTCGTAGCTAAATTATAATTTTGTTGACTTTTATAATGTGTTTTATGTACGCACATGCATGTACATACTGTACATGTATATACATTTGCCAAGGGTTGTAAACCACTATTTGTAATTTATCGATGCCATTTATGGAAAGTTAGTCTGTTTTATGTTATATTTTCACTGCATTTTCACTGCTGCAACAGTGAAAATAAAATAAAAAATTTCACCAATAAAATTCCGATATTTAACTGAAAAGCGTATAGTAAATTTGTATTACTCCCAAGAGCATTTCCATTCAAAGCAGGGGTGTGGAAATCCTATGCACAACTTGTCCGACGCTGGTAATTTTACTGCCGGACAAGTGATTTTTACCTGTCTACTTGTCCAAGGACAAGTACAATTTCAGGGTGTAAAAATGATGTTTAAGAAGGAAGCTAATTATTGTTTCATTATACTCGTATACATTTGAATGACACATTCTGTTTTATTTATCATTTAATGAAAAAATATATAAAAGGAAGGCCTGAATATAAACTTGACAAGTGACTGTTGTTTGCGGACAAGAAGATTTTTGCACAATTTTGATTATTTCCACACACATGGTTTAAAGTATCTTCTGATATCCCATAGTTATCAATTTACTTTTTGTAAAATATAGGTTATATTTAGAAACACTGCCAGAATTCATTGTTGGATTATTAACAGTTGTTATTTCCCTTCTCGAAGAAGTATATTAAATACGCATTTAATGCGCATTAAACGCTGCGGTATTGGCACCATATTTTTTCTGCATTAAATGTGCATTAAATACACTTTAAAATGCAGGAAAACTACATTTATTACAGAAACAAAGTGAATTTTTCTGCATTTTTTCCTGCATTAACACACTTAAGTGCATTTAAAGTGTATTTTTCTCCTTGAAAAATACACTATATCTTCAAAACATACACTTAAGTGTATTTAAAGTTGCTTTTTTTAATGCATTAATGCACTTTTTTGTAAAAAACTCCGAAAAAGTACAGAAAAATACACTAAGTGTACTAAACATGTATTTAATGCGCATTTAACGCAGAAAAAATATGGTGCCAATACCGCAGCATTTAATACGCATTAAATGCGTATTAAATACACTTTTTTGAGAAGGATTGTAATTCCTTGCTGGTATATTATGTGTATAGTCTTGAATGTTTTCATACTGGTTTACTTTGGTCTCAATGTTTTCTTGCTGGTATATTGACTTTGGTCTCAATGTTTTCTTGCTGTTATATTTTCTTTAGTCTCAATGTTTTCTTGCTGGTATATTTTCTTTGGTCTCAATGTTTTCTTGTTGTTATATTTTCTTTGGTCCTAATGTTTTCTTGCTGTTATGTTTTCTTTGGTTTCAATGTTTTCTTGCTGGTATATTTTCTTAAGTCTCAATGTTTCCTTGCTGGTATATTTTCTTTGGTCTCAATGTTTTCTTGCTGGTATATTTTCTTTGGTCTCAATGTTTTCTTGCTGGTATATTTTCTTTGGTGTCAATGTTTTCTTGCTGGTATATTTTCTTTGGTGTCAATGTTTTCTTGCTCGTATATTTTCTTTGGTCTCAATGTTTTCCTGCTGGTATATTTTCTTTGGTCTCAATGTTTTCTTGCTGGTATATTTTCTTTGGTGTCAATGTTTTGTTGCTGGTATATTTTTCAGTCGCTGTCCCTATCATCTGAAGCAAAGATTGAGGCTACAATGCAACATGAAATCACCAGAAGGACCTCCGAAAACCTGGTGTGTAGCCTTCAGTATTATGAGTTTTTAGCGAGGGTTATTATTTATAGGATGCAGACATAAAACAAAACACTGCTTGATATAGAATGATAATATTCAAGATTTTGTCCCATACTCAAAATATGTCCTGAATCTTAAAACTACAATGAAAAAATAGATAAATAAAATGTATATGCCATTTACCTATAAAGCAAGTTTTGGAGGCTTATCTTTTATGAAGTTGGGATATATTATATGTAAAATTTGGATTAAATTTATTTATAAGATTTATTATTTGTGTCATAAAAAGATAATAAGTTAATATGTTTGCTAACTGTGTCCAAAAATAAGTTATATTTGCTATTTGTGTCTTACAAAATAGTTACCATATTTGCTATTTGTGTGTTACAAAATAGTTACCATATTTGCTATTTGTGTGTTACAAAATAGTTACCATATTTGCTATTTGTGTCTTACAAAATAGTTACCATATTTGCTATTTGTGTCTTACAAAATAGTAACCATATTTGCTATTTGTGTCTTACAAAATAGTAACCATATTTGCTGTTGGTGTCTTACAAAATAGTTACCATATTTGCTATTTGTGTCTTACAAAATAGTTACCATATTTGCTATTTGTGTGTTACAAAATAGTTACCATATTTGCTATTTGAGTCTTACAAAATAGTTACCATAGTTGCTATTTGTGTCTTACCAAATAGTAACCATTATTGCTATTTGTGTCTTACAATATAGTAACCATATTTGCTGTTGGTGTCTTACAAAATAGTTACCATATTTGCTATTTGTGTCTTAAAAAATAGTTACCATATTTGCTATTTGTGTCTTACAAAATAGTAACCATATTTGCTGTTGGTGTCTTACAAAATAGTTACCATATTTGCTATTTGTGTCTTACAAACTAGTTACCATATTTGCTATTTGTGTCTTACAAAATAGTAACCATATTTGCTGTTGGTGTCTTACAAAATAGTTACCATATTTATTATTTGTGTCTTACAAAATAGTTACCATATTTGCTATTTGTGTCTTACAAAATAGTAACCATATTTGCTGTTGGTGTCTTAAAAAGGATTAGTGATATTGGCTATTTCTGTCTTTCAAAAAAATAAATTAAGTTGTGATATTAGCAATTGTGTTGCTTAGGAAAAATTAGGTTGTAATGTATTTGTGTCTGAAAAAAGAATTTATTTGTTTTATTTGCGATTTGTTGCTTAAAAAGAAATTGTGTGGTCATATTTGCTATTTTTGTTGCATAAAAATAATTAAGTTGTCAAATGTGCAATTTATGTCTTAAAAAGAAATTAAGTTGTAATATTTGCTGTATGTGTTTTCCAGGATCTAAGAGAGAGGGTAGACCAGCAGGAGGAGCAGATCAGGAAGCTGAAGAAGATGCTGAAGGTGTACGCCAAGAGACTGAAGGAAGGGGAAGGTGAGTGCAAAACTGTTGTAACCTATTTGTAACTTATTAGGAATTAACACAGTTTTGCACTAAGATTCAGAAATGTAAAGCCAGTGTTGAAGGTGTACGCCAAGAGACTGAAGGAAGGGGAAGGTGAGTGCAAAACTGTAGTAACTTATTTGTAACTTATTAGGAATTAACACAGTCTTGCACTGAGCTACAGAAATGTAAAGCCTTTGTTGAAGGTGTACACCAAGAGACTCAAGGAGGGGAGAAGGGGAGTGTTAGTGCAGAAATGTGATAACTTATGTGTGACTTTATAAATAATAAATCTAGTTTTGCGCTGAAGATGTTGAAAGTGTAAATGAGACTGAAGGAGGGAGAAGGTCAGTGCAAAATATGGTTGCGTGTGACCCATGTATGCCATGATACAGAAAGGGGGTGAATGTTAGGGTTAAAAAAGGTTGTGTGTGACCCATGTATGCCAGGAGACAGAAAGTGGGTGAATGTTAGGGTTAAATATGGTTATGTGTGACCCATATATGCCAGGAGACAGAAACGGGGTGAATGTTAGGGTTAAATATGGTTGGGTTTGACCCATATATGCCAGGAGACAGAAAGGGGGTGAAGGTGAGGGTAAATATGGTCGTGTGTGACCCATGTATGCTAGGAGACAGAAAGGGGGTGAATGTTTGTGTTAAATATGGTTGTGTGTGACCCATGTATGCCAGGAGACAGAAACGGGGTGAATGTTAGGGTTAAATATGGTTGAGTCTGACCCATATATGCCAGGAGACAGAAAGGGGGTGAAGGTGAGGGTAAATATGGTTGTGTGTGACCCATGTATGCCAGGAGACAGAAAGGGGGTGAATGTTAGGGTAAATATGGTTGTGTGTGACCCATGTATGCCAGGAGACAGAAAGGGGGTGAATGTTAGGGTTAAATATGGTGGTGTGTGACCCATGTATGCCAGGAGACAGAAAGGGGGTGAATGTTAGGGTTAAATATGGTTGTGTGTGACCCATGTATGCCAGGAGACAGAAAGGGGGTGAAGGTGAGGGTTAAATATGGTTGTGTGTGACCCATGTATGCCAGGAGACAGAAAGGGGGTGAATGTTAGGGTTAAATATGGTTGTGTTTGACCCATGTATGCCATGAGACAGAAAGGGGGTGAAGGTGAGGGTATATATGGTTGTGTGTGACCCATGTATGGCAGGAGACAGAAAGGGGTTGAATGTTAGGGTTAAATATGGTTGTGTGTTACCCATGTATGCCAGGAGACAGAAAGGGGGTGAATGTTAGGGTTAAATATGATTGTGTGTGACCCATATATGCCAGGAGACAGAAAGGGGTTGAAGGTGAGGATTAAATATGGTTGTGTGTGACCCATGTATGCCAGGAGACAGAAAGGGGGTGAATGTTAGGGTTAGATATGGTTGTGTGACCCATATATGCCAGGAGACAGAAATGGGGTGAAGGTGAGGGTTAAACATCGTTGCCTGTGACCCATGTATGGCAGGAGACAGAAAGGGGGTGAATGTTAGTGTTAAATATGGTTGTGTGTGACCCATGTATGCCACGAGACAGAAAGAGGGTGAATGTCAGGGTTAAAAAATGTTGTGTGAGACCCATGTACGCCAGGAGACAGAAAGGGGGTGAAGGTTAGGGATAAATATGGTTGCGTTTGACCCATGTAGGCCAGGAGACAGATAGGGGGTGAATGTTAGGGTTAAAAAAGGTTGTGTGTGACCCATGTATGCCAGGAGACAGAAAGGGGGTGAATGTTAGGGTTAAATATGCTTGTGTGTGACCCATGTATGCCAGGAGACAGAAAGGGGGTGAATGTTAGGGTTAAATATGGTTGTGTGTGACCCATTTAGGCAAGGAGACAGAAAGGGGGTGAATGTTAGGGTTAAATATGGTTGTGTGTGACCCATTTAGGTAAGGAGACAGAAAGGGGGTGAATGTTAGGGTTAAATATGGTTGTGTGTGACCCATGTATGCCAAGAGACAGAAAGGGGGTGAAGGTGAGGGTTAAATATGGTTGCGTGTGACCCATGTATGCCAAGAGACAGAAAATGGGTGAAGGTGAGGGTTAAACATGGTTGCGTGTGACCCATGTATGCCAAGAGACTGAAGGAGGGAGAAGGTGCTGGTTAAATATGGTTGTGTGTGACCCATGTATGCCAAGAGACTGAATGAGGGAGAAGGTGAAGTTTAAATATGGTTGCGAGTGACCCATGTATGCCAAGAGACTGAAGGATGGAGAAGGTGAAGTTTAAATATGGTTGCGTGTGACGCATGAATGCCATGAGACTGAAGGAATGAGAAGGTGCGAGTTAAATATGGTTGTGTGTGACCCATGTATGCCAAGAGACTGAAGGAGGGAGAAGGTGAAGTTTAAATATGGTTGCGTGTGACCCATGTATACCAAGAGACTGAAGGAGGTTGAAGGTGCGGGTTAAATATTGTTGTGTGTGACCCATGTATGCCAAGAGACTGAAGGAGGGAGAAGGTGCGGGTTAAATATGGTTGTGTGTGACCCATGTATGCCAAGGGACTGAAGGAGGGAGAAGGTGAAGTTTAAATATGGTTGTGTGTGACCCATGTATGCCAAGAGACTGAAGGAGGGAGAAGGTGAGGTTTAAATATGGTCGCGTGTCCACTGCTTTCAAAGCTGTTGAATTGTGAAAATAAGTACCGCCTTTTAATTATGTTTGTGGACACTTGAAAATAATTATTTTGTAAGTGTCCAAATCTTCTGAGGAAGAAAAAAATATAAATGGAAAGTTTCAAAAAACTAAAATATCATTTTCCTTGTTTGTTTTTCTCACTCTTTGTATTTAAAAGTGCAGTGATCTCATTAAACATCAATTATCCATAGGAAACATAACTTGAAGTTTGTTTTAGTGTTGGTCATAAATATAATATCTGCACAGTCATATTAAAATGAATAAAGTAGATTTCTTGTGTGGAACGAGCATTTCTGCAATAGGTCAGATTTATTATGGGAGGATTTTAAGAGAAAGTACTAGCACTCTTTTTGTTTACAACTCGTTTTAGTTTTTGTTCATCATTATTTGGTGTTTTTTTTTCTTACGGTACAGTGAATTATTGAAGTGTTAGTACTGTCGACATGATTTCACCCATGTGCCTGTTTTATGCATGTATAGGCAAATTGTATACATGTTGTTGGATCTTTTTCGTCAATTATAATAAAATTAAAAATAAGAATGTGCAAGTCAATCATTTGCACACCAAAATGGAGCCTGTCCATTATAACAACAAATGGAAAATTTGGACATAATTGTTTAGATGTTTAAACATATTTGTACAGTCCGTAAAAATGCAAGTGAGAACTGTTATAAACATGGACTAATCGATAGAGGTAAATTAAACGATTTAAACTGCAGACGATAACAGCGTGTTTTTAAACAAAACAATAGGATTCCCCCTATTTGCAATAAATGGTTGATCCCCTCATTATCAACAAAATTTAAACCGATTTTAATTTCTGATGGAATTCAAATTTACGTGATGACAAACAAACTGAGTCAAGGAAAGAAGAGTCGTTGCTTAGCAATAATGAAACTGTCTTTATTAGGTTTCCTGGTATATCTCAACACCCCTCGTCTTTATAGTTCACTGCAGCTTGCAGTTACATATTAAGTCTCTTGGATATAATGTCAGTATCAATAAAATAAGTTGTTTTCCTTAGTTACAATATTGCCATTTGCATGTTAAGCGACAGAAATCTGGGCAGTTGACAAATAAGGAAATTTTATAAATATTTAGGTTGTAGTCCAAACTAATCACCTATTATGTCCTTTGGATATATCATCACTATTTTCAGAGTAATCTCCCTTACTTGTAACATTGTCAAATCTTTAGTTGTCTACCTTGGCTGTTTATTAACCATCAGTAAAATCCTTAGATATTATTCCTATATTGTCAGAGTAATCTCCCTTACTTATTGCACTTTCATATCAGCAGTTGTCTCCCTTTGCTCTAATATTTCCTCTGTATTTAAGCAGCAGAACTCCATGCAATCTGCAAATTAGGAAAATAAATAAATATTTAAATTACCAGCCATACTATATAAATATTTAAGTTGCCAACCAGACATCATAAATTATGTCCCTTACATATTTAGATTTCAGCAGTCATCTCCCTTAGCTCTAGTATTTCCATTTGCACATCCATTACTTAATTAACACAGTTGTCTCCCTTAGTTCTACTATTGCCATTTGCACTTTCAGTGGCAGAAATTCAGGCAGATGGCAAATTATTTAGGTTGAAGTCCAATCATTTTGTCCTTTAGATAAATTATCAGTATTATCAGAATAATTCCCCTTACTGGTAACATTTTCATTTCAACTTTGCTACCAATTTTCAGAATAAGAATCAGAGTAATCTCCCTTTCTTTTAACATACACTTTTAAGACTTTAAAGCAGATGGCTCCCTTAGTTCTAACTTCGCCTTTAGCACTTTTAGTGGCATTAATCCAAGCAGTTTGCAAATTAGGAAACTTAAAAAATCTTTTGGTTGCAGACTCAACATTTATTATGTCCTTTAGATACATTATTAACATGATCAGATTTGTTTCCCTTAATTGTAACATTTTTTTGCTCCTTCAGTTGTCTTCCTTAGCACTAACATTGCCATTTACATTTGCAGCGGCAGAAATCCAGGCAGAGCTTGAGAAGGAGGAGACGAAGAGTGTGGAGAACGTGGCCCACATCAGGCACCGGGAGAGGAACTACATGGGCATGCTGGAGTACAAGAAGGAGGACGAGACTCCACTGGTCAAGGCTCTCATACTGGGTAAAATAGGGAATTATGAAATGCCCCTCAATAAGGCTCTCATACTGGGTAATATGGGGAATAATGACATGCCCCTAATTAAGGCTCTCATCCTGGGTAAAATAGTGAATTATGAAATGCCCTTAATTAAGGCTCTCATGCTAGGTAATATGGGGAATTATGAAATGCCCCTCATCAAGGCTCTGATACTGGGTAATATGGGGAATTATTAAATGCCCTCATAAAGGCTATCATGCTGGATAATATGGGGAATTATGAAATCCCCCTCATCAAGGCTCTCATACTGGGTATTATGGGGAATTATTAAATGCACCTCATTAAGGCTCTCATACTAGGTAATATGGGGAATTATGAAATGCCCCTCATCAAGGCTCTCATACTGGGTCGTATTGGGAATTATGAAATGCCCCTCATCAAGGGTCTCATACTGGGTCGTATGGGGAATTATGAAATGCCACTCATCAATGCTCTCATACTAGGTAATATGGGGAATTATGAAATGCCCCTCATCAAGGCTCTCATACTAGGTAATATGGGGAATTATGAAATGCCCCTCATTAAGGCTCTCATACTGGGTAATATGGGGAATTATGAAATGCCCCTCATTAAGGCTCTCATACTAGGAAATATGGGGAATTATGAAATGCCCCTCATCAAGGCTCTCATACTGGGTCGTATTGGGAATTATGAAATGCCCCTCATCAAGGCTCTCATACTGGGTCGTATGGGGAATTATGAAATGCCCCTCATCAAGGCTCTCATACTAGGTAATATGGGGAATTATGAAATGCCCCTCATTAAGGCTCTCATACTAGGTAATATGGGGAATTTTGAAATGCCCCTCATCAAGGCTCTCTCATACTAGGTACTAGGGTGTATTATGAAATGTCCCTCATCAAGGCTCTCATACTGGGTAATATGGGGAATTATGAAATCCCCCTCATCAAGGCTCTCATACTAGGTAATATGGGGAATTATTAAACGCCCCTCATCAAGGCTGTCTCATACTGGGTAATATGGGGATTTATGAATTGCCCCTCATTAAGGCTCTCATACTGGGTAATATGGGGATTTATTAAATGCCCCTCATCAAGGCTCTCTCATACTAGGTAATATGGGGAATTATGAAATGCCCCTCATCAAGGCTCTCATACTGGGTAATATGGGGAATTATGAAATGCCCCTCATTAAGGCTCTCATACTAGGTACTAGGGGGTATTATGAAATGCCCCTCATCAAGGCTCTCGTGCTGGGTAATATTTTGAATTATGAAATGCTCCTCATTAAGACTCTCATACTGGGTCGTATGGGGAATTATGAAATGCCCCTCATTAAGACTCTCATACTGGGCAATTTGGGGAATTTTGAAATCCCCCACATCAAGGCTCTCATACTGGGTCGTATGGGGAATTATGTAATGCCCCTCATCAAGGCTCTCATACTGGGTAATATGTGGAATTATGAAATACCCCTCATTAAGGCTCTCATACTAGGTACTAGGGGGTATTATGAAATGCCCTTCATCAAGGCTCTCGTGCTGGGTAATATATGGAATTATGAAATGCCCCTCATTAAGGCTCTCATGCTGGGTCGTATGGGGAATTATGAAATGCCCCTCATTAAGACTCTCATACTGGGTAATTTGGGGAATTATGCAATCCCCCACATCAATGCTCTCATACTGGGTCGTATGGGGAATTATGAAATGTCCCACATCAAGGCTCTCATCCTGGTCGTATGGGGAATTATGAAATCTCTCACATTCAGGCTCTCATCCTGGTCGTATGGGGACTTATGACATCTCCCACATCAAGGCTCTCATACTGGTCGTATGGGGAATTATGAAATCTCTCACATCAAGGCACTCATCCTGGTCGTATGGGGAATTATGACATCTTCCACATCAAGGCTCTCATACTGGGTCGTATGGGGTATTATGAAATCTCCCACATCAAGGCTCTCATGCTGGGTCGTATGGGGAATTATGAAATCTCCCACATCAAGGCTCTCATACTGGGTCGTATGGGGAATTATGAAATCTCCCACATCAAGGCTCTCATACTGGGTCGTATGGGGAATTATGAAATCTCCCACATCAAGGCTCTCATACTGGGTCGTATGGGGAATTATGAAATCTCCCACATCAAGGCTCTCATACTGGGTCGTATGGGGAATTATGAAATCTCCCACATCAAGGCTCTCATACTGGGTCGCATGGGGAATTATGAAATCTCCCACATCAATGCTCTCATACTGGGTTGTATGGGGAATTATGAAATCTCCCACATCAAGGCTCTCATCCTGCGTATTATGGGGAATTATGAAATCGCCCACATCAAGGCTCTCATCCTGGGTCGTATGGGGAATTATGAAATCTCCCACATCAAGGCTCTCATCCTGCGTATTATGGGGAATTATGAAATCGCCCACATCAAGGCTCTCATCCTGGGTCGTATGGGGAATTATGAAATCTCCCACATCAAGGCTCTCATCCTGGGTAGTATGGGGAATTATGAAATCTCCCACATCAAGGCTCTCATACTGGGTCGTATGGGGAATTATGAAATCTCCCACATCAAGGCTCTCATACTGGGTTGTATGGGGAATTATGAAATCTCCCACATCAAGGCTCTCATCCTGCGTATTATGGCGAATTATGAAATCGCCCACATCAAGGCTCTCATCCTGGGTCGTATGGGGAATTATGAAATCTCCCACATCAAGGCTCACATCCTGGGTCGTATGGGGAATTATGAAATCTCCCACATCAAGGCTCTCATCCTGGTCGTATGGGGAATTATGAAATCTCCCACATCAAGGCTCTCATACTGGGTCGTATGGGGAATTATGAAATCTCCCACATCAAGGCTCTCATACAGGGTAAGGCACAAATCTCCTAAGGAAATGTTAACTTCAGACGTTCATAAGTGAAATTCTCAGATAAAATTTAGACCTGTTCATGAAACAGCCACAGGATTAATTTTATGAATCTTATCTGTTTAACTGTAGTCAAAACCTCTGTGTCGCACAATTTAAATAAGAAAACTTTCACTGGCTTTCCAGAGTTAAAACCGAAGGTTGCAACATGCCTACTGCCGGGTCTGCCCGCATATCTACTGTTCATGTGTGTGAGACACACTGACTTCATCAACGACGACGAGAAAGTGAGGTCCTTCCTCACCAGCACCATCAACGGCATCAAGAAGGTCGTCAAGGTAACGAGCACCGATGGCTGTTGTATCATGCACTCACATAACTTTTATCTTAGATCATTTACCATAATTATAACTGTTAATTTTGGTGCACTAAAATGTTCCCAGAAATGTAGAAAAATTCAATGTCAGATTTAAATATTTGCGATATTTTATGTTTGTCTATTAATAAATATCTCTGTTATATTATTATATTTTGAAAAGTTTACTCTTACTACAAAAATGTTTATAAAGGGGAGTATACTCTCTTGCAGTAATGATTTGTCTGTTAATGACTGATACTGGTATAATCATGTTGTGGTGACATAATTGGGCGTCGTGTAAGAAACTTGTCGCCACCTTCTAACTAGACCGCTAATTATATGTACAGGAAATTATATAAATTTAAAGCAGCTGTCCAGCAATATGTGAAAGAAAATAAAACTTTGCAGAAATCGTTTTTAATGGACATTTTACCAATAAAATACAAAACACCGCATTGAAATCGGTAAAATAATAATGTTTTGGTAACTTTTTATCATATAGTTATCTGTAAGTGATAGCTGGTGATGCCTCTTGAATCAAATCGGAATGTATATTCCGTTCGTACCAAGCGTTTTTGAACATAGACATTATCACATCTTTCTTAAATAAGCAAAACATTTCAGTTGAATGAATGCCGTTAACGTTCATTAGAACTAATTCCAATTGAAGATATATTGAATTATATTATATGGACTGGGGCTTGAATGGGTTTATGGTACCAACACAGCGTTGTCATTATGGTACCAACACAGCGTTGTCATTATGGTACCAACACAGCGTTGTCATTATGGTACCAACACAGCATTGTCATTATCAAATAATCGGGTAATAATAACAACCTTGCAACAGCAAATAAAGCTAAAGTTACTATATCTTACAGTGAAAGAAAATGAGGGGCGTCGTGGGAAAACCGGACTTAATGCATATGCGTAAAGTGTCGTCCCAGGCTAATCCGGGATGGCACTTTCCGCTTTTATGGTATTTTCTGTTTCAAGGAAGACTCTTCTAAACATAAATTCATTGTAGGCGGAAAGTGCCGTCCTGGATTAGCCTGTGCGGACTGCACAGGCTAATCCGGGACGACACTTTACGCACATTCATTAAGTCCGATTTTCCCACGACGCGCCACAAATGATGATTTTAATATCAAGGATGTATTTAAATTACAAAAGTTTCTGGAATGTTGCCCATTGTGACATATATTTACCAAAACGTGTAGCACATATTGAGTGTTGTGCTATATTTGAAATTTTATTTCCCAGAAACACCACGATGATGTAGAGCGCGTCACTCTCTGGCTGGCCAACACATGTCGGTTCCTGCACACGCTTAAACAGTACAGCGGTGAGAAACAGTTCCAGACGGAGAACACCCCTCGCCAGAACGAGCACTGCCTGCGCAAATTTGACCTGTCCGAGTACAGGCAGGTGTTCAGTGACCTCGCAGTGTGGATCTATCAGACACTGATCAAGAACATGGAGGCTACCATACAGCCTTCTATAGGTATAACATGACAGTCGGTTGGTTACCCTATTAATAATCTACAGGTAATGTTTGAAATTAGCACAAGACCGTATGCAGTGTGACTTGTTAATGTTGAACTGGGCTTGCTCAACTTCTCAGTTTTATATAGGCAGACTTGGGGTTAGTCCATTTACTTGCCATCATGAGCAATATTTTACAGAGAAAATTCTGAAAACAGTACTGTGATGTTATTTTGTTACTGTGAAAGACAGAAACGAACCATAAACTTATGAAACCATTTTATTTGGCTGGTTCTTTGAAGGGTAGCCCCTGACTCAGCAGTGTTTTTTTAGGGCCAATTTGGGGCCGAAATTTGGCCCCATTCCCTAGCTTAAAAAGTATCTAGTTTTCCCCTAAATTTACCTTAAAATTCCCCTCAGAATACAGCTTCATTTTGAAAAAAAAGAAGACCAAAATCTGAAAAAAATTTGGCTAAGATAGAGGAGTTTTCATAACAATCCCAGCAATTTTTCATCAAACCAAGTTAATCCAAGTTATCATTTGTAGCAAAACAATTTATTAATGTTTTATATCAAAGTAGAATATAAACATTTTATAATTCTTTTCTAAAAAAAATCCCCTTTTGCCGTAAAATTCCCCATCTGAAGGGCCCCGCCGCTTTTCCCTCAAATGTAAAAAAAACCCACAGGACTCGGAAAACAGGGAAAAAAATGAACCAATTTCCTGCAGGCAGGAGAAAAAAAATATTCGAAAAAAATTAGGGAACAATTAGGGAATTCTGGAAAAGTGAACTATAGAATCTTGGAAATAATAATATTCTTGTGACGTTGAAACAATTTAAATATTATAGTTGTGTACAATTTGTACACACAATAATTTCTTTGCAATAATTTTGCCAGTAATCTGATAATAAAATGTCATGGAAAACCACTTTTCGGTCAGGGAAATATCAGGAAGTTTTACTTCCTAATTTAAGATGCCAAGATGCCACCCTGGTTTTGCCATTTTACATTTCAATCTAACAATTTCATCCCATATTTTGTTATTCCCCATTTAGTTCCGGCAGTTCTTGAACACGAGGCAATCGCAGGCCTGACAGGCAGCAAACCAAGTGGTCTACGGGGTCGGAGTTCAAGTCGGGCTGAGGACACGCCTGAATACTCCCTGGATAGTCTCATGAAATCTGTACGTAGATATCTAGATAATGTTTATATCTAGATAATGTTTTTATGTAGATAATATATTTATCTACATTATGTATATAATTATCTTGGTAATGTATTTTTATAGATAATTATTTGTATAGATAATTATTTGTATAGATAATATTTTTATAGATAATACATGTATCTAGATTATGTATTAAAATTTAACTTAATATGCCTTGTGACAAATGACTATTCTTTAATGAATGAAGCTCGTTTTAATGAGACATTGGAGATTTTTGGCACTAGATTATTTGGGCTAGTCAGAGAATTGCTTTTTTAGCAATTCAGGTGTTACATGTGGAGTGTAACCTAAGATGGCGGTTTTTGGAAGTCTCATTTTTTACATTTTGAATTTTTTTTTAAACATTCCAGTTACATTAGTCATCAGTGTCAAAACATTCAGAAACATTCGGAAAATACAAGCATTATAATTCAGGTAGAGGAATATAGCACAGACAATATAAATTTAGATATTTTGCATTCGTACATTTCGTCCCCAGATTAACAATGGTGAAAAAAATGAATTCTGATTTGCAGATGAACCTGTTCCTGCGAGTTCTCACCCAGCACGCGGTGGACCCAGAGCTGATCAAGCAGATCTTCAGACAGGTTTACTACTTCCTAGGAGCCAGTGCCCTCAATAATCTGCTACTGAGGAAGGACATGTGTAACTGGTCCAAGGGCATGCAAATCAGGTATGAGATTATCTCCCTTTGGTATGTAGTCATTTAGTGTGCTTACCTCCCTTGATTTCTACTTCTTCCGTGGGGCAAATGCCATTAATAATCTGCTACTGTGGAAGGACATGTGTAACTGGTCCAAGAGCATGCAAATCAGGTATGAGGTTATCTCCCTTTGGTATGTAGTTATTAAGTGTGCTTACCTCCCTTGATTTCAACTTCTTCTGGGGGGCAAGTGCCCTTAATAATCTGCTACTGAGGAAGGACATGTGTAACTGATCCAAGGGCATGCAAATCAGGTATGGGCCTCATACCTGATTTGCATGCCCTTGGACCGCATGAGGTTACCTCTCTTTGATATATGATGAATGAAATGTAGGTTGATTACCTCCCGTTGGTTTATAATGACCCAAAGTTTAGCTTCCCTAGTGTTTGATCAACACCATGTGGGCTGTATCTTTAACAAAAGTTATAGATTGTGTTTGTTTTGTTTGGATTTGTCACAGTTTTTAACAGTATTTCAGTCATATCGCTACTCGCACTTTTCTTGGGCAAGCTTAGCCGATCTAAGCGGGTTACCAGTACTAAGTGCACATACTTGTGCTAGTAACTGACAACTGCCCTACTGGAATCAGAGGTAGGGGGAGAATGGCCGTTGAAATAATTTCATGACCAATCCCCACACAAGTTATGTGGCCGGGCTGGGTAGTGAACTCACGATCTATGGATTGACAGTTCAACGCTCTACCAACTGAGGTAGCCGGGCCCTTCAATAAGTAGACTGATTATCTCCATTGGACATTATTGTGGTCATATGATTATTATGCCATTGGCTAATTTCCCATGGCAGTTGTTGGTAATTGTATTACTAATATTTTCACTATTCCAGATACAACCTGTCTCACATGGAGCAATGGCTGCGGGACAACAAGCTGCAGGAGTCGGGCGCGGGCTCGAGCCTGGAGCCCATCATCCAGGCCTCACAGCTGCTGCAGGCCCGCAAGACGGACTCCGATGTGGACAGCGTGTGTGAGATGTGCTCCATGCTGACAGTGCCACAGGTCGTAGTCTTTAACTTATTACACATCCCATCAAAGATGGCAGATTATACTGGTTTGCAAATGTTGATCAGTCTGTCAGTGGACCACACAATTTTTTTCCGCAGTCTATGTTGAACATTTTTCATCTGATCTTCATCAAACTTAATGAAAATAGACTCAGCCAAGTTTGATAATTAGCCATTTCAGCTCAGCGACTGCAGAGTTATGATCTTGAATTATCAAAAAATGGCCCGTTTACCTGTTTCTGAACACAAAGTCCTACAGTTTTCATCCGATCTTTGCCAAACTTGATTTTCTAAAGATTGCTCTGGCCCTAGAGGGGGCGTCTCGTGGGAAAACCGGGCTTAATGCATGTGTGTAAAGTGTCGTCCCAGATTAGCCTGTGCAGTCCGCACAGGCTAATCCGGGATGGCACTTTCCGCTTTAATGGTATTTTCTGTTCCATCAAGTGTCTTCTAACCACAAATCCACTCTAGGCGGGAAGTGTCATCCCGGATTAGCCTGTGCAGACTGCACTGGCTAATCCGGGACGACACTTTACGCACATTCATTAAGACCGGTTTTCTCACGGCGCGCCACATATATTATATAAACCCAAACAGCTCTTGTTTTAATAATAATGATTTTTGAAAGATGGGAGATCTTCATTAGTATCCAATCCCTATCCGACACTCTAACTAAAAATATATATTAAACAATTGACAAAATATAGATAGACTCATCGAGTTAAGTGATTTTACCTTACCTTTGAGTTGTGCTTTCTCGAATGAATAACTTTATGAGTTTGTTTGTTTGTTTGTTTTGTTAGGAATTTTTGCTGTTTTTAACAGTATTTCAGTCATATCACGGCGGTCAGTTAACCTACTCACACTTTTCCTGGGCAAGCTTAGCCGATCTAAGCAATTTACCAGTACTAAGTGCACATACCTATGCCAGTAACTGACAACTGCCCTACTTGAATTGGAGGTAGGGGGACAATGGCCGAAGAAATAATTTCATGATCAATCCCCACACAAGTTATGTGGTGGGGCTGGGATTCGAACTCACGATCCCCGAATTGACAGTCTAGCGCTCTACCAACTGAGCTAGCCGAACCTGGCTAATTGTTATAATTATGCTTTAAACATTGTGTATTAAACAAATTCATGGAGACTTTGGGATATGTAACATTTCAGATTGTGAAGATACTAAACCTCTACACGCCGGTCGACGAATTCGAGGAGCGCGTCCCGATCTCCTTCATCCGCAAGATTCAACAGAAACTGAAGGAAAGGGAGAACACTGACACCTCACTGCTGATGGACCTCAAGTTCTCCTACTCAGTTACCTTCCCTTTCAACCCTTCCAATATCACCCTGGAGACCATAGAGGTGCCACAGCAGCTCTCTATAGCAAAACTTGTGGTTAGGTGTTAGGTGTAGTCTGCTTTTATATTTACCGAAAAATGTCACAAACTTGCAATTATTCTACAAAATATTAGTTAATTGCAGTCTGTAAAATATTTATTATCCAGTAATTTTAAATTTTGTTTTATTTAGTGTGTTTTCATTGTTGAAAAGTCTCACTTAGTTATTCCACCAAAAAATACACTTTGCAATAAAACACTTTTGCAATGTTTGGAGAATAAAAAGTGAGGTTTCGTCCATTTTAATTGTTGAAAATGGTAATAAAGTTGAAATGATTCTACAAATAGATTCTTACACCATTTGAGGTTAGTCAAATTAAAATGTTGTTGATTCCTTTTTGTACCAAATGTTAGCAATCTTCATTTATAGCAATACAATATATTTCATTGAAGTATATTCTATTTGAATATTTCCTATATGTTTAGGTTTATTATCAGTTGACAATTGCGTCAATTCTACAATCATAATACTTTTGTTGCAGTTAGTCTAATTAAACATTTCAGTAGACAGTTAATAATCCAAACCATATCAGTTTTGTAGCTATTTAGGCAAAGTTGTTGTTCTACTAGCAATTATACTGTTTTCTATAAGTTTTTTGTTATTTCTTTTTTGTTAGAGACTTTGTATTTGACACCAGAAGGTGCATTTTTGTTTTCAGATCTACAATTTCATATTTGTTTATGATTTTCCGGTGTATAACTTGTAGATCAGTATCAGATTTTCAGATCTACCATTTCATATTTGTTTATGAGTTTCCGGTGTATCACTTGTAGAACAGTAAAAATTCAGTGTTTCATATTCGCTAGGCAAAAATAATCCATGTTTGAACTACTGGTATATTGTAGAAAATGTAAATGGTATAGATCTTTCCAAGATGGCTACATCATTTATCTGTGTACTACATACTATCATTCCAGTGTAAAACCAGCATTGATATACAAGTTTTCGTAGTGTGATATGTTTCAAACCATTAACTAAAAGGGCGTATTGACGGTAGATCAGCAATGACATTTGCTCAAATAAAAATCATGTAAAGAGTATAAATATTGAAGCATTACTTAATATGATGGCATTGTTTCTATAAACAGGTAGCAAATGTATATTTGTTTATTATTTAAACAAATGGTCATCAACGACACTTTTGCGGTCACCTGAAAGTGTGTAGTATTAGTAAATCAATATGAATGAAATGTACATGATGTACCATTACGCACATATGCACCATTGATAATCGTTGCATAGCGCTGGAATGTTTTCATTAAAGAAAGCAATTTTGTAGGCGTGATTTTGAATTCTACTGGAACTGTGCCAGGACAAAATTCATTTTTGTCTTCGTACATGTGTATATATTCCTTTTTTTAATGATTCCATCCATAGATTGTTAGTAATTGAAAAATATATGAAATTTTCTTGTTTTAATAGTGTATATGTATATTCGAAATACTGTCAATATGCCCTTTAGTTCATCAGTAGTAATTTACTTATACATACCATATAACCGTATACATCTTAAAACAATAGCCAGTTCTAGCGTTCAAGGCCTCAACACTAATTTGGTATAGAAACATCTTATTCAAATAAGTAGCATTGTTATTGTATTGTCATTGAAGTGTAATGACTTTTGTTTGAAATTGTAATAGTATTATAAATGTAATATTATTAAAAATAGTAATCAAACATTGTTCACTGACTCAGTCATACTGTCAGGGTATGCTATCATTGAAGGAAGAAATACACATTAAAAGTAAGATTTTACATCGGCCATAACAGTTTGAAGTAGACAGATTCTGTCGTATCCAATATTGTTTTTGCTACATTCCTGTAAGTAGCGCATGTACTTGCATTTAAAATATAAACTCAGTCACCACATTGTATGAAGCTATTCCTTTTGTATGCGCATATGTACGTGGACTATTCGTTATTTATCGGGAAGAATTATCATGAACTTGATTTCTTTTCTTGTTTTATGTTAAATATTGAATATAAAGTATAAATACACAAAGTGAATATTGTAAATAAAATATCAATACAAAGTGTTAGTAAGACTATTGTATAACAAACAGTCGGCAAACAAGTGATTACTATTTGTTATTAAAAATACTATATTTTATATTATATTATAGTTGGTTCTGGGCCTATATTCACAAAGCTCCTAAGGAAATTCTTCAGTTATACTTAAGTCGAAAATTTCAAATACCATTTTCTATGTAAAAATCATTATTTATTTTTTAAATATGGTACCATTAGAAGCATTTGTTGATTCTTAACCAGAATAAAACAGTTTAACAGAAAAGAAAATTTAAAAGAAATGTCCACAGACTTCAGGAATTTTATATTGTTAAGAAATTTACTGAAGTTTTCCCCAAGGAGCAATGTGGATACGGCCCTGAGTTTGATCCCTACTCCGGGAGCGTTTGAAGGGATCTTTCTCACAAGACACCAAGTACTGGTTCTTCCCAGGCAACGGACTCAAAATCTTTCTCACAACACACCAAGTACTGGTTCTTCCCAGGCAACGGACTCATAATCTTTCTCACAAGATACCAAGTACTGGTTCTTCCCAGGCAACGGACTCAAAAATGTTTCCATTAGCATATGGCTTTCCACACAGTCAAGCTTAAAAAAGGTTTAAATTAAAATGCTATTTTATAATAATCATATAAGTGTTTTTAATATAAGCATTTACAGTTTTTGCAAAAAGAAGAAACATATTTCTGTACTCATTTCATTCAAATACTGTCACAGTCGAGTTCTGCTTACTAGTCTAACATCAAAGCTCATGTTGAATGAATGATTTTGTGTATGTTGATGTTTGTTGTTGTTGCCTGTAATAATCTTCTATATGCCGTGAATTTATTGCCGCTCATAAAATGTGTTGATATTCTTGAATGAAGTTCCCTACTGCACAAAAAGCCACATGTACATGTATATGAAAATGAGTATTGATCTATTAAAGTTTTACCATCACTTCCTTATAGTATCCTTTCAAGTATATTACTTAGACATATGTGAGTTAATGAAAATCTTGATGCAAACATAAATCATTCCAGCATTTTGAGATATATTTTACATTGAAAAGTTGTTTCGGTCAATATTTGCCAAAAGATACTGATATACTGAGTTTAAAGCCACAGTCCAGAAATATGTTAATAAAAATAAAACTGCATAAATCGCTTCTAATGGACATCTTACCGATCAAAATACAAAACAACGCTTTGAAATCGATGAAATAATAACCTTTAGGTAACTTTTTATCGTAAAGTTTCTGTAAGCGATAGCTGGCGATGCCTCTAGAGTAAATCAGCATTTACATTATTGTCTATTCCGTTCGTAACAAGCATTTTCAAACATAGCCAGTATAAAATGCCTTTCTTAAAAATGAAACAGTTTTCAGTGGAATAAATACCACTAACGTTCATTAGAACTAATGCCCATTTAATATGTATTGAATTATATTATATGGACTGCGGCTTTAATGTAATGTAGTAACATGTTATACATGACGTTATACGGGATTAAATCTGATGTAATGACATGTAGTAACATGATATACATGACGTTATACGGGATTAAATCTGATGTAATGACATGTAGTAACATGTTATACATGACGTTATACGGGATTAAATCTGATGTAATGTCATGTCGTAACATGATATACAGGACGTTATACTGGATTAAATCTGATGTAATGACATGTAGTAACATGTTATACATGACGCTATACGGGATGAAATCTGATGTAATGACTTGTAATAACATGTTATACATGATGTGATGCATGCAATGATAAACAGATAAAAAATGTAATACAATGTAATATTATACATGATGTGATGCATGCAATGATACAGAGATAAAAAATGTAATAGTGTAATGTTATTCCTGATGTTATACTGTGTCATACTTAATGTTATACATGATATGTGGTGTGTTATACATGATATGTGGTGCGTCGTGAGAACACCGGTCTTAATGCATGTGCGTAAAGTGTTGTCCCGGTCCGCACAGGCTAATCCAGGACGGCACTTTCAGCTTTTATGGTATTTTCTGTTTCAAGAAAGTTTCTTCTAAACATAAATCACTGTAGGTGGAAAGTTCCGTCCTGGATTAGCCTGTGCGGACTGCACAGGCTAATTCGGGACGACTCTTTACGCACATGCATCAAGTCCGTTTTTCCCACGACGCGCCACATATATATATTAGATGATGGTTCACTGTTTATGTTGTGGAAGATGTTAAAACACATGATGTAATACTTGGGTAGACATAAGTGTTATACATATTCATTATGCATTTAGTTTGTAGTGATTTGCGGACGTGTGTCTCAGGTCGTGTTTGACTGGTCAATGAAAGGTCAATAGAAGGTCAATGAAAGGTAAGAGTGTCTCATTCATTATCAATATTCTTGCTGGTTCCCATCTTCTGAGAATTTCAATGTCTCATTTTGGTTCCCATCATTCTTGTGATATTTCATCTTTTCTTGTATGTTGTATTTAACTCTGCACAATAACTTTTCTATTGAAATTGTGATACAAGTTTGATATATTAAAGTAATCAAAACCCTTATTTTGTCTAATGTTTTGATTGTAAAATCTAGTGTTGCAATTTGTGACTATAAATATCACTTACAAAAGCTTCTTTTGTTTTAAGAATCATCCTGTTTGTGAAATGGTATTTATGATAACAAATAGAAGTCTATGTGTGTATAAAACATTTTCAAGAACAAAAATCATTCCATTTCCAATAAAGGATTATATTCAGATGCTGATTTATGACAGTATTGCCAGCTACATTCCATGTCATAAGAATGATATATGTACAATATTGGTAAAAGAAATCCGAAAATCTTAATGTAAAGTTATATTTTAAGTGAACATTCAAGATGAAGCTTTGCTGGAAATTTTGTTAAATCGGAAACATACATTTCACTTTTGAATAAAATATTGTTTTGCAAAAGTTTATTATAAATGAAACAATTTAAGACTTAAGTAACTTTAAAAATTTTATTATGCTTCACTGAATTTAGTGAATTTTCTCTAAAGATCTTGATGAATATGTGTATTTTCATATGTATTGGTAATAAGATTCCCGACTTGAAATGAAACATTGCCAGTTTGCAGTATTACATGTATTTCATTGTTAACATGTAGATGAAAGTGTTATTGTGTGGTAGATTTAGTATTTTTCATGGCTAAAATTAAATTGCGATATTACATTTATTTTATGATGTCACAGCAACTTTGCAGCGGGATTTTCCACAGTTGTCTAACATTGATTAATTTTATTATATTGTGAATGTTAAAATTGCGAAGTGATTTTTAAACAACAGATGACTGTGGAAGTCAATTTGTGCCATTGAACGTAAGGTAAACTAAACAAATGTTTCTCATAATTGTGACCATTGTTTGCACCCTAATTTATGCCATGTGTACGCTTGAGTAGAACACTCTAATGTATGCCATGTGTACGCTTGAGTAGAACACTCTAATGTATGCCATGTGTACGCTTGAGTATAACACTCTAATGTATGCCATGTGTACGCTTGAGTAGAACACTCTAATGTATGCCATGTGTACGCTTGAGTAGAACACTCTAATGTATGCCATGTGTACGCTTGAGTATAACACTCCAATCGTTGATATTGCCACCTTAATATTACGATGGTCTGTCTGCTTCTTTAACACATGTTCGATAGGCCCGTGTAATCCGTGTAAGGTGGCGAATTATTATGTTATTGTTTGTAGGAGCTTACTGCATAGTAGACTGTACATGTTAGATAGGCCCGGTGTAATCCGTATAAGGTGGCGAATTATTATGTTATTGTTTGTAGGAGCTTACTGCAGAGTAGACTGTACATGTTAGGGACTTAAATCAACATGGATATTATTAGGAATAAATCTACATGAATAGTATTAGAAATAAATCTGCATGAATATTATTAGAAATAAATATAAATACTTAAATCAACATGAATATTATGAATAAATCTTCATAAATATTATTAGAAATAAATCTACATGAATATTAGGAACAAAGCTGCATGGATACTATGAATAAGTTTATGGTCTCACTGTTGAAGGAAATAACATTTTTAAGAGCCGTATTTTGTAGTAGTCTTAACATGTTATTCTGTTTACATTTATGTTGAGAATGACTTACTCAAGTTACATGTTATATTTTAAATAAGGTGTATGTTATGTTTAAACGTGCATGTTATGTTTAAACGTGCTACTGATGTATTGAGCATATTACATCAGTTGTTATATTGCAATGAACTTTCATATGCATTTATCAATTGTAAAGGAAAATGTTATGAAAATGAGCGTCGTCGTGTTTTTATTTATTAATATTATTGTACATAACATCATTTGCTAAGCCGATGTTTTTATTTGATTTATTATACTAGATTTTGTTTGAAATAAATTATGAAGAACAAATGTGCTTATCGTTATGCATTTACTGAATTTCTGAATCTATTCGAGACAAGAGATCACTTTATCTTAGAACGAGCGAGAAAAGACGCGATCGCCGTCAGTTTGTGATTTTACTAGCGCACATTTAACGGGACCTTTTCACATATTGATGAATTGATAATTTCCAAAGTTTTTGTCACAGATTCCAAACATAAAAGAAGGCTGTACATACAGGATCAACATAGCACTACTGACGTATACATATCGAGGGTTTGTCGTGAAACTATTGTATCTGATATTAATAAACTATTAATTGAAGAAGGCAGATTTAGAAATATATCTAGAAATGAAAGAATTTGTACTAAGTGTAATATGAATGTCATTGAAAACGAATATCACTTTTTATTAGTATGTCCATATTATAGAGATCTAAGAAATCAATACTTCCCTAAATATTATCAAAGGTGGCCCTCCTTGTCAAAATTTAAAATTTTATTATCAACCAAGAATTCAAAGACTATCATTAACCTCGGAAAATTTATCCGCCTAGCATTTGAGTCACGAAATAATAATGCGTAATATAATGCGTCTAATAGTAACACTTATTATTCCAGTAAATGGTTATACATTGTGATTGTTGTGAAAATTATAAATTGTTTAATAAGATCACGAATTTGTACCGTTATTTTGTCCATAATATTGTGTTTTACAGCTGAATCATAAGGTCTATACTTTACTGCCATTCTTCTAATTGAATTGTCAGATTTGAAAATATTACATATATATTGTGATTTTGGACATTTTAATATTTGTTCTCTTTAGATTACAGTATTAAAAAGTTATTACATTATTATTACTAAACTTTGGGTAAGTTGTGAAAATATATTTCCTTCCAGATCACCTATAATTTCGTTTCGTATAGATGATCCTCAGGGAGGGATTTTCGAACTAAGTCTTACTTTTTATTTCATTAGTAAATTATTAATTTATTATCAATTCTAAGTACCTATCCTTCAAGATTATCTATCCATTAATTTAGGTAATCTACCAGAGGGATATGTACCCTAAATTAATTTTAAAAAAAAAATTAAAAAAAAAATATAAAAAAAAAAAATAAATAAGAAAATTAAATAATAAAAAATATAAAAATAATATAAATAAACTTTTTTGTTGTTGTTGTTGTCAGTACGATTTTTAAATGTAGTTTAGCGTGTAAGTAGTTTCAGTATAGAGTTTCCATTAAAAACATTGAACAATTACTTTTTATCATTTTAGAATAACATATGATTACTTCTGAAAAACTGACTTTGCCATACAGAACACCGATTATTGACAACTGAGTGACACGAGTGTATTACCTACCTAATTTGTTTGGAATATTATTTATGAGTTTCTCATATCCGCTTTGTAACATACTTTTCATCTTGATTTACACTGTTATTATGTTCATCATGTTCTTTCTTGATTGTTTTGGTTATGTACAATAGTATATACCAATAAAGTTGACTTGACTTGACTTGATATAGACATGTTAAGCAGATACAATAGTTTCACGCTCAACCCTCGATATATTGAAAACAAGTGGTGTCATTATAATGTCACTTATGCTCCCAAATCCTTTGTCAAAAACGAACACAGAACAATGGGGATTACTTTCGCTGGTGGATAAGTTGATAGTAAGTTTCTAGGTTTTCATTAAATACTTTTGATAATATTCAAGCTAGTAGACTTGATGAAAAACTTGATTTAAGTTCAATAATGGCATAAATCTATCAAAGCACATCATATAGTTAAGGGGTTGCTATCCCTGGTGGCGACGTTGATAGTAAAGAACTATTTTTAAGTTTAAATTTAATACCTTGGATACTATTCAAGGTATTAGACTTTATGGAAAGTAACCAAAATTATTCAGTAAAATAAGGGCATAAACGTGCCAAAACACAAATGAGAGTTATAGGGGTTCCTTTCCATGGTGGAGACATACTCTTGGACTTTATGAACAACTGTCACAAAACATTTAAGTTTAAAAAAGGGACATTCATCTGTCAACAACAAACACAGTTATGAGGGTTGCTTTTCTGGATGAGATGTTGATAGTAAAGAAATACCTTAAGTTTCAAGTAAAAGCCTTAGATAGCATTCAAAATATTGGACTTTATAGCAAAAACACGTTAAACACCGGACGGACTAACGGACAGATATACGGAAGGACGGTTGGATTCATTATGCCTACCTTCGGGGGCATAACGTTTCATTGAGGAGTAATCATCAGTTGAAATGCACAAATGTATTAAGCGTTTGTAACGAACGAATATTTTGGAGTGCTTCTGATGTTTTCTTCAAAATTGTGAAAGCACGTGAATCACTTTAAACCTACACGGACATGTCTATACACTGTAAACAAGATTGGCCGAGTGGTTACACGCTTCAGACTTTTGATCCGGAAGTCGTAGGTTCGATCCCCAGTGGCGGCACAATGTTTTTAAAGGCTTGTCTCGTTATAATACTTGTGTTCTTAAGTTTAGATGCTTAGTTTTTCCAAATGATACCTTTAATGGCATTGTTTTAAATCTGTGAATACGCCTCTTTAAGCACATTCAGTTTACTGAGCAATTTCTGCGACTTGACAAGGGCCATATACACCAAGCACCTTAGGAAAGCCTTCATTCGTATTAAATTGAAAATATTCACGGTAAACATTTTTTGAAACAGGAATACATACTATAGGCGGAGGATGAGTTAAAAAATTGAGCGATGAGATTAAAGTGAGATTGAGCGTGGACATTTTGCCACATTCTCAAAATAGGCGGACCGCACCAAAGTTCATTTCTCGTCATAAAAAATGTTTGTCAATCCTCATGCTTTGCTCATTTTTCTGAAGATTTTTTTTTCGAGCGATTGTCGTTAGTTAAGATTTTTGGTTAAGTTTTTTTTCCGAGTCCATTTCTCAAAAACAATCAAAGGTTTCCATTTGAAACTTTCAATACTTTTTATACTTGTTTACTATCAAATGGCTAATCCATTACAAAAAGGTAGCCCTGTGATTTGTATTTCCAGATTTATTTGTCCATGGTTGGACTTACATCTTAGAATATGTTTTTCAATTATTTTGGTAAATATATAAATGTCTGAATAACTTTCAAATACATTAAATTGAAACTCAAGATACTTGTTTATGGTGCTGACCCAATTTTGCAGACAATAGGAGGTATCTTTTTCAAAGGGATTTGTTGGGAGTCATTACCCATTTTTTCAAATTACAATTTTCGCTTTAGGCCAATTTTGCAATACCCACATGAGGAATTGACTTGAACATCAAAGTACTTGATCACAGTGATGAACTTATTATGTACATAAGAGCAGGTCACTTTATTAATGATTTTGTTTGTGTAATTGCCCTTTGTGTCAACTTCGAAATTTTGCTAAAGGTCAAATTAAACAATATCTTTTGGAAGTATTGACGTGGTATCCAAAATGCTTGACCACAGTTATGAACCCATTCTGTAGACAAGATGAGGTAACATTTTTTTCAAATTAGAATTTTCGCGGTCAAATGTATCAATAACTATTAAAGGTAAGAAACATGCGTATATCAATTCTTTATTTATCATATGTGCATACAGTGTAATGAAAGTGCAGTCACATTAATCTGAACATGATCGTCAGATGCTAATTCATGCAATACTAATATATACAACGTGCTGAGTTGTGTGATTGCTAATGAAACATTGAATACAAAAGTCAACCGATATAGTTTTTGAGAACTAAACTCTTAACAAAAAGTATTTGAATTCGAAAGTAGTCATTGATTTGACACGCATTTCGACTTTTAACTCGCGCATATTTGAAAAATATTTCGTTCTTGATCATGAAATTTTCTGTGCCAACTCTTTATGGCCTCTGAAATCCATATGTACCGGTAACATGAAGTATTTAGATAATTAAACAACTACATTCACCAACCAAGGTTTATATACCCATTGTTTTTATTATATCGATTGCGGTGAACATGGGCACATTCGCTGACAAGAAGCCGGTACTACCGCGTGTTTTATGGACTCGTTTAAATCTACAAGCCCTGGACCTTTATATTAAGTATGTATCATTATCTTATACATGTAGTCCTTTGCCAAAATATTAACATGCCAAAAAACTAGATGACGCCCAGTGGCTTAATATATCGACGTGTTTTAAGTTGAAACAAACTTTAAAAATATGCTTGTCTGAAATATCAAAGTCCATGTTCTTATTATTAGGTCTGTAGCGTTGCCTTGAGGTCTGTTACCATAGTTTTTAATATGATGCCCTTGGGCTAAAAATGACCCAATCCCGGGACTTAATTCTTGTATTGACTTATGTAGGAAAAAACTTCGAATTCCTTCTTGTCTTAAATGAATGGAATACAGCTTGGCATGAAGCATCACCTTATAGCCCTCTTACCAAAAAAAAATGAAGCATCACCTTATAGCCCTCTTACCAATATACGGAAGTTGCCGCTTGGTATGAAGCATCACCTTATAGCCCTCTTACCAATATACGGAAGTTGCCGCTTGAAGATAGCCACGGCCCAGGGATTAATATTTTGTACACAGACTTTCATAGGAACATCCCGAAATTTTATAAAATATTGTATCTTGGCTAAAATTGGTTCGCGCCGGGCCTGACATTTTTTTAATAGACCTTCAATATGGAAAAAACTTAAAAAAACATTACTGTCAAAAACTACTAGAAAAGACCTAAGCCCTTTATATTTTGTATGAAGCTCTTCCTGATCGTCTTGTTTAAATTTGTTTAATTGATGCTACTGGTCTAACAAATAGCACTGGGGCCAGAAGAGTTTCTGATCCTTATAGGCCTCGTGTTTATTTCACGAAACAAATTGTTTTGCAAAATTGGTTTAGTTTAATTATGTAACAAAACAAATTCTTTTGCAAAATTGGTTAAGTTTAATTATGTAATTCAATGCGTTTTAATTGATTAGGTTACATATATACTTATAAATATTAAATTCTTCAAATAATGCATTTGTAGAGCTACTTTTTCTTGTTGTTGAATAATGAAACAACCCTAAAACGCGAAAATCGGCAACATGTACCAAAATGCTTCTATCAATAAATACATGTATAGTATACAAGATGAAAAAACAATTACAGTGTATTGTGTTTCCATTGGATTGTTTCTGCGTACTATATTTACATAATTTGTCATTACTGCAACACTCGTTTGAATATTTGGTTCAAATCATTAACGCCATTCCCTTCCACATGCAGTCGCTGATTGATCTCCATTGTTACATCATTCATACGTCTGTATATTTCCTGCAGAATAAAATCCGTCTCCACGTTCTCATTCATGCATTGGGCTCGTCTCTTTAAGCCCTCTAGCATCAGCATCTCCAACTCTGTTCTCATCCTGCAGTACCACAGTAGTGGCTCCGGGTACGCGGTAATGGCCTGTCGTATCTTCTGCAATCTCCGTATTATCCTCGGACCTTCGTACATTATGTCCGTGATAGTTGCTAACCAGGTACGCTGCAGCTCATCCTGCAGTCCACAGGCTGCCATCAGATTTCTCTCCGGTATCATAGAGTATGGCAGCTGTCTCGTAGATATAGCAGTTCTTAGTTCTTTCAGTCCTTCGTGTAGCCAGTGAAGCAAACTTTTCTCATGAAACAAAGTTTGAGGGTTGTTCTCCGCTAGCCATAATACTATGTTTTTCAGCGTAAATGATGTTACCTCTTTATGTAGAGGAATCAGGATATCTTTAACTATCATTTTCAAAATAATGTATAGTTTGGTCTGAGTATCATTAAGATTTTAATTAGTTCGGTTTCCCCTGTATTGAAACAAATTCTCCACTCCACGTGCTTATATTCACTGCCTTTGAAACCAACAGGAGACACAAATGCCCCCATGGATACAACTTTCTGAACAATATCCGGTGGTGGCCAATGACGAGGTCTTTAAGCCCATCTCTGCAGGATGCTGGGGCAGTGACAATGTAGTGCAAACACTTTGTCTTTATGCAAAATGCTGTCTACTGAAGACGGTATTGACGGTCCAGCTCGTTCATGACGCACCTCATCGGCTGAATATGTTAATAAATTTGAAAGTTCACTAACAAATAAATCACTGCTTAGGAGAGCGCCTCCACTTCCATCATCGCAGAGGGCATTATGCAGGAATTTCAGAATAAGTCCACCTTGGCTCTTGTACATAAGTCTACAGTGTCCTGGATAACTTACCCGCGAATTTAACACAAACACCGTGGTTTCCACTGGAACATTGCTACTAGCAATGCCATCTTGCAGGCAGATGACACCTTCTATTACATACATACAGTCTGTATCACTTTCAAAATAGCACGTCAGGCCCTCTGCCTTACTCCCGGTGAAAATATTTGTTAACAAACCACGATTCAGTGAAGTCGCCAGTCTACCAAATTCTCTGTATGAGTCAGTTCGTTTCTTTCTGATCACCGGACCATAACCCATCAACGTCAAGATTCTACATGTCTCTTCAGATGCCTTTTCACACTGAACCTGAAATGTATTTCAAGTCACTGAAATAATTTTTTTCAAATGAATTTTGCAATATTGGTGTTTATAAAATGAAACTAATATGAACATAATACATTATATATTATCAATGAATAACTATTTCTTAAGCAATATGATATCATCCGCACAATAGCATAGTGTACGCTCTTCAATACTTAGTACTAAATGTATATACATTTATAATTTAACATATAAAGTATATTTACAGTTATTTATATATAAATAATTAAAAGGCTGGCAATTAAAAAATACTATGTCGAGAAAATAAAATAAAAGCAAATAAATGTTGAATGTTTTAAATGGAATGAAAACTTGTGAATGATGTTGGATGTTTGTTATGTCATTGCTTTAACAAAATAAAAAAACTCATAATTAATAAAATATTTTCGATCTATTAATATTAGCTTGTATTTGACCCGATTGAAAAACGAGATTCAACCCACTGTAAAGACCACGCTTATGTGATCACGTAGCCCTTAACTCGCGCAATTTAAAAAATGTCGTTCCCAGGTAATTTTTGCTGCTTCTTATTACAGAAAATACAGGATTTTTAACAAAAAAATAAATGCAAAAGGTAACATATGCATACATGTACATAATTCTATTACGCGAAAAAACTGATGCAGCGTATTGGGTCAGACGATTTTAGTGCTTCGTAGCCTACACAGTCAAAGGTCATACGATTTTCCCTACTACAACTTAAAATTAACAAGAATTACACTGAAGTATCGTGTTCTAAAAATGTTAAAAAGAAGCATTGATAACAGGTAATAACACTTTCACCAACAAGCTAAAATAGTCGATGGAGCGCATTAATTTATTTGCCCTATTACTGTGGCATTCAAGTAAAAAAGATAGTTACTCAAAATTGAAATAAAATGGTAATACATTGACTTTTCTGGAAATTTAATTGTTATCAACCACAAGTGAAACATATCGTAGAACAAGAGACATGCAAATTGTTAAAAAATAAAAGGGTAAGAAAAAAAAGGTGATCTATTCGTGGTTTCGATTTAGTGATTCGTTGCCTGCATAGTAATACACGGAGTTCCTGTGGTACATGTTATGCGAATTGCACTTCCAAAACTATCAGTTACTGTACTAAAATTGGTGCTTCTAATCCACCCAAAACTACAACAACAACAACTAATACTACTGCTATTACTCTTTCCACCACCATCACCGCCCCACCCCCCCAACACCACCACTACTACCACTACTACCACTACACTTACTGAAGAATCAGGACTGTACAGTACAGAATCGGACCCAACACGTCTGAACCCTCCTTCCGCCATTATAAAGCTGAAAGTAGATATCTAACATCAGTAAAACAAGTGCGTATAACAGCATGTTGTGTCATATAGAAAAAGTATGCATTTTGATAAATAATATTATTTTGATTTAACTACCACATAAATATTGTAAAGATGCAAAAATTACTTTCATAATACAATGTACTGTATTTTGAAACCTAATTTAAATCAAAACAATTATAATAGAAAGGCTGTTAAAATTAGCTTGCATTATGTTGTATATGTAATAGAGAATAGTTAACCGCTGAAAACGAAGTTTAACATATTGATATACACGTGATGTTGATGTTTTCATCTTAAAACCACGTCAAACAAATCAATACAACGCTAAATATTGCTTATAAAAACACCCGGATAGATAGCGTTTTATAGAATAACCACCGAATTTGTAATTTAGTACACTCTAGAATATCAGGCTAAATAGAGCATACAAAAACACAGCTTAATAGCGCGCACCATATTAAATAGCGTTCATTATAGCAAAATGTTTTGTAGCCCACATCAGGACACCATGCTAACAATCGCATATTGGACTTTGAAGCCATATTGTACACAATAGAACACCTGGCTATAATGCGCAACCTGAACCCAATAATAGATTGCATACACGAAGAAACCAGTATACAGAGCGCACATCAGAATTCCAGGCTAATAACCGACATAAGAATACCAGGCTATATAGCGCACATCAGAACTCCAGGTTAATAACCGACATAAGAATACCAGGCTATATAGTGCACATCATAACTCCAGGCTAATAACCGACATAAGAATACCAGGCTATATAGTGCACATCATAACTCCAGGCTAATAACCGACATAAGAATACCAGACTACATAGCGCACATAAGAACTCCAGGCTAATAACCGACATACGAATACCAGGCTATATAGCGCACATCAGTACTCCAGGCTAATAACCGACATACGAATACCAGGCTATATAGCGCACATTCGAACTGCTGGCTATATGGACTATGTATAGAGCACATTAATGGCGTGTCAGAAACAAACGCTATGTACGGCACATTCCAATATTATTTCTTAAAATCTTTAAGTACTTAATTTCATACAAAATAAGCATAATTATTCGTTAGAATGAGCAGTATTTTGCACTTAACATTCTAAAGATGATTTAATAGTAAATTAAGAATTAATTACCTGCTTTTGATCTATTCCCGACTGTTCACAATCGTCCTGCGTACTGAGCTGATGAGAAGGGGATGTAGCTGAGGACTTTGCTCCTATATCACATGAACGTCATCACTTGCACACAGCTGGCTGTAACACCCCTCAAAACAACATTGATATACCGGTATACACATTGATACATGCGCTATACACATTGATACATGCGCTATACACATTGATACATGCGCATACACATTGATACATGCGCTATACACATTGATATACCGGTATGCACATTGATACAGGCGATAACAATTCACATTCAGTATACTGCATCACAATCATTTCAACCAAAGTTAAAAACTATATCATTTGGTTTGTGATTAGAACGACGGGTTAAGCCTCTGTCACGCATTCCCGTTTTTTCCTGCCGTTCTTGAGCCGACAGCGTCCAGAATCAATTATGTCCAATGTCGGGACAATATTCTGAGATCCGGGGCTCGAATTTCAATGTTTGATCCAAAGATCAAATATGGTCATGACAGCGTCTCGACAGAGTCCCAACAGAGTCCTGATTGGTGGTCGATCATGATGATGAAGGAATAAATATACGCATATACAGTGGCCGTCTATACAATGTATTCGCTGAATTACATCTCAATAACTCGACAACTTAAAAAAATTGTTCACACCGGCATAATAAGAACAATAGTAATTGCAATTAGAACAATATGTACATTTCCATACAGTACATTTACCACAACAACAACATACCAATTGTGGATTGGCCTCTCACGACAACACCTGACACTGGACCCTGAACTGTAGGCTTTCCCCTGTGCTGGGCTACTGCAATATTAATGCATATGTGCACATACATATTAAAGACGGTGATAATTGTTACGACTGTTAATAATATAAAATTATGCTGCCATCACAGAATACTACATATTTTCTCCAATTAATACAATATTCGACAAAGGCACCGTTCAATGGCCAACTAGACTAAAATCCCAATAATACATTTACATAATTTAAATACAACATACCTTCATAAAACTGATTTAAATTACTAAAGAGACTGCCACTAAAATGGCTGAATCTGTTCCCGCAAATCGTGATGAATGCTCTGCTTGATCGACTCAATTATCGATAGGTTACACTCAACTATAAAAGTTAAACCGGTTACACATTTCCCTCCTGTGAAAACGACGTCCCGTCATAGTCATAACATTTGTATAGCCAGTCATGAGTTCAGTCGATTGTCCACATTTTAAAATCATTATATGTACTATAGCACTAGAAATTAACATGTACTAAATATTTACAACAGAATATAAGATAAAACTTGCAAACCACATAAATGCAGCAATAATTTGACTATTCATATATCTGAACTAATACAGCTTCCTTTCTGTGAAAGAAAAACATACATTTAACAATTCATATCTGAATTAAGTTCACAATTCTTCTCTCCCCCTCTAAATGAATTGTGTACTCTAAAATAGGTTACATATATATGTACAGATTATAATAAAATTTTACTTCATAATAGCATCTACTACTTTTCTAGCAATGTCACAGTCCATATTGTTTAAAATTCCAGAAGCTTGAAATCTGCTATCAATAGGTCCGTTCACGACACTAAACATGTGAAAATCATCATATCTCGCTGGTTGTTTCCTTTGTCGTTCTGATTTTCTTGTAGGTTGTACTGGTAATTTCCTTCTTTTCTTTCTTGTTGTATCATTCACATCTTGTTCTTGCACTGTAGTGTATTGAGTGATTTCATGTTCAGATTAACTCTGTCAGTATTCTCTACTTCTACTGTTGATTCCATGGTTTCATTCTCGGTTTCAGTGTTGGATTGATTTTCTTCATTTCGCAGCTCAATTACATCTGTATTCCTCTCGGCTTCTTATTCTCCAGAGGGTCGACTATACCCAACTGTGATTTCCTCATTCACTGTTCTCGTTCGCACATCTCTATCATGTCTGGGCGATGTGTATGCTACATCACTAGACTCTGTGACTCGTTCTCTGTTCCCTTTTACTAGGAGTTTAATGGCGTATATAACTCACACTATCTTCACCAGAACTGTTGCTTTTGACAGTTCACTCTGTGCAACATCTAACAACTTACTTTTGGATGCATCCTTCTCATAAACAGCAGTTTTCTGCACTGGGTCAATCACTTCTTGCCAACTTGCCTCGTCATGATTTCCCTGAGTTTGCACTGGAAACAAATAATTCCTACGCCAAGTTTTAACTCTACCACTTTCCACACCATTAAGCCTGAATACAGGAATATTTTCTCTTGATTGTTCTGTTATCACATACAGTTCTTCTTCATATTTGTCTATGAGCTTGTGCCAATATTTTCACTAAAACGTGGTCATCTACTTCCACATTAGCACCTCTGACCTTCAAGTCATAACTCTGCTCCTGCTTTTCTCTGGTTTTAGAAATATGCTTTTCTACAATATCTCTTGTCTTACTGATTCTATCTTTCAAATCACCAATATACTCTTGAGTTGTCTTGTTGATTGATGTTCCTTGAAATCTTTCAAATACAGTATCAAATGGTAATTTTGGTTTCCGTCCAAACATCAATATGAAAGGTGAAAACTTCATTGATTCATGTGGAGTACAGTTGTATGAGTAAACTAATGAGTTTATGTATATTTTCCAGTTGTCTTTCTGTTTATTTTCCAAAGTACCTAACATATTTAATAGTGTTTTGTTGAATCTTTCTGGACCGGCATTGCCTTGGGGGTGGTAAATGGATGTATGTGTCTTCTTCATGTTGGTGATGTTACATAATTCTTTGATGATTTCGGATTCAAAATTTGCTCCCTGATCTGAATGCAATCTAGTTTGAATACCGTAATGGATAATAAAATTGTTGAGAAATGCTTCTGCTGGAGTCTTTGCAGTCTGATTTCTCGTAGGAATAGCAAGTGTGAATTTGGTGAAGTGATCTGTAATCACTAGAATGCTGTTGTATCCTCCTTTTGATGATTCCAATGAGAGATAGTCAAAACAAATCAGCTGTAGTGGATATGTTGTATGCACATTAACTAGTGGTGCTCTGGTGTTAGTTTTCCGTCGTAAACATCTGTTGCACTGTGACACGTATTTCTCTATCTCAGTTGTCATTCTATGCCACAAAAATCTTTGCCGTACAGGTTTCAAAGTTCTTTCTTTACCAGGATGTCCTACATTAGTATGAAGACCTTTCAACACATCTGCCTTATACACTTCAGGTATCACTAACTGTTCAATATGTTCACCTTGGTCTTCAATTTCTCTGAACAACACAACTCTCTTGATCTTCAAACTTGCAACGTTCTTTTTCATGTTCAGATCTGGCTTACTGTATATGTGTTGTGGGAGTGTCTTATCGATGACTGCTCTTCTCCACTTGTCAACTGTAGGATCAGATTGTTGGGCATTTCGAATTTCCCGCAGTTCCATTTGAGCCAATGGTTGTCCAAAGTTATCACCTATATCTACTACATTTAAAGATAAACAAGGCAATGTTTCAAAATAATAATAACTACCCTGACGAGAATTGCAAATAGCTTTGACAACATTATTATCAAGTTGTAAACGATCACTAGAATATACATCTTTTGCTTGTGGGTATCTGCTAAATGCGTCAGCATCTGTGTTTTTCACACCTCGTCTGTAAAAAATATCAAAGTTATATTCTCCCAACGCTTTAGTCCATCTTTGACCGGTGGCATCTAGTTTTGCTGACAATAAAACATATGTCAAGGGATTATTGTCTGTGTACACTGTAAAATGATTATGTGACAAATATTCAGAAAATTTCTCTGTAATGGCCCACTTTAACGCTAGAAATTCTAATTTGAATGCAGAATAGTTCTTTTCCGACTTCGAGAGTGCTCTGCTGGCATAAGCTATAACTCTTTTCCGATTGTCAGCTTGTTGTTGGTACAGAACTGGTCCCAGTCCTTGTGTTGACGCATCTGTGTGCAATTCAAAAGGTTTCTGAAAATCAGGATAAGTCAAAATAGGTGATGTGGTTAATATGATTTTTAATTTATCAAAAATTTCTTGGTTTTCTTTTGTCCATGTCCAGTCTTTAGCATCTTTCTTCTGTTGAGCTTTCTTACCTGTAGGATGTGGGATCAAATCTGAAAGAGGTTTAGAGAGTATACTGAAATCTTTGATGAATCTCCGGTGGTACCGAGCAAATGCTAAGATATAATGTAATTAGTTAGGGTTTTGTGGTGTTGGCCAATTTGTTATCTTGTCAATTTTCTCAGGATCTGTCTCCACCCCTTCATTGCTCACAATGTGACCTAAAAAATCAAAGTTTCAAGTTACATTCCTGCAATCTAGATAAAACTAATTCTAACCGCTCTAACTGCTCGGACACCGTGTTGCTGAAAATTATCAAATCATCAAGAAAATTACACATATTTTCATATTTATGTCACCCAAACATTTTTGCATTAACCTTTGGTAAGTGGCTGGACTGTTACACAAGCCTAAAGGCATCTTGTTAAGTTCAAAAAATCCGAGTTGTCCTACAGTAAATCCAGTGCGTTTCTTATGTTCCTCTTGTATTTCAACTTGATGGTACCCTGCCTTCATGTCTACAGTTGTAAAGTACTTGGCTCCTTGCAAACAATAAAATATTTCTTCAATTCTTGGAAGAGCAAATGAATCCTTTATGGTTCTGTCGTTCAGCATTCAGTAGTCAACACAAAGTCTAAGTTTTCCGTTCTTCTTTCGCACTATGACAATGTTCGATGAAAATGGAGATTTAGATGGTCGTATAATGTTACATGCTAACAGTTGTTCTATATGCTGTCTAACTTCGTTGATCACTCCAGGCGGTATTCTTCGGTGTCTCTGCTTAAATGGTCTGTCATCATGTAAATCAATTCGGTGCTTGATGGTTGTGCAGTTTCCAATATCAGTGTCACTTGTAGAGAATATATTGCGGTGTTTCATTAGAAGGTCATTTAATGCTTGTCATTGTTCTGGTTCTAGGATGTTTTCTTCATCAATGCTGAGTTCTTGTACTATTTTCTGCCGTTTTCTGTCTTCGTCTTCTTCTTCTAATCTGTCAAGCACTTATTCTGTTACTTCTACTGCATGTAGTTAGCACAAGATAGCTTTTGGTGCCAGACATACAGTGTTGGTTGACAAATTGGTCAAGGTAACAGTTATGGTCTTCTTTCCAGACATCATTAATGCTGGACTCACTTCAACAGTACTAGGCAATTTACTTGCAGTACACTCCTGGATCAGAGCAGAAGTTACTGGATAATCCATTTTTTGTCTGTATAGGTTTGGACTGTTACTGTTTCATTCGGTCTAATAACAACTTGATGCTGCAAGGCGTTTCTCACGATAGCTATACAGTTGTTGTTCTGCTGTAACTTCTTTTCCCTAAACACAATGCTTCTAAAACATAAGTACCATGGCACATGTAAGTCAGCTTTCTGCAAAATATGGTAATGACTGTCCGTCAGCACACTCTACATGGAGAATTTCTTGCAAAGGTTGTAATGGAATGTCTTTAAAGTGTTCTTCGTAGAAGGATTTGGCGATAACACTTACAACACAGCTTCCTGTGTCCAACAGTGCTTGTGTTTCTTTGCCATTAATATAGATGTTGGCTTCGTTAGATTCTCCTACTAATTTGCAATCTGTTATTGTAGTGCCCGCATTCGATCCCTCAATAAGAGCACTTACCCTTTTAAATTTTTGTTTCCATTCTGCAAGTCATTCGGGCAGACTTGCAAAGTGTCCCCGGCCACCACATGTGTGACATGCACCTCGGAAGGTGTTACTGCCTAGTGGTCTTCTAGGTCTGTAGCTGCCTCTTCCTCCTCTATGTTGTGGTGGTTGTTTGAATCTACTTCTTCGAAAGTTTCTGCCAACATAATAGGTTGGGTTGGTGTTCCCCTTCTGCAATTCCTCAATCTTCCTGTTCAATTCATTTACCATCTCTCTCAATACGTTGATCTCTGACTTATCTTCCTTTTCAGTCTTCTGAGCAACATTGCATGGCTTCTTCTTATCTGTTGTTTGGAGCTCTTTCTCCAATCTTCGTAACTTTATCTTGAACCTGTCGTAGTCATCTATTGTGTCGTACTTGTACTGTGCTATATGCTTCAGCTCTAGTTTCAATCCTTGAAAAAGCACTTGTTTCAAGAGCTGATCATCTCCTTTTTGATTGCTTTCAGTTCTACTGCTCTGGCATACAAATCTTCCAGCCTTGATGCATAAGTTGTAACTTCTTCAGATCCTTGGGTACAGGAGTAAATTTTCTCATCACCGACTCTTGCAATGCTATGCTACCGTAAGTACCTTCTAGCTTCTTCTTAACTTCTTGGATGGTTGTACCAGGTCCTAATCTCCGCACGATATCGCTGGCTGTGCCTCGCACTGACCTTCGCACTCCCAGCATAACTTGCTTTTCCGTGAATGTTCCCTCTGTCAACAGTGCGTCAATTTCATAATTAAAGGCATCCCACGAAACTTCACCTTTATTATCTTCCCCCGAGAATGTAGAAAACTTTGGGAAATGGTATGTTCCTGTCTCTGGAGTAGCAGGAGTTCTCAGTAATGAATACTCATACCTTGATCTTTCGATTGGCTGCGTCTTGATGGTTTTCTATCCTGGCCCATCTTCTGGCCAAGACTTCTCAGAAATAGACCCAAGTCTTCCTCACTTTCTGTCTGAGGATCCATGTTCAAAGCATGAAGCGCCTCTTTTCCTTTTCTGACAACGTTTGTTCTCGTTCAGACCCACCGCTTGCTAATTCACTCTTAGATGAGTCATCATCTTCCTTTGACCTTGCATAATCCCTACTATCCATTATAATTAAAATAGAGAAACTTATTAATAAACAGACTGAAATGTAAAATAGCTTCTACATAATACACACAAAATAAATTATGGAAATCCTCTGCAAATCTGAAAATGTGCAAATAAATGTTAATGTTTTAATTAAAATTTACATTTCTGCAACAAGTATAAAACATCAAACTACTCACTGCAAAATAATACAGTTATAAATCAATTAATCAATCTGCCTTTCCTGAAATTTTAAAACAGGCATGTCAACGTCAAACTTTCAATGTCAATAATTTTACCGTCAAGGTCAATATCCCAGTATATCAAGCGTGTGTAGCATTCAGCAATATTTCAGATTAAACCATCGCTATATAGCTGTGTGATTTGAATGCTGGTCACTACCTCCAGACAAACAACACATCTGAAATAAAACTAGTTGGCCACTGAAAAGTACTGTTATAACAAATAATAATATGATATACTATTTACTGTTTTCAATATGATGGCAACATTATGAAAAGTAAAGAAAAGTAAAGATGCTTCAGTTAAATATAATTATAGACTCGTTAGAATTAAGAACCTCCACCTAGGTTTATTTATTTATATGCTATGGTATCATTCAATAGTGACACTTTCCCAAATTTTCCTTTTCACTTTCCAAGACTATTGAGAAAATTGCAGTTCTAAATAAAACAGTTAACAAAATTTAGCAAAATATTTACAAAATACTGTACCCAAACGGTTGTTTACAATTTAATAAAGAAATTCAACTGAAATTGACTAAATAAATGGCCATCCACTATTGGTACTCACAAAAACAGGTCAAACAGCTGTCTGGATCAATCAATAGGCCACAACACTGCAATGTAATTGTCATAGGGTCCACTGTCAGTTCGAGGGTCCTTGACGATGTATACACTGCAACTCCAAGCTGCCCCCTCAAAACTGTAGAATGTCCACAGCCTTGCACGTGATCGTATAATACAAATCAGCAGTGTAAAATCACTGTTCAGTTGTTAAACGAGAGAAAATAAAGTTTATACATGTTGGGCGCCATTTGTAAATTGTGTGCTTTAGTGATAGATGAATAGTAAATTATCAACACAACACAATGGGTTCGATTATATGTCCGTTTAATAGTACCTCTCCATGTTCACGTCAAACAGTTGATAACATGATAGTATTTAATACTTATATGAGTATATATCTGTCAAGGTCGCAGACACTGATATCACGTGCTGGAGCCCTGCAATTATAAATTACGGATTCTCAACAGTAATACAAAATATACAATTACAATAATATTGAAATATATAATCATGATGATGAAGGAATAAATATACGCATATATCCAGTGGCCGTCTATACAATGTATCTGCTGAATTACATCGCAATAACTCGACAACTTAAACAAATTGTTCACACCGGCATAATAAGAACAATAGTAATTGCAATTAGAACAATATGTACATTTCCATACAGGACATTTACCACAACAACAACATACCAATTGTGGATTGGCCTCTCACGACAACACCTGACACTGGACCCTGAACTGTAGGCTTTCCCCTGTGCTGGGCTACTGCAATATGAATGCATATGTGCACAAATATTAAAGACAGTGATAATTGTTACGACTGTTAATAATATAAATAGCATCCACAGGCCATTTTTGAAACTTGAGAAAAACTATAATTATTATATATCATTGGAAAGGTCTTGACGAGAGAAAAAAAAATTTTTTTTGTTCAATCGGACCACCCAATCAGAAGTTATGGGCCTTTAAAATTTTGACATTTCGTATTTTTCTGCCGAAGTCACATACTATCATTTACTTAGATTTTATAGTTAAAGCAGTGCCAAATATTGATATTTTAAATAGTAATATCAATTATATACAAAAGCAAGAGTGATTTTTATATAAATAATGTTTATTTCAAATTTTTTATTCATTATATAGAGATAATTATAGCCCTTTGTTTACTGCGATATTAAGCTATTATTCACATAAAATGCCGCATTATTAAAAAAAAATTCTTGATAAGCACATCTTGACAATTTTAATACTCCCTACTGTATCTGACATTTATTTTAAGATGATTATTGATTAATTCACCAGTATGCTTTGATTGGTGTATTAGGACGAACATAGGATGATCACACATGTTTTATTAATACATATCAATCGTATTCAAATAGACGTCATTTTGTTATGCCTTCTATTTCTAATATGTGTTAGTGATCCTGCTCCCGGATTATGACATCACCGGCTTGATATTCTTCACCCAGCTTTGCTGTGTATACGGCCTCGTCATCATCATACGTCACATTAAACCATTGAGGGAAGCCTGGGACCTGAAAGTATAAAATATACAATATGTTACGTAATCAGATGTTTGCTTTTCACGTGTTTTTCCCATTCAATATTTCCTTTTCAATTAAAGCACCTGAAAATGAATAACAATGATTTAACAATGTATTATTTGCAATCACCTGGGAAATAACTCTCCCTTTATACCATCTTGGCTCATCATTCTCCAACCATTTATGTTCTATGACTCTGCCAACCAACATATGAGATTGTTCTGGTGGTGGGATTTGATAAGTATGTCAATTAACGAAAGAACATTTTCCTTCAACTCATTTACTGTCAAATTTGTTCGCTTACCATGATAAACACCTGGCTTGTTACAGACTTGTTTAAAAACATTTTTTCTAAATCGTAGTTGAACCTTAAGGGCATCCTCCTTTTCTTTCTAGAATTTATATTGGAAATCTCCTCTTCCATTTGCTGTTGGTTCTGCCACAGTCCATAAAAAAGCATATCAGTTGTTTCTTTTTCTTTCAATTCTTCTTTTTTCTAGCTCTTGTTTCTTAAGAAAATCCTCTTGTTGCTTTTTTATCCTCTGTACCAGTATTCCCTCTTCTCTTTCCTTAAATTTCCTTCTTTCGGATGGTACCTCTTTTCTTGCATGTTCAATTATTTCCTTGCTGTTCGCTTTGTTTTCAAGCTAATCACCCGTTTTATTGAGCGAAAACGCAATTTGGCTTTCTAAAGCTAGAGTTTTTATGTTAGGTTTCAATAATTTTTGAAATAAGACCAAGAGTCTTACATCCACAAGAAAAAAAGGTTCTTTGAGATCCTTTGCAACACTGTTCAGTAAACCATTCATAGAACTTTTGTTAAAAACTCCAGCATTTTATTTTGTAAGAAAAACACGTGTCCAGCATTTGAAAATAATATGTTAAAACGATTTCCTCTAAGTGGCTGTAATGGCAAACCTAAAAGCTTGTTAGATTTAATAAAAAAACAGAAATAAAAATCAAAAAAGCTGAATGGCAACCATTTTTCTGATCGCCTCTTCATGCGAATGCCTTGCAGGCTGTGTGTACCAGTCGAATTGTTCCGGACTGTCCGGATTTTGTAAAAGAAGGATTATCAATAGGAATGTTACCTTCAAAATGTTCTTTCTCCGATTCATATATCGCCTGCTGTGAAACATCAGCCATGTGCACTAGTGTATGGAGGCCACAGAAAAAATTATTCATTTGACTAATCGCTTGTTTAGACTCTTCATTCATGCTATTATAATTTTTAACTACATCTGGCAATAAACTGGCCCTATATTCAGAATTTCTTCAAGCATTGAATTAAATTTTGTTTCTGTGGACGCTCTGTCACTCATGGTATTTTTATATTACAAAGAATTTGTTTTGCTGGACTTTCCATATTTTCGCCGTTACTTGCTAAGTCAATGTCATTTAAAATATCTTTAAATGTGTCGAGTGTATCAGATGCTGATTTGGTCGCCAAATCACGTAAACCTAGGAGCAAGCAGTTTCCGTCACAATCCCGAGTGGCAAATGCTCCCCATTTGGATACGTATTTTGAGGTATTTTGTGCAATGTGGTATTTTCATTTTCTGCTTACTCAGACAATTGCTGTCGGACTATCACAGACCTTTCCACTGACCAATTGTTAATTGTGCTTACAGACGGCAGTTTATTGGGACTTTTGTTACAAAGTTTTAAAACAGCTTTAATTACCTGACTCACATTTTCACAAGACACATGTAAATCTAAAAGTCTGTAAACACATTCATGAAGCTCTGGCATATAACAGTTTTTATTTTCATCAAATAAGGCCATATCTTCAATGTTCTGCAAAGTAGCATTTTGAATATTGAGATCATCAATTTTAACATTAAGGTTCTTAATCTCTTCATTTCTTTGCAGTATTTCATTTTTAGGTCACATTTTAAAATTAAGTTCCTGAATTTCTAATTCATGTTCTGTAACCATATCAATGTCAGCGTCAAATTTCTAAAAATTTTCTCGTCAAATTTCTAAAATTTTTCTCGTCAACATGCTTCTCTGTTAGCAGTGTGTTTTAAGGGTTTTCGCTGCGATTCAATTTTATTAATATATTTACCAAGACTTTCATTTAAACTATCTTTTTCAGCCAAAGTTAAATCTAATTCGTCTTCTTTCAATTTCATTTGATTTTTCGTTTGATGCAGCTCAGATGCCAGAGTTTCAGACACAGACATATAAGCCTCAGCTTTACTACGCAAATCATCATTTGTAGCAAATTGATCAGTTCGATTACTTTGACTGACATTTTCATTTTTTTCTCAATCTGAAACCTTTCATTCATAAAGCGATCCAAATTTACTTTTCCTTTTACACGCATTTTACTTATTAAAATTCTGAAATGCTTAATATGTACGTGTAACAATACCCAGTACTGATTTATATGTCATATTCTGTCCATATTTTTCAATGATATATTTTGTTGTTTTGTCAATGCCACGGCACTTGATGTACTCAACAACACTTTCATTTTCAGAATTTCTGAATCCATTGTGATCGATCTGAAAATAAATAAAAGACTGATACTTACATGATTTGAAGAACTTGCACTAATTTCCAGCATGACGCGAGGGCAGCTACAAAAATAAATAAATATAAAAACTGAAAGGAATGAAAATAAAACAAATCATAATATATGTTGTCAGGCCTTTACTGACCTTTTTGGGATAAAGTACCTTGGTTAATTTGGGAATTTATCGACGTAAAATTTTCAAAATTGGGAAAAATTTGTATTGCTTAATCGTTAGAATAATGAAGAAATTTACAGTTTAAATCAATACATAAGAATTTTACAGCATTAATAATTTTAATTTAACTCTAAATTGTGATATATACCTAAGCAAGCTATGCAAACAAGAGTTTGAAATCATATGCATGTCTCATATCCTAAAAGCATATGTATATTTATAAAAAAAAAACAAATCTGACCAACTTCACCAAAATTAAATTTTGGGATCTACTGTCTACATGATTTAACTTTTAATGATGTGTTAATAAACATCTTTTTGTGCCTCCACTACGTAGATCGCGAAAATATGGGATAACTTGAAAATAAATCTTTACCTCCTTTTATTTAAATCCTTCCATTAACTGAAACATCTAGTTTACTTTTGTAAATAACAAAACATTTGCCCATAATTCATGTTAAATTTCATCATGATAGAGAACAAACAAATCGTTTTTCTTTGTGTTATCCATTTTATTACACAGCTATTAGAGTGTTCTTCCCTTATAAACAATGTCAATGATAAAACTAGAGGATATCAAAATGTAAAGCCAATGTGAAAAGATCGGCTGTGAAGTATTAAAAAATCGTATGTTCACTTTCATTTTCAAAAAAAAATACAGGTTTTTTACAATTGTGAATTTTGGGGTCAGAATTGGGAAAAATTATGCATATTTGGCATTGGGAACGGGTCCGACTATCGGACCCGTGAGAGCAGTAGAAAAAGGCCTGGTTGTTCATAATTATATCAACAATTCCTATTCCAAACAAAGTATTATTTTAATAATTTGCATCAAAATAAATATACATTTTATGAAAATAAAACAATTAACAATTTGAATTAGTATATTTAATTTGAATTAAATGGGCTAGTTACTTTAGTTTTTGTCAATGTTTTTTAGTTTTAGTTTTTGTCAATGATACGGCAAAACCAAAATGCTTCAGAAAATTAAAATAAAACAATATTAATAGTTAAACTTTGACATTCAATTTTCAAGAACGTATTCAAACTAAAATTTGAACTTACTAATAATACTTTTCAAGGTTAACAATACATAAATGTAGCTCTCTCCAATTAAATTTGAAAATTAAAATGAAATTACTAATAAGTCTACATATATTGAACTACCACAACTTCCAAGTACGTAGATATTTCCTTAAATGAATTACAGATATAGTCATTAATCAGGCATTAAACGAATGATACTGTGAAATTAATTCTACAACATACATTAAACGTACAATATACGCCCAAACTATGATATTTGTTGAAATCGTTTTTGTTTACATGAAACCGAAAGCTAAAAATTGAAATTCTGACGACTCCCGGTATCACCTGGAAATTCCCTTAGACTTAGCTTACAAAATGCATTTGCGTGGGAAATGCGCGTCCTAGATTTGAAATGACCTTGACAAAATCGTTTAGGAATGTTGCTTGTTATTGTTTACAATTAGGATTTTTCGCGCATGCGCACTGACTGGTTGGCAAAAGCGCTGGTTACAGATACAGATAACATGCACACATACATGTGTTTACTCGATAAATCGATCGAAATTTCCGAATATTTAAACACTACACATAAAATAAAATAAACAATCACATACCTTATTTAAACACTACACATAAAATTAAAAAAAAAAAACAATCACATACCGACTTAAGTATATAATAAACAAAATTAATATATCAAATAGGCAACTTAAACAAAAAGTTCCAATGCTTTGAACTAAGCCATAACTTCTCAGTTAAATTTACTTTAGACACGAATAAAAGAACTTTTATTTTTAAAAATGATAATGTTTTTACGATTCCTGATAATTTGTACCAAAACAGTAATGCTATGAATGCACTGTGTATGCTAATGTGTGTTATTTTTTATGTAATAAAGTTGCAGGAGGTGCATTGTAATGTACAACGAATGTACTGATCAGTCATGTAATATCAACCTGAAAAGAAACCTGTAGCGTAATACTCGTTAAAAGACAATATTTAAATATGATTTATAATTTTTTTAGCACATTGGAATACACAATCTGATGAACTCATTACTTATAAGTCGGAAAAGAACAAACAACTAAAGGCGCCTGTACTTAATTTGCAAATATCGGGTATGTACATTTAACTTCCTAAATATCTTAAATTTTAAATCATTGTCTTTATTTAGCGCAACAAGGTTGTATAGTTTTAAAACATACCTATGGTTATATATTATTATTATTTAATGATGCTCATTATGTTATACATTTATGAAATCATTGGCGATCTAAGATGGTGGTGTTTTCATATGTTTTAAAAATAAAATGTTTTATATCAAATTTGCACCATGTTTAATTTTATCGGGTTTTCAATAGCAATAAAACACGTTATTCTTAAACGATTAAAAATCTTGCTTCTCAGAATATTTCTTAGCAATTTAAACAATTTAATGAGCATCGTTTTTACAATCAGGGGTCGCTCTCTTGTTTGGGGGAAGAGTGACTGTACCCTCAGGCGGGGGAATTTTAGCATCTTTTTACACAGAAAGCGAAATTTTGACTTAGCAAACGAGTCAACAATAAAAACTATTAAATATAGTTTTTAAATCACTTTATGTAGTCTAAGTCTTTACCTGACAACTTTATTCATGAAAATTATCAATAAATTGAATATTATATTAACTAGTCAAATTTTAACCATCTACGGTCTACCACTTGAACATTATCAGGTGGAGCAGTGCAACAGATAATTTTTCTTGCAATTTAACAGATTTTCACTTCTGATTTTTAAATCGTTTTTTAACTTCCAATGTGTAACCTTAATTAATTTTGTTAAACTACTTTTACTAATTCTAATACAGTAATAAACTGTGTTTTCGACTGAAAGACACGGTATTTGTGCCTTTTTGCTTCAACTGTTTTTAAAACTTTTAAGCAGAAGCCATTTTCCCAAAACAGAAATTACCGTTCCCCGCAAACAAGTTAGCAGTTAACTGTATATAAATGAAGTTTTATTATGAAAGCACAAATAATCGGGAACCAGACAAGTCAAAACAGTCATTTAACATGACCATGTGCTGTTCTTCGGATTTTATCGTTAACCGTTTGTTACGGTGCTTAAGTAAATCTGATCCCCGAAAATTACTCCCATAAACAACACGAAAACAAATTCGATGGCAGTTCATTTAGGGGAAATTTTGGCCTGAAATGGGGGAAAAATATATACTTTTTAATTGGGGGGAATGATGCCAAATTTCGGCATCAAAAAACGGAGATCGAGACCCGTGACAATACATTATAAAAGAGCAAAAATTCTGTATTTTCGGGCGTTTATATTATCCATGAAAATGACTGCTAAATACTATGGAAGTATAAAACATTTGGTTAAATGACCAGACAGGTGTACGTCTGCCACCTGTGGTTTTAGGGCACTTAGAATCAAACTTGACACCATGTTGTTAGTTAGTAACTGTCTGGGCAGTATCTGGTCACAATGAGATAATGGGTTTGTGCTCGAACAAAGGGGCAGTTAAACGCCCGATTAAATACGTAATACGTAAAGCCTATTTGGCATGATCCATTATAGTTGCTTTACATCTTTATTTGCTTTAGTGCCCTGTATTCTGGAATAAGTTAACATAAATGGATATTTTATTTTGAATTTTATTTTGTCACGAACAACAACTTTGTCTTGTATGAGTGTTGCATACATGGATATTGGGCACAATGAATTTATTTCTTTTAATTGCATCATTAGTAAACAATAATTATAAAAAGAAACGATTCATACTGTAATGCAATATATCTTATCATAGCATTATTATGTGCCAACATGTTTTAAAACATTTAATTATTGTGAAAATTAACTAATCTTTTTTCAACACTCTCTATATATGCCAATGTTATGCCCACAACCTTTTGCCAACCAGGGGCGGTGTCAAAACATAACAGGGGCGCGTGACGTCACTCGTCAACGTTCCTATAGAAAAATCATCAATTTCTTAAAAAATCAAGTAAATATTGACGAGGTAGGTGGGGTTCGTAAAAAAATACCTATTTTTCCACCACTAGAGAACAATTTCATGCAATTAGTGCTGGAAAAAAGTGGTTAAACACAGAAAATTACCATGCAGCAGGTGAGCAAATATGAAGACATTACAAATATGTCACCGGAAATCACGATTAAACACGATATCGCGAGAGTCATGGTTATTGGCAACCCATGTATATTGACAAAATGCCTTCCAAAAAGCCGGAAGCTTATTGCATAATACGATTTCTGAAACATATTTTAGCTTCATTACCAAAATATACATGAAATTATGAATGAAAACATTCTTTTATTAACAACAGAATATAGAGAAAGTAATATTTACTCACCTTGTTGTGTTGAAACAGGCGTTTATTCCAATGTAATATTTACAATACGGTAGAAGACAAAAACAAAATGGCGTCTTTGATTGTGGTTGCTAATATACAATTATGTTGCCATCACAAAATACCAGAGTCTGAGAAAACTACATATTTTCTCCAATTAATACAATATTCGACAAAGGCACCGTTCAATGGCGAACTAGACTAAAATCCCAATAATACATTTACATAATTTAAATACAACATACCTTCATAAAACTGATACAAATTACTAAATAGACTGTCACTAAAATGGCTGAAATCGTGATGAATGCTCTGCTTGATCGACTCAATTATCGATAGGTTACACTCAACTATCAAAGTTGAACCGGTTACATGTAGATGAATGACAACCGCTCACAAACACGCACAACACACACGATATATAGACCGGACGTGATATATAGAGAATAACAGGTTACTGTCTGTTCTTGTGTAATATATCAGGTGAGGCTTAAAATAATATAACAGCGAGGCTTCATATATTACACAAGACCAGGCAGTAACCTGCTTTTCTAATTAGCATACCACGGATTTCTAAAAAAAATACAACAAACGAGCTAAAGAAATATATTTAAAATATAAGAACAGCGCTGATTTTGATGAGCCGGCATTTACACGTTGACTTGCCATGTAGTTATGGATTTCAAAACGTTGATTGGATAATACCTAATTAACATTTCGTAATGATCAATGAACTGTTGTCACTACGAATACATAGATAACGCACCCGTAAATTCAATTAATACTTAAATCTAATTATGTGGTCCCCGTTGTTTATCCTTTTATTGTATTGAGTATTCAAAAAATCTGCAAAATCTGCAAAAAAGTGTACAACTTTGTTATTATCTATCAAGACTCTTCTCATCTCTGAAGAGTTAAGTCGCCTCCAATAATGTACGCAGTAACTAAATCAATACCGATATAGTCGTTTAACATGATCGTTTTAAACGGTGTCGCAATTAGTCCATGATATGATCGGCAGTGGCGTAGCTTGCGTATAAAGATGTATATGATCAGGAAGCACATTTGAATTTTAATAACAGTATATTTTTTTTTATCTATGCATGGTCTCAAACAACGAATTTAGGTTGAAACCAGAGATTAGAAAGTAAAATTACATAACCCTGCTTTTTGTACATTACATTTGTTAAATATTGATGCAATCATTACGCAGTGAAGTTTCAACATAACCGACAAAGATTCCCCCTCACCCCCTACCCTTCCCTTGCGTCATTTTTTTATATTGTTTATCTTTGTAAAAAATATATAGGCGCGTGACTATAGTGCCGTAAGAAAGCTGCCCTACTGTATTCCGATAACTGGATAAAATTGACCCATTCTTCAGCATATTGATCTTACATTTCCAACTTATAAAGTATTGATGATCGACCTTTGCTTCAGTAATTATACAGCTCTTTATAATAGGTCAATATAACTTGTGGAAACCAACTTTTCACATTTATGAGTTAAATACGCTAATGTAGTGAAATCGGAAAGCACAAACGAGGTTCCGATAATAGTTCTTGCTACGATTTCGTCGGTGGGAGATGTTGTTTCCGAGATCTTGAATATCACTGTAGCGATTGTAAGAAAAGATTGTGTTCATCATGCATAATTGATGTTCACAACATGGTTGATTTGTTGAGATACGAAATTGCATGCATTGACGCTTCAAACCGAAAAAGCGGAGAAACTATTTCTGACAAACATGCCATGGCTTACTAGTTGTTCTACCTGGACCACACTTGTAACTGCTGTGCAAAATGTGTAGTGGAAGATCATCGACACTGCGATCCAAAGCGTATGCTCCCTTTGGACGAATGGTATACACTGCTTAGAAGAACTAAAGACCGATGCCACCACGTTGCGTGAACAATATGACAAACGACTGGAAGTAGTAAACGAACCGTCCAAAACTATTCCTGTTCAGATTGACTCAATGAAAGACAGTGACCTAAAACTGTTTGATGAACTGCGAGTTCGTGAGACAGCTAATCTTAAAGGCGTAGAAAAGGAGTTGACAGAGGAAACTCATCCCAAAAGGAAATTTTGTAATGACATTAAAAGCGATATCGATATAGCATCACAGATTTGGAGAGGAAAATGGAAAACAACGCCAGCAAACAAAATGTGATACTGGCCAACAAATTACAGTCATACAAGAATAAAATAGGTGAGCACAAAAGTTTGAATTTTGAGGATGAAATTTCAATTAAATTCGATGATTCTGTTGAGAAACTGCTTTACTCTAGAAACATTGGAGAGTTACATACTGACAAAAGGTATCCGCACTAGAAAATAAAGTGGCAAAAAAACTGAAAAACTTGTTTTGAGACAAAATAATTATGACGACGGAAAACCGCGCTATTGCAAATTGGAATTCGTCAATGACATGCAAATAGCTGCAATCGATTCCATGAATCAAAAGATTGTAATCTTCTCAACAAATATGACAATACAAGGCACATTCAAGTTCTGCAATATGATACCTTTCAGTATGGCTGTTATGTCTAAAAATACGATTGCTGTTACAAGTGAAAGGGACAAAATTGAAATATTGAGTTTTGGAACAGATAATACAATTACTTCTAAACAATCAATCGATGAATGTTGTGTCGCAATATACCTCCGCGACGAACATAAATGAGAAGTTATGTGTTGTACCGCGAAGATAAGAGATTGATCCGAATGCTTTCACTGAGTGGGGAAGAAAAGGACTTCGTTCCAAGACTTCCTGAACGGATTTATAAGCCAGGCGAAGACGACATTGCGTTTTTACAAAGCAAACAAACATTAGTGATAACGGAAAATTACAATAACGTGGTCACCTTATGGGACATCAAAGGCAAACATCCTCCCGTCAGGATTTCACATGAAGAGCTGAAATTGCCTCGAGGGATTAGTATCGGGACCAACGACTGTATGAATGTGTGCAGTGAGAAGACTGGATCCATCGTGCAGATAAGTGCCGACGGGACAAACAATATCGGAATGTGTTCTCCGTCAATTCTCATCGTGTCGCCAAACTCGAGATTGCTGGTGGTTGCACGAATGCAATTTATGCAAGTGTTCGTTCAGGAACGCATTTTGCATTTTTCCAAATTTTCTGATGTGATATCCACAAATGATACCCTGTTTATTATATTGCTAAATATTCAACGCTTTAGTTTCAATTTGCTTAAGTTCTTGGTAGTAGTTGTGTTTATATGTATGAAAGAGTCATTATCATTCAAGAAGAAACATTGTAAACTTCAGTGGACCACATAATTAATATCGTTATATCCGAAAATAAATACATCCGTAATTAGACTCCAATAACATGGAAAAACACTTATATTTTCATACACAAGTGGCATAGCAGATCTATTGACTCAGGAAGTGACCACGAGAAAGGAAACCGTCGATAGGTAAGAAATATCAAAGACGATATAGTCATCACAGGAACGCTGATAGAAATAAAATAAAATACGCAGTTGTATTACGTTGTTAATTATATGGTTATTTGAAACTTCTTTGATATTTTTTATAAAGGACTTTTCGGAGAAATTTGCTGTTTACAAGTTCATGTGTAAAGTAAGTTCAGTATCTCTTATATGATCCACATGTATACAATTATTTTTAACAAAATTTCGGTTATTAGAAATGGGAATGTCGTTTTTTGGGTGGGCGGGGTGGTGGCGTCAACTTTTTGTTTGCGCTTTATAACTCGAGAACGAATTAAGTTATTGTAATGATACATCATATATAGATACACTATAGCGAGACCTCGCTTGGTATTGCATATAGGTTGGTGGGGTGAATGTCAAGGTCACCATTACTAAAAATAAAAAAAGGTTTCCGCTCAATAAATTGATAACACATTGAGAAATTGTAATGAAACTTCATACATAGATATATGTATTATATTGAGACCTCGCTTGAGATTGCATATGGGGTGTATGGGGTCAACGTCAAGGTCACTATTACTAAAAATAAGAAACATGGTTTTCGCTGAATAACTTGAGAACACATTGAGATATTGTAATGAAACTTCATATTTAGATACCTTATAACTAGACCTCGCTTGCGATTGCATTTGGAATGGGTAGGGTCAAGGTCAATGTCACCATTACTTAAAGTAGAAAAACGGTTTCCACTCATTACATTTTGAATGAATGTAGATATTTTATTGAAACTTCATGTAGATACCTTATATTGAGACCTTGCTGGGAATTGCATATGGGGTGATGGGGTCAAGGTCAAGGTCACAATTGCTAAACATAAAACAAACGGTCTACGATTTTCAACTCAAGAACGAATTGAGATATAGTAATGTTACTTGAAATGTATATACCTTATATTGAAACCTCACTTGGGATTGCATATGCGATAGGTAGGTGTCAAGGTTACTGTTATTTATAGAAAAAGGTGTTGGCCCAATAACGCAATAATTATTTGAGCTATTGTAATACAACTTCATATAGAGATACATTATAGCAAGACCTTGCACGGGGTTGCATATTGTTGTGGTGGAGTCAAGATCAAGAGACGCCGCTTGGTATTAATTAGGGGATGGATGAGGTCAATGTCACCATTACTTGCATTCTGCTTAATAACTCAAAAGTGGATGGAGCTATTGTTATTGCGGTTAAACATTTTTACTTACATAAACAAACTTCTGTTCAGGGTCAGTTCTCTGCAATGTCCCAATTAACAACTAAAAAATCAATTTCTTAACTTAAGTTGTACTTAAGGATGAATCCTAGCCATAGCTATATGACCTTCATCTTGCATCCAGAATTTTGTTTATTATTGTGCTGACTTCTATGCATTTTGTTCGAAAATTTTATTTTTCGTGGACTTTTCACGTTTCATTTTGTTTTTGCGTTTGCGATTGTAAATACTTCATATTAATGTTATTGCTCAGGTTTGCTCTATGTACTGTTGTGTTTTATAAAATTAGATGACAATTAATTTAAATGTTTTGTAGTTCTTTTGGCTAGTGCTACTAATTAGTAAAATATAATAGCTTTCTATGAATTCATTTGTTAAAATAAATGCATTTGTATATGCCTATATATTTTAAATTTAGTTCAAAAATTGTGTACCGCATTAAAGTTTTTTTTTAATAATGTTTATCAAGTATTTGATTGACAATGCAATGTTGTACAACATCGGATAAGTTCTGTTCAAATGTGAAATTGACAAAAAAATCTTAACGATACACTGTTTTAATGGCAATGTTTAATGGACTCACTATAACATATTAAAACCTAAGCCTTAATGATCCAATGCTTTTCAAACATTGTCAATTGTCATTTGGAACGACGCGTGATTGAGACACTATATATGCGATTAGAATCCTCATGCTTTAATCTGATTCTACATTTATATTAATATTCACAAACATAAATACCACTAAAGTTGTATACAGGTATTATTGAATCGATATTTCAATATTAGAACAAGTTATTGAATAGCAGAAGATCGATCGATGTTCGTGTATGAAACATAGGTAAGGTTATGTATGGAGAGGTATTTAGGCAAAACTTACATTGGTGTTTCAACATGCTTGCTGATATGGTCATTGTGTTAGCTGGCGCGATTTTGTGTTTGATGACACTTTCATTTCGATTGATGACGATGTCATATTTCCAGCTGACAATGCCATCATGCATATTTATATATACTGGTTGATCGCTGTTAGTAGCGTACTTATATTATGGGCAAACCAATGACACCATGATTTGTGAACTATTTATATAAATGTGAATAAAACGCGGTTGAACCATTTAACACAGAAGACGAATTTAATTTGCAAGCAAACATTAAGAAAAGCAATAAGTAATATAGAACAGCCTAAATACGACGTAAACGAAACGAAAAGATGGATAACGGTACTTTACGAAAAATATGTTTAACATCGGTTTGTATTTGTCATTTATACCTTTTTCACTGAAATTTAAATACGTCAAAACAATTTTGCTTTATTTATAAAACACATTGATTTAACATTTGACCACGATTAGATAATCGTAAAGTAAGTTGTCCACTGTCTTTTGATTCTTTATATATAATTATAATTTAAATAAGTATAATAATAAGTAATTTATGGAGCAATTGTAAAGGGATACGCGCGATCAGGCCAAAAAAATGATTGTTGGTTTCCGCTCACGTCTCCAAAAAGTATGCGGAGGTAAAAGGTAATATTTTTTCTTAAACGTGTTTTTCTTTGCGGCATATTCTCCACACAGTTTAGGCATATATGACTGCATGTAAAATGTTTTAATTGCCTTCAATCAAAGAAACTTTACCGTACGGTATGTCATTTACCAAGAGCGCCTTTTTCACTTCGAAATGTTGCTAATTACCGATAAGCTGCATATTAGCGGAAACTGTTCTTTTTACAACAATGTGTTATGATCGATAGGCAAAAACATACACTTTTACAGTTCGGATGAGCGGAAACCAACAACATTATTATTATATATATACGCCTACACAACGTTTGATATCAGCCATCTCAACGTGTAGGTTTAGGAAATATGTTATTGTTTATTGGACTTTTCGCGCCATTTCTCCAGACGAGTTCGTAAACCCAATAATCCACTTGAGCGTAACAACCAATCGATAGCTAATGACAAAATATACATGTGTGTTAAATTTCATTTGAAACAATTGAATATATTTAGAGATATTATAAAATGAAGAGTGGCGGTTTAGTAATTTGTCCAAGCATATTTTATATTAGTCCAAATTCACCAGAAGGTAAAATTGTGAAATATTTATTTCAGTCCTGACCGGTTCGCCAGGAAGTTTCCCAACGATGATCCTGAAGGAGCAAGCTGTGGAAAACTAATATGACTGGAAATGATTGCCATTATACACGTTGTGCATTATATAATTGTGATATAATTTTGCTAGTAGTGTGTTTGGAACCTCACTGCTGGGTGAACTTGAACAATTATGTTGTTTGTTTGTGAATCTGAGCTCGTAAATCTGTTGCAATGGCCTGTCTTTATGAATCTGAGCTCGTAAATCTGTTGCAATGGCCTGTCTTTATGAATCTGAGCTCGTAAATCTGTTGCAATGGCCTGACTTTATGAATCTGAGCTCGAAAATCTGTTGCAATGGCCTGTCTCTATGAATCTGAGCTCGTAAATCTGTTGCAATGGCCTGTCTTTATGAATCTGAGCTCGTAAATCTGTTGCAATGGTCTGTCTTTATGAATCTGAGCTCGTAAATCTGTTGCAATGGCCTGTCTTTATGAATCTGAGCTCGTAAATCTGTTGCAATGGCCTGTCTTTATGAATCTGAGCTCGTAAATCTGTTGCAATGGCCTGTCTTTATGAATCTGAGCTCGTAAATCTGTTGCAATGGCCTGTCTTTACTCGTAAATCTGTTGCAATGGCCTGTCTTTTCTCGTAAATCTGTTGCAATGGCCTGTCTTTATGAATCTGAGCTCGTAAATCTGTTGCAATGGCCTGTCTTTATGAATCTGAGCTCGTAAATCTGTTGCAATGGCCTGTCTTTATGAATCTGAGCTCGTAAATCTGTTGCAATGGCCTGTCTTTATGAATCTGAGCTCGTAAATCTGTTGCAATGGCCTGTCTTTATGAATCTGAGCTCGTAAATCTGTTGCAATGGCCTGTCTTTACCTGCACGTATATGTATAATGTGGGCTTTTTCTTGGAAACTTCAATAATATAACTCAGAGACACAGGAGAACCGTAGAATCTTTTCAAATCTGTGGTATGTTAGACATTAAATACGTACTTTTGTTACTTGTACATATTTAACAATTCTTCACAGCATTAGTATTACTATAACTGGCTAAAATATTATAAAATAATATATCATGCCCTTGATCTAAAACATTGCGTAATCATTGTTAATTATTATTGTTTTGTTTACATACTAAAATATAACAAATATCCAGATATGGATATAGTTCTGTCCTGCATGTAATTCGGAAAACCAAATTGATAACGGCAAAAGTCAGTACATGACATCACACATACACTTTATTTGCATTTGTTATAAGGGAATTTATTTAGCACGTGAATTATATTTATGCTTTACAATGAACATGTACTGAATTATTTTCCAACATGAAAAGATAAACACTAGTTATTAATTTAAAGGGACACTACACATCATAAAACACGATAACACCAATGTTATGTGATGGAATAAATGTAAAATTTATAATAATGGTTGCATAAATACCCCTCCCTATTTATACATTCGAAAGAATGGAAATGCTGTCGATTATGCTCCTTTTAAACGGGTTGTAGTAACAGATCATTAAATGTCAGTACATAAACATATTCTTTTAACGTCTTTAGTTTATAAAATTCCTACAGCATTTATTTTTGTACATAATTGAGCGAAACTGCGCTTGAGTGTTCTTTTACCATTCCTACTGGTAATGTCGTTGATCGATTTCTTAAACAAAACACCTTTATCATGTGAAAATAATACAACATATGTAAATCGTGCTTACTGTTTACCAAAAATTTACTCCATCGAAAGTCTTCTTAAAACCTCTTATTGAGGTGGTCCGGTGAGTCTCCTAACCGTGGCTTTCCTGAATGTGCTGTTGATATGTTTTGTATTTAGCAAGACAAGTCTTAAATTGCTCAGAATTCTTACTATTATTGTATTCAAATGGTTTTAGTTCATTTTTGAGAATCATTATGATAATACTCTGTTTTTGTTTCTTTCACGTATTGTAATAATTTGCTGAAAATAAATTTACAACCACATATCACAGATAGTGTACATTTACCCCCTTACATTCTGGAAAGAGTGTACATTTACTACAAAATTTTCAGGAGTTAGCTTACATTTACCGACATTATTAAAGATTATCTGGAGACTTCCTATATATATCGTATACCTAGACAGGCAGTCACTGGAGCCTGGAGCCTCAATTGCTCGAAGTAGTTGGTGACCGCTCGTCCTAACATTATTGAATATTCGAATTATGCATTCCGCAACATTTTTGATGTGCTTAAATTGCATATATATTCAACAAAAAATTGTAATTTATAATGATCCTGGAATAAAATAATCCCACATTCTTCAGATGTATAAATATACATTCAAAAGGCTATTCATGATACAACCATTTTATTGCAACACTAGTAAGCTTATTTGCTGACATTTCGTTTCTTCGTTAAAGTATTATTTTCTGCCATTTCGCACCTTTACGATATGTATCCCAACAAATTAAACCAAAAGCAGTTTGTGGACAGGTTGTATCAGTTACTGAATATGTATGCCCTCTCTAACGCAAAATCCTGTATCCGCGCTGGAAGTTTACATTGTTGGTTAAGGAAATTAATGTTATTTGTACATGTGTGTTAATACGAAAACTAGAAATGCTAATTATGGTGTTACACAAAACTATACTCTTATCAAGTTTAGCAGTAAATAACATAATGTTAGTGTTATCTAAAAACTATATAAGTAGTAATGTACATGCGATACAGAACTGTTGTATTATATATTTTAATGAGTAAATTTCATTTCTTAGCTCGACATTTCAAAGAATGTGAGCTTTTCAACTAGCCCCGGAGTCGGCATCCACGTCTGAACGTTGTTAAAGTTTTGGTATAGCAGGCCTAGTATTGTCAAATGAAACCTTGACATGAGTTTGGCGATTCACATATTTGAAGTAACTGCCTCCTTTGTATGTTGAAGTGTGTTTATAACGAGAAACATACTAGCATTTGATTGGTCTTTTTAACCATCCAGATTATATATGTTAACGCTATCACCAACGAGTAAATATGATATCTGATTGGTGCAAAGCAGATTTGTAGTGAGCAGGTGAACCTTACAGCAACTTTCTCAGCTGACATATAATAAAAATGTATATTATTTTCCAAGAAAGAATAAGTCCTGATAATGCACATAACTAAAAACTAATTTTTTTTTTCAAAATTAATATGCATGAAAAATGATTGATGCACACTAAAAATGATTGATGCACACTAAAAATTATTATTGATACTACATAAGATATTCACTTGAAACTTGGAATCTACGAGTACGTTTTACTCCAACATCATGTGCAACAAATTTCAAAGAGTAATGCCCCTTTTTTAATTAGATTGTCTGGTTAAAGTTTCGTTTCAAAAGCCTTTTAACTTCAAAGCTACAAAAAATAATCACTTGAAACTTTGCATATAAAATTGTAATAAACTTCAGCATCGGGTAAAAATATACCCATAACTGAGTTTTGTATTTTGACAGATTTATCCCGATATTTAACTTAAAATTTAATTAGAACATTTTAGATTCAAAGGTCTAGCGACTTTGAAATACAAAAAACACTCAATTAAAATTTGAAATATAGCACATTATTCAAATTCAAAAAAGGGCGTTTGACTGTTTTATATTTTTACTCTATTACACTTTAAAAGCTACCAATTAGAATTGACATTGCTATGTCGATCCCACGATGGTCATTGTGGTCTCGTTTTTGATTATTAAAAAAGTATATGTTGCTTGACAATTGTATTTTTTCTGCCTGAATAGCATATTATAAGCAATTATTGTCCTACCAATAGCTTCTTTAAGACGTTTATCAAAACATTTCCTCTAAGTCATACGTCGCTGCATAACTTTATTTTGTAATTCGTTCCCATTTAAATGATTACATTTAATGGTCACAATGCGAGTTTATTGTTTATTTCCATTTTTCCAGTGGCTACATTTATAACAATATAGTTTTGTAACTGGAAACTTGTGTTCCTAAAAAGTTGGAATTCCAAATACAGTGCCGTTAATTGTTGTTAGCCGTTATATAAATGTCACTTTGTTGTTTGTGTCTACGTAGCCCAGTCGACATACGTATACATATACATTTGTGGGTTCTTCCGTCCAAGATACATGTAACAAACCACTGAAAGGCTTGAATATCAATTCTTTATATAGCATCCGTTCATGAAGTGTAATAAAACTACAATAATATCAATCCAAACAGGATTATTCGATGGTAATTCATGCAGGTTTCTCTCCTGATGATGTCTCTGGAGTTTCATTATTCCTATATATAATGCTAAATAATACATATTCAAAAACGGGGATCAATAGTGCATACTAGAATAACAGCCTAAATAACAAATACTAGAACATCAGGCTAATAACCACACACCATATTAAAAAGACTTGTTGACACGTTTTTGTATATTTAGTATGTACTTTGTTAACATTTTAACTCCAAAAAGTAAAGCATCTGGAATAACAAAACAAAAATATATTAGGAAAAAGAGAAGTAGATTCAAACATTTCCCTTCGCTGGGAATCGAACCTGCGACCGTCGGTACTGGCCGCTTAACCGCTCGGCCATACGGACTGACGGATGTAATGGTGAATTATTAAACTATGTAAGTAATATAGATTTTTCCAAAATACCAGACAAAAGCTTTATACTTATACTTTATAGTTTAAATGATAATTTTTCATATACGACATCAAATTTATAAAATATTTATTGCTCATGAGTGTTATGTAGCTTGTATAAATATAGCGGATTTTTCTTTTATAGATCTATGGCAACTATTTTAACAATGTGAATGTCCCTTTGAATAACACATTAGAACATCAGACTAATAAGTGCAAATTAGAACAGCTGGCTTTATAGCGCAAATTAAAACAGCATGCTCCATACGAATGTGTATAAGCCACATCAACATATTCTACAAAGAGCATATTCGAATATCACGCTATACACGGCTCATTAGAATAGTATTTCTTAACACCATAAGAACTTAATTTCATATGTTTTAAACATATTTATACTTAATAAATTGCAGTAGTTTGCTCTTAAAATACGGTTATAAAATGCTTAAAGAGTTAATAAAGATGTAATGACCTGCTGCTCTTTCTAATAATTATCCTAGTTGGCTGTAGCGACTGACAGTACAAGGAAGAACACGTTCACCGAGCTGATTAAGCCGAAAACGATTCACATTCATTGCGCTGCACTATAAGAGTTTGAATATAACCTACATGTGGAGCCAATAAACTGACTGGATTGCTTTCATTTAGTGAAACACTTAATCATTGTTCTTAACGGATGTTCTTTCTGAGTTTTGATTGGCTGATTGAATCCTCGCCCACTTAGAGTATATAGTACCATATATGGATATTTACTATGCTCGTGTTTCAATAATGCACACGCTCCTCCTCTTCTTCCCTTTCTAAACCAATATGATTTCGATTACTATGTTTTAACAATTACTTCAACGACATTTCACCGAAGACAACGCTACTATTAAGTTAAGACCTACATGTATATCCTTTGGTTGTGATTTTAAAGCGACTAGTCAAACTTCTATCCTGTACAAAAATACCCGTCCTGCACATAAACGTTATCAAGGAATGCATATGAATTTTTCGCTATGAGTTTCAACGCCGATATTAAATCAACTAAATAATAATAATAGTTATATGATTGATGCGAGCGTTAAAAGTGTTTCAGAATGAGTGTATTAATATATTCCACAGCTATATCACATATTTGTAAACGTGATGTAACGAACACTGCTTTGTTAGATACTTCTCGATACTTCGAAAGCGTTTGTATACCGTTAAAATATGTATATTATTTAGAATATGCTTCTTGTAGATATGCAGCACGCTCAATCATCATAATAAAATTACATTATTAGTAAAATGAATCAAGATACAAATGGGTAAATTATGTTATTTTTGTCATAATGTAGCACTAATAACTCATACAATTAAACCACGTTTGTTCATTACTACTACAACTTCAACTTCAACTACTACTACTAATACTATTGCTACTACTACTACTACTACTACTACTACTATTGGGACACTGTTTTTTTAATTGGCAATTTTGGATCCGTATTTCGTGGGCAGCTGTGCATCATAAATTACTCCATGGGGCAATGATCTATATCCACTGTGATTTGCTTGTTTTATAGGGATTAATATACACACCCATAACTCAAGTAAACATAGGAATTATTGTTCGTATCTCAGTTTATGACTCTAAATATTGTGAAACGTTTAGAGCAATTATTGTTTCTGCTTCTAAAGATTCGGAAAGTTTTTTAATTGCCCCAACATATAGAGTAATTACGGTATGGACGGAATAGTGATCAAACAATATCAGGGGTGTTGTAATCCTATCCCCGACTTGTGCGACACCAGCAATTTTATTGACGGACAAGTAATATTGTTCTCGTAGTTTGTCCGCGGACTATCGCTGTGCACGTTATTTACTGTGCACATACCAAAATGCACGTGAAAGCAAATTGGTGAAGGCAAAGTGGAGTGTATATGCTTATATCTGCCTTTATGACACATTGAATTAGTAACAGTGTGAGAAAAAACCCTTCTGAATCATCTAACAAAACACTTTAACGAGACCAGGGTTTTTCATAAACAAAGAGTTTCAACACTTATATTACACATCTTCAGGTAGTTAAGCTGTTTTTAAGCAACATATAGTACCATAGTCATACTATACAACAGTTTACCAAACATGTTTTTAGCGTTGTACGAGGGTTGTCCGGAAATTTCTTAAAAAAAATAGACAGTATTGCTAGTAATAACTATTTATGCAAGCATACCAATACAATTTGTTTTAAGAATGTTACATTTGATTTTACAACACCAGTCTATTTTTATGGTGGCATAATTTTGCATAAGATAACAAGACACTTTTGATACGAAATTGAGTACTTTTTCAAGAAAGTTCTCAAACTTTCATAAAAATATGAAAACCGTTTGTTGCCCACTCCAGTTACTGTCACGGTATTAAACGGAAAAGTCACGTTATTGCATTGTACTGCATGAGATCTAAAGATCGTATTATTCTTCGCTAAAGGCTAAATATTTAATTGAAAGTTTGGAAATTATCCTGAAAACAAGAACAACTATCTTGCAGGAACTTTTCATTAAATCTTATTTAAGTAATAACAATTCGCGAAAACAATCCGATTATCTTATGCAGTAGTGCCACTGCCAGTTGGCACTTATTTGAGTTTTTCTCTTGATAACCAGGTGATATTCGCAATAAAACATAACCATGTTTCGCGAAAGTTTTGTCAAGTTCATGCACATTTTTTTAAATAATTGTCGTCAACATTCGTTAAACGTTCGTGATCATTATCTTATTATCATACTCACATGCATCCATATATTTTAACGCTAAATAGTTTCAACGTACATAGTCCTTGTAAAACAACCCAAAAATATGGAACACTTCAAATCGTTCTCAATAGTTTTACTTGTAAATCAATCTTCAGACACTTCTTTATTTGTCAATTTTCCGTGAATCTGCATTATTGCAAAGCTCACCAAGATACAAGATACAACAATCTGTATTTCAAGTAGGATACATTATAACAAGCAACATTAGCTCGATGAGCTAGTTCCCGAAATGTAACAAAGCTTAAAAAATAGTTGTTTAGCCAAAAAATAAAATTTAATCAGTTAGTTAGGCTGAAAATATAATAATATATTAATATTTATATTAACATTCTATAAAATAAATAAATATTGCAAACTTAAATATAATAAGAGTACTAGCTCGGAATTAATAGCTAAATAGAGATGAGACCAAATAAATTATAAAAATTTATAAAATGTTAAACACAATTATAATTTAATACAAACTATATAATGCATTAAATACACATCATAACAGACACAAAAATATATATTTATTAACCTCGACAGGGGCTCAGTATACATGAATAAACAAAGCATCTTATCTAAACTATACAAGCTTCTAAGTATTACTGTTCAAGAGTTTAAGTATAAATCATAAGCTTATTAAAAAAATACAGATGGCAACACAGGCATCATAGTTAAGCAAAATGGCAGATATGGCATGCATGCAAAGAATTATACAATGTTAAACGAAGATTCGGGTTAGTTCAAATCTATTGTCTATTGTTTGATAAAGGTACATCAAAATTGTTAGCTTCAATGTAAATGTTCAAAAATATATTATATTTTATACACATGGAACATTTACATTTGGAATTAGTCCAACATGTGTATGCTTCAATAGCAATGTATCTGACTCTTCTTAAATGAAGAGTTGGAAGTCCAATTCTACTGAGTAGTTGTTCATAAATTGAGTTGAACACTATCTCTTGAGCTCTATATTGTATTATCCCTAGTTTTTCTGTATTGGCTTTGCTTCATAAATGGCAAACAATAGGACAGTAATTACACGTATTCATTTATAAAAGTCTTTTTCAACTCTGTGTTAAATCTAGAAATTTTATGTCCATGAATCAACAAACGCTAACGAATATTGATAAAGAAGAGATGACGACTTTTGACGTTCGTACGGAGTAATGCGGTGTAACAGAATTTGGGTGAATCCCGGAATAAATCTTGCTGACAGAATGATCATTGTGAGTAGAGGATATTTGTCGGCAGGGTGTTCACGGGTTGGTGTTTACCTGGCATTGTTCGTTTGCATGAACTCCAGTAAACTATGCACATTAGTAGAAAGCTTTCTCATTTTCAGTATATTGTATTTCTCTGAGATGATACGCCGAGACCTTTGAAAACATGCTGTTCCATTAGAACGCTGCCCCAGCAGATCGATGCTATGATACATCTATGACTGTCGACTTCCTCCGTGTTCAACGGATTTAGAATAGTCGAGTCGCGACTGTGCCACAATAAACTTCACAGTGTTGCTGTGTTTACATTCTAACATGTATGGGGAGCGTTTACATATTACAATCTTTCTAAACTAAAAAGTACGAACAGATCAAAGATAAGGCATTAAGGCAGCGAATGGAACTGGGAAATCTGTTCGCAGCTTCGGCATATAAAGTGAGTTTCAGCGTTTGGAGAATATTTTGAGAAATAGTGACGTTATGTTCACGTCCTTATCGGCGTCAAACTGCTCCGTACGTCGTCTGTTGCACTGATTCTGTTATGGTGTGTGTATGTCAACCATTCATGCATTTCAAATATATTTTACAAACTTACCAATTATACTTGTAATCACTGCAGTTCTTATACATTTTCTTAAAGCAAAACAAATAATATTTTAGCAGACTGCGAACTTTCTGGACAACGTTAGTAAGTCATTGCGTTTCACTTGGAGATTTCTCGCGCTATTAAGTATTCACATCTGCATAATATCTTCCTTGCTAAGCTGAACACTCACAGTTCTGACGTACTGGTTGTAGTGTGCAGGCATGGCTCTTTATTGAGGCACTTCTACTTCAAACATCCTCTTTCAGAGAGAATGCTACATTTCTCGTAGGTATTCAGAACTTTGTATGTACATAAGTCACATGTTTGTTAGTAACATTTGCCTTGCAGCTTATCGTGTTTTCAATGTTTGTCATTTTGCACATCAGTACAGAGACAGTACATTTAAGAAAATGGTTTTAAACATATTTGTGTGTCGCTATATAGCACTAAAACAATTAAAAGTATGAATATTTATAGATATCAATTATCGACATTTAGAAGAGGTCATAGGTATGGAAATGCGATGCCCGACGTGTGTAAGTTTACTATCGGACAAGTAAACTTTTGCTGTCAAGTTGTCCGTGGAGAAATACAATTTTAGGGCGTGACAATGATGTTAAAGTTAAGTATTAATTATCATATTATTGTCATTATTTATATTCAAATAATTGTGTTTTATTTATTATTTAAAGACACAATATGTAAGCAACATTTCTAATAAAAGCTATACTTTATTGAACAAGTAACATTTTGTAACGGACAAGTGAAATCTTTTGATATTTCCAAACCCGTGCCAATATGCAACCCACATATGACTTTTCCAAACATGCCGTAGTTAACAACATATATACAAATATGACTTTTTGCTACACATACAACTAAACCACAATGCAGTGGGTTGCAAACTTGTGCTTGTTCGATTGAACATAGGCCAGCGCTTATTGGTAGCAGTGGTTTCAAACGATTCAGGAGCAAGTATGCACCGTGTTGTCATATTGAAGATTCTCACATGACATATAATTATATTCAAAGAAGAAAATCAAGGATTGGTTATTCTGCAACAATTATGGGCGGGCCTAATACATTCGAAGCACGCGTTACCAAATAAACACTTCCCTGACAAATGTGCCGATACATTTACCTCCGGTGTGGTAATATATAAATATCACACCCTATTTGAGGGTTGACAATACGTTGTATCACGCTCTATGGGTTGTGATATTTCTTGTATTTTACCGAACAGTGACAACAAGGGAACATAGGTAAGATAAATTATTTATCCTGCCAAATGCTCTTTAAAATCAGCCTAATTTCAAGGCTAATATACCACGAGAACTCGTATCTCGTCAGCAGCTCTGACGGATTATTTTCATCATTTGAAATGTGTTCCTGTTCAATTGGAAACAGTTTGGTTCCTTCAGAATACAATTGTAATCCAGTTAAAAATCAAAGCGCTAAAGGCAATACAGTTGTTCGCTATTTGAAGATTTAATAGCCCAGGTATAGAGTTCGCCCATGTAGGTTTGGACAATATAACATCTAACAAAACTACCAACAGTTATTGATATGCATGTCACGGCAAAACTAAGTTACACACTGATGTATGCAATGGATCAACCGGTAAACAGATATCAGATTTCATGATGGTTGGTATATGAACTATTTTGAAGCTATTTGTGTCAGGCAGACTTCTCTATGGAATGATAAATGCTTAATACGAATGGAAGGATAATGGTTATAGCACAAGTGTTTTTATTCTACTAGTATGATAAATGTTTTAGTATAGCAATATTTCTTTATATAAGTAAGCTGTTAAGGATGTTTCCAGAGAATGTTTTAATACTACTGCAGTGTACAGACGGTGAGGCTAAATATCGCACATTAGAACACTGGGCTCTATAGCGCATTATAGGAGAGCAGGTTTTATTTTAGTAAGGCAATTTGGAAGACCAAAGATGTTTCCAGAGAATGTTTTAATACTACTGCAGTGTTCAGACGGTTATATGGCTGTACCAGACCGTGATGAAACAAATTGTTGCCACGACTTGGATCATTTATCACGCGTTTCATTTATTTATATCACAATAACGGCATTCTATGCTTTGAAATGCGTGTTTTAACTGGTTACTCACGGTCTTGTCTGCTCTAATCTGCTACGAAACTAGGCAAGAGCATGCGGCCTTAATGTTGTCAACCTTTGTTTAAATGACCATCCAGTGTTTAAATTATTTATAAATATAGAAGTTTATCATGAACGCAGTGTAATACTTTTCTTTTCAACCACTTGAATTTTAGCAGTGAAACATGAAAGGTGAATGTCATTTTCTTATGTTGCTTAACTACTTAAATATTGGATAAATTAAATAAAAAAGAACATAATATAACATCTTTTGTATATATTTACACATCTGCTAAAATAACACACATGTGCATATAATAAAATAGAACAAGTTGTAGGCCTATTGCCTAAATACTGAGTCTCGCATATACAGAGTTGAGTAACCATTCATTTAAAGTGTGAAACATTCTATAATCAAGTGCGTATCAATAAAGGTTAGCATACAACAAACCTAACTGTTGGATTTGCATCCCAAGTCAAACACAAAGGACATAGCACATGGACAGAGTAGACTCGGTGAAGATGTCACCATGAAAATGTCGATCAAATGAAAAAATTAGACTCCAATATGTATGCAATGGAATGGTAAAAATAATCTTTGACAAAAAAAAGCAGTGTGTATGAGGTGAAGCATAAGGTATTGTTAAGCTCATTAAGACACATTCGAATACTGAGTTTCTCCAAAGCACTTTTATCAACATTGTCTAGATACAGAGTCTCGCATATAAAGATTTGAGCAACCATTCATTTACAGTGTGCAACATTCTATAAACAAGAGTGTATCAACACAGATTAGCATACAAAAAAACTCTAACTGTTGGGTTTGCATCCCAAGTCAAACACAAAGAACATAACCGTTTTAAATGTTGCAGAAGCAAATATTCATAGCTTGTTCTTTGTTCCAAAAGTGAACGCAATAGAAACAACATTTTACATGAATACTGACAAATTAATCAATTATTTACATGGAAAGAACAAAAACAACATAAATGAACATAAATAAATTTACATTAACTACAGTAGAACCTGTCTAAACCGAATATTGTTGGGACTGAGCCGATCGTTCGGTTTTAAAAGGTGTTTGGTTTATTCAGTTTTTTTTTTATTAAATGCCTTTTCTATTAAAATGTTCGTTCTATTTTATATATCAATATTAGTATATAATAAGACCAAAATATGTTTATCTGTACACTTTGATTATGGTTTATTATTTTTGTTATCTGCAAGTACAAAATGTGTATCTGTACATAAAACGACGCTCACATTACCAATCAAACAAGTTCATGTATTCAACGAACAACTTATGTACATCTGTTTAAATAAATCACGAATTGTTGACTTCTTTGTTGAGTTTAAACATATGTATTTTAGCTCGTTTGTAAAAGCCTTAGGCTTGTGGAGATGAGTGATCTAACTATATGTATAAATTAATTACACTGTAAATACACTTGTTCAAACATACTGTTCGTGATGTTCGTTAATGACATCATCGAAAATATAAACTCTAATATTGAAGGAATCATAACAATTGATGATATAAAATTCTTCCTATTATCATACGCTGACGACCAGGTCTTATTCTCAACATCACCCATATCAGTCTAATTAATGTTAAATGACATCGAAAGTTATTGTAACAGATACAAACTTAAAATTAACGCTAACAAAACAAAAGTTGTTATTTTCGAAAAAAGCAACCGACACACACATTTTAATTTTTATTTATACGGAGAAAGGTTAGAAATCGTCACATCATTCAAATATTTAGGTGTAACTTTATTTAAAAACGGAAACTGGTATAGACCTATACAATCAATATCAGAGCACGGTAGCAAAGCATTACATCGACTTTTCTCTGTAATAAACCAGTATGAATTCCAAACCAAGGAAAATTTAATCTTTTTGATAAATTAGTAATACCTGTTCTTCATTATTCCGGGGAAATTTGGGGTCATAAGTCAGGAAAAGAGTTAGAGATTATTCATACAACATTTTAAAGAAAAATACTGTGTGTAAATAAATCAACAAATCTTTCAGCATTATATGGCGAATTAGGAAGATATCCCTTATCTGTTATGATAAAATTACACATGTTTAGATATTGGTTTAAAATAATCTCATCAACAGAGACTAGTCTTATAAAAATAGCATATGCATTACTGCTAAATGACGCGGAACATAACACTACATACAATAAAAGAAATTGGGCATATCGAATCAAATCCATACTCGAACAATTAGGCCTAATTTACATATAGAATGGACAAGAAACCCTTACAGAAAAATCAGAACAAACATACACTTACAATCTTATCAAACAACGATTATTTGATAATTACAAACAACACTGGTACAGTGAGATAAACAATTCACCAAGACTCATCACATACAGCCGCATGGAAGACACTTTTGATACAGAACAATATCTTGATATCATTAAAACGAAAACATATATAATTGCGTTAACGAAATTTCGTTTGTCATCACACAGATTAGAAATAGAATGAGGTCGATACAACAATATTGCTCGAGAAAATAGAAAGTGTAAATTTTGTAATCTCAACGTCATAGAAAGCAAATACCATGTTTTGTTAATATGTCCAATATACAGAGATATTAGAAAAACATATTTGAAACCTTATTTTCAAAGATGGCCAACATTAAATAAATTTGATGATTTAATGAGGACTCAAAATAAAAAGGAAATCCTCAATCTTTCAAAATATATATACAATGCAAACCAATTAAGGAATAGTTTAGAAACCTAAATACATTTTAACAATTTATCTATTAATTTTATAAATGCTATATAAAAATAATTGAATGACAATTAATATAAATATTAAAGTGATACTTGCATTATTTGTTAACTTCTATCATTACGTAATTTCCTATTTTTCTCATCCATGTATAGCACTTGTATTATTTTTGTATATGGCTAAAAAGCAATTGTATGCTTAAGAGCTAATACATGTTGTTGTTGTTGTTGTTGCTGTTGTTGTAGAAATATTTAAAACTTGACACTGTACATAAATGTTAACATAAAAAACAACCTACGAATCTGTTTTTCACAAGTTGACTATTGTATGCACCAACTAGTTGATCGCTATTTGTACCACTGCCGCGTTATCACCATGACGAATATCCCCTTTTTTTTTAATTGCGTCACTTATGATCGGGTTCACACCTGTGCGGTATCGTGAAGTGACACATGACCGGATACACCGTTCGGTTTATTCAGTGCTTTTTAAGGTTGACTGAGATCAAATTTGGATAAAATCGTTCGGTATTCGGTTTGTACAGGGTTCTGTTAATTATGTGTTTTTTTGAAATATATAATAAGAAGGAAAAAAATCGGGACCGAAACAGCGGTTCGGTTTTGACAGGGATTCGGTTTTCGCAGTGTTCGGTTTGGACAGCTTTCACTGTATTTACATTAAGCAGAAAGGGCGTGTTTTTCAAAACCAACAAAAGTAGAACATTATGTCAACAGACACAATCAAAGGTACATCTGAGCATAGACATGCACTTAGTGCAGTAGCATGATGTGCACCAAACAATAAATACTACTTAATTATGCACAGGCAATAACAAATAAATGAGATCATATACATGAAGACTTTGCACAATATTATTTTTGCAATCAATACCATAGTTAAAACGATCAACATGTGTGCACATCATGCTACATGCTCAAACTGTGTCTTAAGGAAATCGAGAGCAGTCAGTCCTAAAGGTGTATGTATTGTAATAAATAAATCAATGGCTAAATACGAACTATGAAAAAAAATCAAATGGAAAATTAGCGCTATGCGAAGGTGGAATTACGTGAAGCCGATAAATACCCGCCTAAACTGCGCACACTATAACACCTGTATACATTGCACCAAATTAGACACCAGCAACAAGAGCGCACATTAAAACTCCAGGCTTAATATCGCATATTTTAACACAGGCCTAAATATCGCACATTAGAACACTGGGCTCAATAGCGCACCTAAGAAGACCAGGCTTTATACTAGTAAGGCAAATTTGAAGACCAGGCTGAATAGCGCACATTTAAACACCAGACTATGTGCACAATAGAAAAGCTGACTATATAGCACACATTAAACCAGCAGGTTATATAGGACTATATATTGGGCACATTCAAATAAAAACAGAACGCTATTTATTTATACACATACAAAGCTATATCGGGCTCAATATAATAGAACACTAAATACGGCACATCAGAATATAACGCTGTTATATAGGGTACATTAGAATATTACGCTATAATATAGATCAACTTAAAACATAGAGCTATATAGGGCACATTAGAATACAAAGCTATCAAGGGCACATTAGCACAGAATACATTATAAAGCACGCTAGAATATTATTTCTTCATACCATAAACACTTTTTACATTCTTACAAATGAAACATACGAGTATTTAAAATGACGAATACATATGTCATAGTTGCGTACACAGTACTGCAAGACCTGTTATTCTTCTTTATATACATGCCAAAGATATACACATATTCAACACGCTGTTTGACTGAAGCCTTACACTTGATGGCTTACAGATGACATTTAATCTAAAGGAAAAGTATCATATTGCAAAAGGTTAATTATTATTTAATTTTTTATAAATAAATAGTTAAACTGGTATAGACTTATAATATATCTAAATTTGTACGTAAATATGTTTCATTAAGCCAGTTATTTTAATGTATATATATACAGTGGGAACCAATTATATTTCAAATAATAAAGCACGGGGGATAATTCTCCATTGATAATTGCCATTGCAAAATAAATCGTATTTCCATTTGAGAATGCATACTTAAAGATAAAATAATAATTTAATGATTGATGCGGGCACTTAAAATGATACCGAATGAATTTGCCAATATAGTTGTCATTATGATGTTCATAACCCTGCTTTGTTAGTTTGTTACGTGCTAGTCCTTACATAATACATCCTAAGGCGCGGAAGGACAATAAACCCCAAAACAACAACAGTTTGTTACGTGAGCAATAATCCGACGGTGTTTTTGTACCGTTTGCATTTATTTATACCATTACATATTGCTTCTTTGTATATGTTGCTTGCACTGCCCTACGAAAAAAGACATACAAATAAATGCATGCAATATAAGCTGACATTATTATTTTTGTTTCAATAGATATACTACGTAATCTTAAGATTAAACCTCTCAAGTAAGGGCGCTTTTCCATATGTCCAAACTGCATCCGTACAATAACTCGGTCATAACGGGTAACCTTTAAATGAGTCATGACTGACACTGTAGATACAATTGTTGGATGCTTTATAATGATTAAAATCCACCACATGTGAATGTTTTCAAAATCTGGCATAATATTTGCAGCCGACGTAATAAATAATTTAAAAATCTTCTTACTCAGACATTGCAACTATTTGAAAATAAGAAGAAAACAAAATATTCGACATTAATTTGCGTATAATATTTATGCGGATAATGATGCGGATACAAATGCGGATACGGATATATGGAAAAGCGGCCTTAGTCGACAGGGGTTGTTTGTGGATGCGTAGCGTGACCGATACAGGTGTATTGAGAATTGTTGCAATGAGTTATTTGAAGTAGGCACACATATATACGTTAATACATGTGCATATCTTGTTTTTTGTAATTTTCTGAAAAGGGGTGTGTACATCATGAAATGACTTGAAATGTAACATGGCAACAAAAACAAATACAAAGATAGGATAAAATATATCGGTTCAGCTTATATACATGTGCAGTGCTTTGGAGTTTTCGACACTGGCTGCCACATTCTCTTCTCACCGCGGTGATCGTGGTTCAATTTCCATTGCCTATAAGCATTGTTAATTATTATGTTTGGTTGATTGTTACGGAATGAAAGTTACCATAGGGTAATAATTCGAGCCTTATTTTAAATGAAAATTTAAAACGGTGCATTTTAAATTATTTTAAGAATAGGGCAAAGTCAAGGCATCGCGAGATAATATGATTTACTACACAACTTAGGTGTTTACGTCACATGCAATGGTGTTTTCACGAGATTCATGCAATAGCATGAAAATCTATGAATACATGTACGTCCCTTTAAATTGTTAGCATGAAAATTTAGTTATGTATACTGAGAGCTGAAGACGAATATTGAAACATGCGTAAGGATTATGCTTTAACAATGTTCACAGTGCCGTCATAACACAATCTACGTTTGTACAGGGCGCATCTACAGAACATCGTTAGACTTACCCAGGTTTAACATGAGTAATTTTTTTTATTCTAAACTTCCGGGTTGCTCGTATTGTTTATGTTTTACGACAAATTCTGCTATTCTTTGTCCTGGCTTTACAAACTAGACGAACTGTACACTAGACTGAACAATACATTGATCTCCCACCTATAGGAACAATAATTAAAACTGAAATTCAAAACCAAGCGCAGTGTATTTTTAAGCCTTTTGAACCTCTTAAATATAGTAATATTGGATTACGGTTTAAGGAGTCATGTTGTCTATTACGGCGAACATCAAGACATCTATGAGTGCTGATAAAATGTGGAATTTATTGTTCTGTCTTAGTGTAGCGGCGTGCTTATGCCAGTTTGCACATGCAGGTAATAACGAGTGACAGTGCTTGAACATAAATCGTAATAGCTGCAAGTGAAGTTGAATGTGAATGACTATAATAACAACGACTACTGCTAATATGACGACATTAACAACATCAGCAACAGCACCAAATACAACGTCATAATCAACAACAGCAGTCACAACAACAGCAACAACAACAAATACTACTACGTCTACAACAACAACTACAACAACAACAACTACTGCTACTACTACTTCTACTACTACTACTGCTACTACTGCTACTACTACTACTACAACAACAACAACTACTACTACTACTACAACTACTACTACTACTACTACCACTGCCACCACTATCACTACAACTGCCACTACCACCACCAACACTACCACCACCACCCCCACTACCCCACCACCACTACTACCACTAACCCTACAACTACCACCACCAGCACCACCACCACCACCTCCACCACTACGACCACTACCACTACCACTTCTACTACTAACACTACTACTACTACAACAACAACAACTACTACTACTACTACTACTACTACTACTACTACAACTACTACTACTACTACTACTACTACTACTACGACTACCACTACCACTACCACCACTATCACTACAACATCTACTTCCACCACCACCACCACCACTAGCACCACAACCACCGCCACCACCGGCAGCACCACCAGCACCAGCACCACCACCACCACCTTCACCACCACCACCACTACCACTACTACCGCTACCACTTCTACTACTACTACTTGTATTACTACTACTACTATTACTACTACTACTACTACTAAATTTTCAAACCTAATCAGAAAATATACGAAATAAATCTTATCAATCTGGCTGTCAAAGGAACTCTTCTAGTTAGAAAGTATATTTTGAATGGCGTTTCATAATACATATAATCCACAGATACTTTTTTCAATGTTTAGGATGTTTTATGTATGGATAAAAGATACGATAGTCGTAGCAGTTCATTCTTACGATACTGTCTACAAGTTAACAACTGTGTAAATTGTTGTTATTATTGTAGTTTATTGGTTACCAATATTACGGTATTCCAAGGAACAGTTTGCTTACTGTTTGGACGCCTCAAATAATATTACCAGTAATCGCGTAAGATAGATATGCTGAAAAATGTCTGATTGGCAATTATGATTGCTGTGATTTTGCCTGTTTTTCAATACATATATGTTATATATTTTTAGAAACTATTAACAGCAATTGAGTCCGCAAGCTTTGACTGTATGATCAATACACTTTTCACATGACCTTTTGATATACGTTATTGTATAATAATGGTTAAGGCAGACTTAAGTGCATTTATTTGTGCAAGTCGTTATAAATAATCTGTTTTGTTCTGGTCTGTTCTTTCTGTTATTCCTAACCCTTACTAGCTGGAAATTAACAAAAAGAAAGTAGAAACATCCAGCCGAGTACTAACCTAGAATAGATGTACACTTGCTAGCGATGATCGTTTAAAGTGTTTTGGCGGTAATCACTTGTGTACATAGTTATAATCAACTGCTGTATTTTACTAACATACTCAAATATGCATCTAAATAACATATTCATCAACGGTGTTGTTATTGCATTGTAATTAATAATATTTTTCATTTCAATCTGTTTTTACAGAACATATTTACGCACAGTCATGTGAACTATCTACCTTTCTTTGCGCAAACATGCACGACGACACCTGTTTTTTCCCCAGTCTACCCAGCAACTGAATTATATATTGAAATTTCAGGATTTTTAATGGAATATATATTTTCTATAATTAAAACCCAAGCGTTATAATATTACATAAACGTACATTTTTTTTCGCCAAAAAATGGATAAATAGAGAATATTATTTGAGGGTTCGATAAGATCAAGTTTATCATGCGAGGCCGAGATCTCGAACATGGAAGCATGAGGCTTGCCGAGCATTTCACTGTTTTGAGCCGAGCATGATAAACTCAATATTCATCCAACACTCACATACTATTCTATTTATCCTATTATGCTGTACTCATAAATCATGTAAATGGCGTAAACATATGTAAAATAAAACACTTTGGTTTCCCAATTTTTCACACCTGATTTTTTTATTTGCTAACAACGTCATAATTTGGAGATCAATTGATTGTAGCAATAGGATAAAAAGCAATTTTTGCAAATACACGCACAATGAAATTTTTCACCATGTAACGGATTATTTTCCTACAATTATCCACTTCAACCAGCAGAATATCGTCATTTTTTACTAACCGATGCTCAATGTAATTTCTTGCTGAACTAAGAACAACACAATAATTTCTAAGGTATCTATCACAAATACGAACGATGGCATTTAACTAGGGCATTTAGGGCACACTTATCACATATCTACAATACACATGCAAATGTTCGCATAATGAACAATTCTGCTTCATACATATGCTATTTGTGTATTTAATAGTGTTTTATGTAGATATTCTTAATTGTCTCTGTGTGTTTTTGTTGTTTTATGTTTTTGACGTTTTATGTAGATATTCTTAATTGTCTCTGTGTGTTTTTGTTGTTTTAATGAAATGCAAGTATGTCTGACATATTATGTTTTCTTTCTGAAAGTGTTTTATTCTTCCCCAGAGCATGCATTTTTTTCAGTATGTACCCAGATCAGCAACTGTACTACGTGTTTCTCAGAGTTAAAAAATTACGCTTTGGAACATATGCATGGTAAATACTACAATTAACACACTTGGGATTTAACTGCGTGTAAGAATCTTCAAGCAATGCATTACTTTGTCAGATAATACGATAAAAATGCTCAGATTTTTCTTAAGTTTTGACTAAATATTTTTAAAAAGACCAGTCCAATGCAGATTTTGTAAAACATATTTAACACATTTCTATTATTATTGGAGCAATGGTCTTAAATATGCTTGTTTCTGGATTGATTTACCTCTGGGGTGAAGTGTTTGAATAACTTTATTAGGCGTAATACCTGTATTTCGGAGACCATAAATGCAATATCTATGAATTAATATAATATGTATATTATTGTCATTAGGAATTAAAAGCTATATATAATATATTTTATCGACACATACATGTAGACAGTTTATTCTTGATCTGTTTAGTTGGGAAAATAATGCCATACATTAAAAATGTAAGTAAAGATAAAAACGGTCCTAGATCAGACTTCAACTTTTTAAACAATTTAACACCTTAAAAAAGCTCGTGAAGCATATTTGAAATTTCGTATAATTATTTTATTTCATGCTATGCGGTGAATGAGTGGAGAATACCTGTGCATGATAACCCGATCATTTCACTCTAGGTCGAGTGAAATAATAATGTTTGATCATTTCACTCTATGTTATTATCGAACTGCTTTTAACTTCTTATTTTTAATTATTTGAAAGTATTAAGAATACCCTAATCGCCAATGTAAGCATCGGCATTTTTAAACAACAGAAAACACATAATAAAATTTAATACACATATGAGGCGCGTCGTGATAAAACCAGTCCGCACAGGTTAATCCGGGACGGCACTTTCCGCCTACAGTGGATTTATGTTTAAAAGAGACTTCCTTGAAACAGAAAATACCATACAAGCGGAAAGTGTAGTCCTGGATTAGCCTGTGCGGACGACACGTTACGCACATGCATTAAGACCGGTTTTCTCACGACGCAGTTAAGTACGGCACTATTTTCCCACCACAACAGTGAGTGGCATTTAAGGAATCATATGACGCCATATTTATGACGTCATAATACACAAAACGTGTGACGCTTCAGCATATCTCGCATTTTTTTTTTATTTATCGTCCACGAGCATGAAATAAAAAGAACATTTGGCTTAATTCAGTGTAAGCTCGTATTTTATTTCATTCGTGGTCATAGACATTCAATATTTTCATTCATGGCTGCGCCACTCGTGAAAATATAGTTTCCATGACCACTCATGAAAAATAGTACCATCTTACACGTAATTAAACAAATATCTTCTATAGTCTTGATTCGAATCGTATAGACGTCTTCCCAATGTCTTCTAAGCGATACTTATGTTTATAAGTAATCCAAAAAACAATTATCACAAACATAAGTAATACCGCAAAACAATGAAAACTCTCTAAGATATGGTACACATATTACAATTGCACTTACAAGGGATTAGCAGAGGACAATTCAACTGTATCACAGTTATTGAATACCGCAAAACAATGAACACTCTTTAGGATATGGTACACATTTTACAATTGCACTTCCAAAGGATTGGTAGAGGTGACTTCAACTGTATCACAGTTATTGAATACCGCAAAACAATGAAAACTCTTTAAGATATGGTACACATTTTACAATTGCACATCCAAAGGATTGGTAGAGGTGACTTCAACTGTATCACAGTTATTGAATACCGCAAAACAATGAACACTCTTTAGGATATGGTACACATTTTACAATTGTACTTCCAAAGGATTGGTAGAGGTGACTTCAACTGTATCACAGTTATTGAATACCGCAAAACAATGAAAACTCTTTAAGATATGGTACACATTTTACAATTGCACTTACAATGGGCAAAACAATAAAAACTCTCTAAGATATGGTACACATTTAACAATTGCACTTACAAAGCATTGGTAGAGGACACTTCAACTGCAGGCAACACTATCATTAGCACCCTACAAAAATCGCACATAGCATAGACTTCTTGAATTTTGCATTCAGGTAATTTCTTGCAAAACACAAATCACGTTTATAATGGTTGATGAACAAAACACGCGCTTGCTTTAACTTTGTTGCATTTGTTTTTATTATTATTTAGTTGGTATACGATATAAATGATATATCATATAACCAAGTTTATGCACACATAAAGTTTTTTATGTCATTGTCAGATTGACATTGATTTTCGTTCCTAGTTGTATGTAACCTTGTATCTTTGATCCTTGGCCAATCAGATTAAACAAACTAGTCAGGTGATATGTTAAACCAATCAGAACGTTTGGACATTCTTATCAATATTATTTTGGCGTGGGCAGTTGCCTCGCCTATTTTTCGCATATTATAGCATGATACTCGGATATTTTTTATATATAGACAAAGAACAACATTATCGTTGTTAAACTACCTAGCAAACAACGCGAACAAATAGTTCCAAGACTGACGTCATCCTTTATCAATGAAAGTGACGTCACAATGAATTTTTATCAATGAATAACGTCAAAGATAAAAGCATTTTAGAAAGGAAGTTGGGTGAAACATAGTAAAATGTAGTTCTTATTATAATTGCACAAACTATTTGTCAGATCATGTTAGAATCGAAATTATTTTCACATTATCGTTGTTTATCGGGCAATAAACAACTCGTTGCCGCTCTGATGCAAGGTTATTAAACCATCCGGCCTAACTCGGGCTCACAACCCCTTGGTTTATATACGACGCATGAGAACTCTAAATTCGTTGTTATTGGCAGATAAACGACGATAAATCGAAAATTATTTCTTAAACAATAACACAAGTAGTTGCTAATTGTGCACATGTAAAGCACTGTGTATCTTTCTGCGTGCAGGTTTTTTTTAACCAAACAAATGTGTTTGGTAGATAATAATGTATATACCTCACGTGAGCTCTTAAGTATTATTTGTCATTTTATTATTTCATTAATCACTTTGTATCCAGGCAGTGTTTAAAAAAAATCAACGATGCTTTACCGAAGTAGTCGTTGCTATAACTATTGTTGCCCAAAGGTTATGTTTTTAGCGTGATACGTTTTATTTAATTTTATTAGCTTCATTTTACTAACTTATAATTTCTTTAAAATCTTTCTTATTAATGGTAGATATTCGTTATATCTTTTTTTAATTCTTATATTCTCGGTCATTGCCAATTAGCATTTCCTTAGTTGCCGCACAGAGCTTTCTTAGAAAAAATTTTATTCTTAGTTTTTGCTTGGCTTGGTGACCCACTTTCTCTGCGTTTGAGATTTCAGCCTGCCCTGTAGGCAAGCATGTCCTCTTTTGTGAATACAACTGCTCAAGCACATGTGCTGACACGTGCGGACGTATGACACTTATTTGTGACTCGTGTAAACCCGGTTACTATAGTAACACGTGCGAGTCACGTTGTCAGAATTGCGCACAAGGCACGTGTGCACAGTTTACGGGCACTTGCAACGTACGATGCTTGGATGGATTCTACAAGGACACGTGCTCAAAGTCTTGCCTACATCAGGGATGTTCGTCATGTGACAGGCAAACCGGACAATGCGTCACGTGTAAGGCAGGTCTGTACGGTGCCAACTGTGACGTCAACTGTAGCTCTCAGTGCCTGGCATCAACCAACGGACTCATCAACTGCAACAAGAGCAATGGAGCGTGCCTGATCGCAGCGTGCAAGCCCAGCTACTATGAGCACGCGTGTGTGACTTTGTGCCCAGTTAACTGCCTGCCTAATGCCATCGATAATTTAGTTCGCTGTGACTTTACTACCGGCACTTGTACAAACGGATGCATCGACGGAAGGTTCGGACCCATGTGCGAGCGGCAGTGCAACCAGACCTGTGCCGGAAGTGCTAAGCGTTGCCAACGAGACGGCGTGTGCAGTGACGAGTGCGTGAAAGATTACTTTGGCGTCTTCTGTGAGCACGTGTGCATCAAGACCAGCACGGATGACGCGTGCGACCGGAAGTTAGGGGTTTGCGCGGATTGTCTTCAGGATCGCACGCCGCTCTGTCGCGACGCAGGTACAGTATCCAAAACAGGAAGCGTGCCTATCTAACATGAAAACCAAGCCTATATATATGAATTTGTCGAAGATATACATTCATACATATACAGCTATTTCTGCCTTTTCTGTAACGCTCAATGCTGTAGTTGTGTTTTGGGCTTTGCTTGGGTGGTATTGCTTTGCTTGGGTGGTATTGCTTTGCTTGGGTGGTATTGCTTTTCTAATGCATACGGATGTAGTTCTCGTAACAATGTTCGCTCATTTGCTAAGCAGTGTTGCTCATTTGTGTATCTAACCAGGTATACACAGGCATGGTTCAACATATATAGTGGAGTAAAATACAATTAACAAAATAAAGTGAATTGACATATATTTATATTTAAAATGGAATACAAGTTAAGAACAAACAGCTTTTAAAGCACAAAAAGCTAGCCTTTTTATTCACCGAATAGTTTTTGTATGCACAAGCGGAAACTCAAATACATGTATATACGTTTGACTTGACAGTTGGTTTAGGTTGCGCAACACTAATAAATGATGCAAAACCTCGACACAAGTACTTATTGATATACTTATATTGTGTTTACTTCGTCATTGCTATGTTGTTCTGTTTGCTTTTAAGTTTTTATATCACTTTTATCTGCTTTGAAAATAATTCATTTAAACGATCGTACATAGAAACAAGAATGAGAAGACTTCGTGTTTCTCTACGCGTTATTTCATATTGATCCAGTAATGTTCCGTAGTTTTATATTCTAATACATTTGCACCGGATTTCAATATAGACGGTCCATCGGGTTATCGATTAACTGTTAAAAATTAAATGAGCTATACATTTATTTAAGTTGTGAACCAAGCTTCCAGTTCCATTGTTGATTGGTATGTGCACCCACACATAGGAAGTACACAATAATGGTAACTCCCAAAAATGTGTTATGTTAAGACTCATTAATGAAGTAGCGAATGACCCCCTCAACTCAGACCACGTATTTAACAGTATTGTGGTATCCAGCAATGCCAATCATATTGAAATCAATTGACAGTAAGCTGTGGGATTTATAACAACATCTACATAGGCCAAACTCTGACAAACACCGTTGACAGTATACAAATGAGTTTACAAGACAAGTTCGCCAAAAAATTAATGTATAGCTTTCTTACTTGCTTACAGCATTGTCAATCAAATCTTGTCGTTAGGTCGAATGAATGATAGATGCAATTGCTCAGCTTGGTTATCGACATCGTCGAACGCCACAGTATATATTCCGTTCCCACTGCATTACATACCATGGGAGAATTGGCTGTCGAAAGTTCGTTTTCATGAATATTGATGAGCCACTTACTGGCATATGAAATTAAAATAAAATTTTAAGTAACGTTGAATACTCTTCGCATGAAGTATGGAAAACAATTATCAGTCGACCGGTTACTAGCCATTGATTACTCGCCGCTCAAAAACCGACGACGTGCAGGATAACGGTATATACGATAAAAGCGAACACCGCCTGCTTGTAGCTGTTTTAATACCGCGTCGTTTCATTGGTTGAATTTTCCGTACCGTCTTGGAGACTGGACCAATGAGATGTCTCATTAATTATTAATGAGTACGAAGTTTTTCTAGCCAGGTCACCCACGGTCTGACCAAGAAGCATAGCGTATTTAAGCGAACGTGGGTTCCGAAGACAGGTTATCGACTGGTTAATCGTTAGCAAAATTAACTTGGTATGAGTAGTACTTGCAGCATACTTTACCGAAATATGTTAATTATTTAACGAGCCCGCAGGGCAGGTTAAATAATTAACATATTAATGTAAACGTTTGCTACAAGTGTTTTATACCATAATGAGCGTGCGGTATATTGAAATTTAGTTGTAATTTACACGCACGCTACTTATTGCACGGTAAGGCTCCGCACATCAGCGATATCACAGTTATTGAATACATATAAACAAAGAAAACTCTTCTTAATATGGTATAATATGAAGTTATAGCACGTGGGGGCAGAAACTAAAACAATTAAAAGAGAGTTAAAGTTCAATCTTGATCAGAAGTTACTGTGGCAACTGTCGACAACAAATGCATTTACCAAATATATGTGCATTATTGATACACATTATTAACTTCGTAAAACTGGATTTCATAATGGGAATGCATTGGTATATACAAACATATCATGCTATTCCAAAGACGTAAATATTCATTATGAATTCACATTTATTAATGTGTTGAGTTTCACTCAGATAATGTCAAAAATGTATAATGAGTATTCTGTTAAAAAAGTAATAACCCAAACATTGTCACGTAGAAATGCAAGCTATTTGAAAGGGAGTCAACAGCCATAATTGAAATGATATATAATGTTATCATCGTTTTAATTAGTTTATAATGCCAGTTTATAATTAGTTTGCATCTTTCCTACTTGTACATTTAAGCATAGTATATTAGGGCCTTGCAATTCATTTATGTCATTGCGATCATGCAATGTTTAAACTTAATACCTCATTTACGTTATAAACATCATACATCTAATGCACAAATGTTCACACATTAATTCATGTTGCTGCTATGTAAACTGCTCGCTATATGTTGTCTGTCTGTCTACATTTCCAGTGTGTCCCGCATCCACACGTGGTCTCTTCTGCAACCTGACCTGCCCCCAGAACTGTCTCAACGGGCAGTGTGACCGGTACACGGCGCGATGTGACGCATGCGCAGACGACTGGTGGGGCGCCAACTGCACCACCCGATGAGGAAACTGCAAAGGGGGCAATTGTAACCAGGATGTGACGACGGGTATTACTCTTTTACCTGCACAACGCCTTGCAAGTATTCCGGGTGCCAGGCATGTGATAACTTCGGAGAATGTGTGTCCTGCAAGCAAGACAAATATGGAAACCAGTGCAGTGTGAATTGCAGTGACAAGTGCCTCCCCAGAGCCTCGGACGGACGCGTGTACTGCGCACGGACGGACGGAGTTTGCAGTGAAAGCCAGTGTCTTCCTGGTTACTTCAGACCCACCTGTACCGAGCACTGTAACAGCAACTTTGGCATGAACTCACTAGGCTTCCGCACGTGTAATATCGAAACCGGTCGCTGTACTGAGGAATGTGAACTCACGTGGTACGGAGACAGTTGCAGTCAAAGTTGCCCGGTGAACTGCGCCAATCAGAACTGTAACAGGACAGGAGAGTGCCAACAGGGATGCAAGGCAGGATTCTGGGGCTCCAAGTGCGAGTTGACATGTGCGGTTACGTGTAACGACGGGACCTGCGATCAAGCACTCGGGTCCTGCCTAGAATGCACCAAACCCAACCCCACCCAGCTGTGTCGTACTGCAGGTATAAATGCACGGGGACCTGCACAAGTAACCATTGGCACAATAACCAGAATGCCAATGCAATATAGATTGAAACTGAAGTGGAATTAGGTATAAATCGAGATTAAAGCTATATCCATCCGGGTGAATCCAAGTCGAACAGCAATTAGCTTTAAACCGCCGCACAAAAATAGATGAAATCGTTGAAAATAAAACTAATTTTCTACGTTAAACTGGCGAATTACCACAGGTCTAAAACCTTCACTAGCCTGATTCTTTCCCGAACGTATTTTGGTTATCCTATTAGTAAACGTATTGACCGTTTGTTCACATACTGAGATAATGTACCCGTATCTATTAATATAGTGTTAAAATGAACTCGTACAATGCTATTAAATATGCGTCACATGAACAAATATACGCCATAAGTCACAATGCAATTGTATTCATAAACTGCATTACTTTTGTTTTTTTCAGGGTAGCAAAATACACATAAACGGCTAAACGAACGAAATTCTACAAATTAATCATCCGATTATATTCCATTGCATAATTTCTATCATACAAATCAAACGTATCAACATTCATTGCTGCCATGTTTTCTTTCTATTACTTTCCTAGCATGCTTTTGAACGGAACGCAAGTGGGGAAAGGTTTAAAGCAAAATTGAGCTATCTGTAGATTTTGCCTTAAGCTTTTAGTGTCATTTGTCGTCAGTTTCCCGCTATTTGTTGCCAGTTGATTGGTGTTCATTTTCTATTTGATTTTGGTTTTCATAACACCAATAATTAACACATGGACGTCTGTGTGGCAATTTAGCTTGCTATATGTTGAGTTGTATGTCTTGCTGGAATTGTAGCATTGTCCAATAATATATATGTAAATTCAAATTTCCAAACAAAGTTAAACTCGGAACTGACAAGAACAACAGAGATCCATTCGTATAATTAACTTCTTCTCTTCGATAGAGTTATTATAAAATAATTAAAAATAATAACATACCGGTAGTTTAAGTCCTAAACATGCATTTGTAAGTACGTGTATAGTATAGTGCATTTTACAGTATTTAGTTATAAGTCGGTGAGCGTTTAAAGCAAGCTGTGTTTGAAATACTTACAATCCATTTTTCTAGCCTGCTCACCAAAGACTATGTGGGGTGTGTTGTGTGACAAGCAATGTCCAGCGACCTGTGGGGACGGAACATGTAACCGTGACACAGGTCACTGTGCGTCATGCGCCAAGACTTACTATGGGAACATCTGCGACCAGGTCTGCGCTAACTGCTAAAATGATACCTGCTTCCAGGTAGGCAACCTCATTTTCTTTATGGTAGTTTGCTCCCTTTTCAACGTTTTTATATAATGTCACCTCGTTAATTTTGTTCCGCGCGCCCTTCTGTCCCATTTCACTCTCAACCTCGTTTGGACCATCGTTCTTATTACACATAACACCCCTTGTCATGTTTAACACATTTTTATTCTCTTTATTATTCTTCTCGTTAGTTCATGACCTTAGTCCAGTATTTATTGCCTATATCTGAAAATTTTGCTATTATTGCTCGTCTTACTTTAATTTCACTCTCCCATAGTTAGATTATCTTCTTCCGTATTATTCTCACCTATGAATACTTCGTCACCAGCATCGTGTTTTGCGACGTCATTGGTACTCTTTTATAGAATGTTTTATCCTTAGTAAAATCCCTTTCTCATTTTTTCATTGCTTTTTATTAATTTGGATGTTAGCACCTCGTTTACTTTAGTATAAATAAGAATTGCATATAATTAGGTTTGATGACGTCAATCTCTGAAATAATTTGTATTTCCGTAATGGCTTGTCATGCAAAACATCTATTGTGTATCTTTTCTGATATACAAAGGGATAGGACATTCATTAACATATTATACGTTTTGTGTTTCAGAGTCACGGAAATTGCATCACAAAGTGCAAGGACGGTTACTATGGGTTGCAATGCACTACTCCTTCTCTCCATTCAGGGTATGATGTCTGACGATTTGTTTGATATTTGTGATTGTGTTTGGCTATATAATATATCTTCAAAACAATACATTGCCAATACAATGGTTTATGTAAACATACATCGTCTATGCAAAACATTGGTAATATCGTGTCTTACAAATTCGAACATAGTTAATGCAAAATATTATCAATACAGTGTGTTCTGCAAACAAACATTGGAATTGCAATACATTTGGCATACGAATAAAATTCTTCAGTCCCAAACAAGTACAATACAGTGTTTTGTACAAAAACATTCAATGCAATATATTGACGGTTACTTTTTACACTACAGTTTTACCTTAAACACAATCCAGTCCTGTATCAGTAATAAACAAATACAACATCAATAACAAAACAAACCAGTTTTTGCTAGAATGTCAAGTGTTTATGTTTTCATTTTTGAATTCGTCTTTTATTTATTAAGGTGTCAAGAATGTTCCCGAGACAATGGGTCATGCATCACGTGCAAGGCGGGTTTTCATGGAGACAATTGTAGCATAAACTGTTCACAGGGCTGTGGGACTGATGCCAATGGCGTTCTAAGCTGTAACAGATTCACCGGTAAGAAGAAGTTAAATATAAGAAGCCTTTGACTACGTAAGAAATAGATACATTAATATTTGCCCAGTCGAATGCTGTAATTAAGGCAAGTGACAATTGCCTTAAACGTACACATCACAGAAAGAAACGAACATATATAAAACAAACATGTTTACAAACCGAGTCACTTCTTTGAAACTGCAAATCGTTTATATGCCAGTACTCACTCTTGGTCGAGAATTTCATACGCCGATGCAAACTGAAACCAATTGAAACTAAAACTAATATGCTCAGTTGATAAAAACACATCTGTATGTGAGTCGTTTTTTTTGCTTTCATTTACAAATCCTGTAACCACATGTATATGGGCCACATCATAATTGGCACTAGATGTACTATGAAATAAGATTATTAATTATTTAATCATGAATTATTATCATTATATAAATTTTACATAGGCAATTGCAACGCTGAAAAATGCAAAGACGGTTTCTACAATCTCCAATGCACGGACAGATGTAGCGACTTCTGTTGGACCCCAACATGTTCATTCGAGCTTGGACATTGTGACAAATGTGACCTGGGGTGGTTCGATCAGAAATGTAACAGCGAATGCAGTCCGAACTGCATGAATAAAAACTGCGCAGTCTCAAGGACATACTGTTTAGAAGGTAGCTTATTCGTTTTGCATTATTTTATTGACAGTCGTAAATGTTCTTTCGCACATATTAGTACTTTGATTGTCTGTTATTCTTAAATAGATGTCACTCATATATTTATAGATTCGAAGATAAGACAAATGAATTGTACGCTTTTCAACCTAAAAATGAACAATACGGTAATGTGTATGCCAACCTATTGGAAGATGGATTGCTGTCTATCTTCTAATAAAAATTATATTTATATCACATATAACTAAATTAATGCTTAGACAAAATGAACAATACAAATTATTATTATACACAACGTCCTTCTTAAATTATTTCAGGCTGTACGGACGGTTTCTATGGCAGCGACTGTTCCCTGATATGTAATGCTAACTGCGTCAACAAAGCTTGTGATGTCAACACTGCGGCCTGCAGATACGGATGCAAGGACAACATGTACTACGGCTCCACCTGCAACAGCGCATGCAACGCGAACTGCCTGGGCGGTACATGCAACAGGACCGGGTACTGTTCCAATGGGTGTAAAAACGGTTTCTTTGGAGACCAGTGCCAGTTCACGTTTCAGGCGGTAAGTGCGGTTTGAGTGCCTATTTATTTTATGCTTTCCATTGATTTATAGAGAAACCTAATTAAAATGTACAAAATGTGGAAAAAGCATAAAATAAAAAGAAAATGTGTTGATTTCGGTGAAGATAATATTTTATTTCATTTGTATTCAGAGAAAATATATCTTTTCACTCGTGGCTGCGCCACTTGTGAAAATATCATTTTCTATTAACACTCGTGAAATAAAACACTATCTTACACCTAAATCAACAAAAATCCTCTATTGATTACAAATCGGTTGTTCAGTTGTCCTTCCAGGACACCACAACGTTAATGACACATTTCATGAACATAACTTAAACAAACACAGACGTTAAAGGCACATAAACTTTAAACAAACGGAAACGTTAACTATATAAACACACACAAGTTAATTAAACACTAACATTAAATATTGAATCGCTCAAAATTCAAACATTTAAAATACACAGACATGTTAAACATGTGCCGACGTTAAGTATATACAGACGTTAGTAAGTACATGCACACACATTAAACCTACACACGTTCAAAATAAAAACAATATATTTAATATACGCAAACGTAACCATACTGTTATACACACCGATGAGTGAAACTGTTTCGGTCCCTTGGCTCTGAATAAATCAACATGACGACCAAATTGTAAAAAAAAAAGTAAAACAAGTATGATTGCATTTCCAGACATTCAGTTTCCGTGAATTGTACTCGTTAAGTTTCTGCTATGTATCTTAATATATATCCGACATAAAATGGCCCCAGTATGATTTTCCCTTGTCTTTGTGTCAGTGAGTCCTAAGCAATAGGACGAAAGCCCGTGTTTAGCTATTATTTATTTGTGTCGGCATAACAGTTATAGTATACAGATTATTATATTCATTTATATTTAAATTGTATGTATTGAATGATAGTCGTATATTAAACGCACATATTAGTAGTACAGAAAATAAGAAACTGAAAATATGAAAGATAAACGTTAAGTCCTTCATTACAGTATTCCAGATGCAACGATGGTACTTGTGGTCGTGTGTCCGGCATCTGTGACGACTGTCAATTTACGAGTTTTTCTAACAAATCGGATGATTTACTAAACCATTCAGTGATAAGAAATCGTTTGCGAACACTATCTTTCAAAGATTTTAAATAAGTCGAATGTTATATTCCTTCGATTATTCGTACACCTTTAACAATAATATATACAACGCTACCTAATTTGACTAAATATAAGATATTGACTATAAGATGCATATAGCTGGAAGTCAAAATCCACAATTTACCATACCACTATGCTGAAAATTGGCCTGATACAGAAGCGCCTAGTATATTTTTTATATCAGGTCGCTAGCGTTTATATCAGTCTATGTTTGGAGGTACGTCATATTACTCGGCAAGCCCCGCCTTTATATTAATCTTAGCTTCAACTAATGTATTACACAAGACCAGGCAGTAACCTATTATTATCTCTATATATGCAAAGTGACTTGTTATATATCTTTTAGAAACACACACACACTATAATATTAACATTTATATGTCGAATATACGCCACATACTACGAAATTATTGCAATTTTGTTGTTGTTGTGACATGGCAGACACACGTGTATATGTTTCCAGGCTGAAACCAGGACACGGGCGTGTGTGATGACGGCTGTAAGGACGGCTGGTACGGACAGATGTGCAACCAGCAGTGCAGGAGCGAATGTGCCTCTTGTGAACGGACCGTAAGTACAGACGACGTTCATGATTTGAATATGCTGTCATCACACGCGCATCTTAATTGTCATATATCAAATTTTGAGTATCATATGGTAAAGCATAGCTAACTCTGAAACAATTGGTGGGCAATTTAGCTGCATTATTGATGTTTCAGGGTTTAGATACTGCCGATACAATCAGATATACAAGTACTGTATTTAAGAGATATACTAAGTATATCAATATTTTAAGACCGAATTATCAAAAAATGACATGTAATCTTTAAGAACATGATTATAATTTTAAATCGGATTATAATTTTAAATCGGCTATTCTTGCGATTTTTTTACCAAATATACTGAACTTTTATTAAAAACATATTCACTTAAATATGTCTTACACATTGTGTCTTCGTCGTGCAAAAACATTACCGCGTGCTAGTTACCGGTGCGTAAATTTAGAAACTTATATGTAACGAATACAGGTTTTGCCACAATCCATAACATACCACTTGATAAAACTAAATGGCGAACTTAATTATCATTCATTTTAGGCATTTGTGTGGTTAAAGCAGACTTAGTGATTATTATTTTCACTTGGTTGATATCATTTTTAATCCCCCGCCGTGAAGCGGGAGAGGGGTTATAGGAATGCCCTTCGTCCGTCCGTACGTAGGTCTGTCGGTAACATTTTAATGTCCGCTCCATATCTCCTATACCCTCTGAAGGATTTTCATGAAACTTGGCTCGAATGTTTAGGTCATTGAGACGATGTGCAGCAGACATGAGTCAGTCATGCCGGCTCAAGGTCAAGGTCACTCTTGAAGGTCAAATATTCGAGCCTCCTTTTCGTGTCCGCTCCATATCTCCTATGCCTTTTGAAGTATTTTCATGAAACATAGCTCAAATGATTAGGTAATTGAGACGATGTGCAAAAGGGATGGGACTTTGACGCCAGCTCAAGGTCAAGCGAACACTTGAAGGTTAAATGTTTGAGCCTCCATTTCCGTGTCCGAAATTCGTGTCCGCTCCATATCCCCTATACCCTTTGAAGGATTTTCATAAAACTTGGCTCAAATGTTTTGCTTATTGAGACCATTTGCAGAAGGCACAAGCCAGTCACACTTGAATGTTTAATGTTTGAGCCTGTATTTTCATGTCCGTTCTATATCTCCTGTGCCCTTGAACGGATTTTCATAAAACTGATTAAGGTCAGTGTGATTCTTCAAAGTCACCTTTAAAATCTAATGAAGGATCACGGCGGGGGATATAACTGTCCTTTGGACTGCCTTGTTATTATTGTTATGTTCTATTTAATTGTTATTTTCATACCGGAGATTGTGTCACATGTATCGTTGGTCGATGGGGTCCCAGCTGCCAAGAGAGCTGCAGTTCTAACTGTAAGTCAACCGTCGAGGGAGGAGTGAACAAGTACTACTGTGAAAAGACGACAGGCGCGTGCAGGGAGGGTGCCTGTAGAGTGGGATACTGGAGGACGGACTGCACTCAGGTACAGACACCAATATATACGTAATCATTTCTTAAGGCGAGTTTTACAGAAAGGCTCTGGCGGACAAAAGGCATGATTCGCTTACTTTGTATTCTCGAGAAATACGTGAGTCAACATAGAGAAGTGCTTGAAATTATTACTTAGAGTTACCCGGCTTTATGAATACGGGCGAATGCACTAGATACTTCGCCCCATTTCGTGGCGGGTATTACACCATTCCCCGTCACTTAGTGTTGTGAAAAGTAATTATGCAAATTAAAACAGTTAGTCTTTAAAAACTGTTAGTAAACATTAAAAAAAAGACGTAGTGTTCGAACAATCTGTTGCCAAAGCTTACTTACCCTGTCTGTGTTTTGTGTTTGTGAACACTAGGACGAATGATTTTGGCGGAGATATGTATCTTCGACAAAATCGTACCATAATTTCAGCCTTATCTATTGGTTTAAGATACAAAACAATGAACAGCGAATAGTTAATATTTTTTTCACTTGCATGCATTATATTTGTATTTGTTTTCTTGACAGACGTGCAATGCAAACTGTCTAACCGATTCCAATGGCAACCGAGTGTGCGAAATCCTAGACGGCTTATGTACGCACGGATGTAAGGACACCTTCTACGGAACCGTCTGCAACGAAACGTGCAGTAGTCGATGCAAGGACAGAATGTGTAAAGACTACGCTAACAACTGTGACCAGGGTTGCGCGGAGGATTACTATGGTGACTCATGCAGCGGAACATGCAGTTCGCACTGCGGTGGATTAAAGAAATGTTTCCCAACTAACGGGACATGCACACAAGGATGTGAACTTAGCTACTACACGCCCAAGTAAGACTCTCTTAGTCTCATAATTCCAACATAAAATCAAATCAATATATTTGATAAAGATGGATCTAGGGCATGTGGTCCCAAATAGGTAATGTAAAACCATGAATATTAAGTCTGTCGCCTGGGTCTACCTTTGTGTGGGCGTTTGATTGTATTGATGGGATATAACGTAACATATCAATGAAGCGGACATCGGGCTTAATTAAAGCTCTATTTATAAAACGTGTTCATTTGTATATCTGAACTATGTGAACTTATATTTGCAACAAGTTTTAATTTACAATACACATAATGAATGGCAAACCTAGAGCTTTTGTCGTAATTCTAAGAACTTCATCAGCAGTCTGAAGGGATAATACTACTGACGCTTACCAGCAGACTGAGTAAGCGATGATAATGACATGTCCCAGTAAAACCCTTAGTATTATGACACAACATATAATCCCCGTAGTCAGCTGATAACAGTTCTAATCCTCGTAGTCTGCTGATGAAATCCTTAGTATTATGACCAAAGTTCCAGTTAAGCGTTTCATGGTCTAAGTTGAACGTTAAATATACATTACATGAAACCCCGGAATAAGAAACCTCAGCAGGAGAGAAACCCGTATTAACATTATCTGGTCCTTTATATTAGGCAAGTAACTAACCGCGAATATAACACAGTGCATTTTTCACAACAAAACATAAACATATAGTGATTAAAACTGAGGCCACGGCATTAGAGGATTAAATCGAATTAAATATAAACAAAGCGAAACTCCAGTTGCAACAGCAGGAGAGAACTCTAATTAGCAGCCCGAGGTCCAGGCATGCTGAACCTCACACCTGTCCAAGATTGAATTGCAATACACATAGATGTAACCAAATGTAAACCTGATATCGTTTGCAATTTAAATTAAACATCAGACATGTTTATGTTTGAAAATAGTTATAATTATGAAAACCACACAGTTTGACCTTCACGACATCATTTCTTATGCAGATAAATTATATGGTGAATATCACAGGTATGCTTTCCTCTTGCAGGTCTAACACTCCCTGTGCTAACGCCTGCTTGGACGGCACCTGTGACGCTACAGGTGAGTGTGCAGACTGTAAGAAAATTCCAGTGGGCTCCAACTTTAACTGTATCACAGTTATTCATGTATTTTATAGTATGATATATATATCATTATAATAAGCCGTGCAACGAATGAAGTATTACTTGTTACATAGCACTAAATTCGATGAAACGTCGATCAAAGTTTGCCCTATACCGATAACAAATAAGAAGTATCCTAATATTTGCCATGCAGAGGCTTATAATTAATGCGTATTAGTGTTCAAATAACGACTCTAGCAGGGATTTAATGGACGTTTCCACAAATAAGGCATGTCGTGGGAAAACCGGGCTTAATGCATGTGCCTAAAGTGTCGTCCCGAATTAGCTATTGTAGTCCGCACAAACTAATCCATGACGACACTTTCCGCTTTAATTGTTATTTCTGTTTCAAGAAAGTCTCTTCTAAACATAAATCTACTATAGGCGGAAAGTGTCGTTCCGGATTAGCCTGTGCGGACCCGCATTAAGCCTGTGTTTCCAACGGCACTCCTCATATGTATTCTGTACATCAAGTCGTTGACAATGTGTGAACAAATGCTGAAAATGAGTTATCAGAATCCAAAACATAATCAACTCTTTGATTATTGTATATGTGTATATGTCGTTTGCATGTGTGTGGCCGGTCTTATGGCCAGTGTACAGAATGCGTGGCGGGAAAATGGGCCCTCAACTGCTCTGTGGCCTGTGGACGCTGCACATCCGGAATCGTCCGCTGTGATATCACTTCCGGTGTCTGCAGCACCAATACCTGCGTAGCGGGTTTTCATGGCAACCTTTGTCAGAACACCTGCGGCGTGTCATAAAATGCAAGCTAAATGAAAGCTATTCACCATCGAGCATTGAAATTAAGGGATTCAATGCGGAATTCTGGGGTTTGAACTGCGACTATTCAGTACAGTGACGAGTAATCATGGGACCTGCGATTAAGCACTCTTATTCTGTTTGTAATATAGCAAATTACCCAACCCAACTGTGTCGACCCGCTGGTCCCTACACGGTTTACCACTGGCCCAAACTTTAAATTACCATAGATCCAAATGAAAATGAAATCATTGGTCGTAACGCAAGTGACGTTAGGTCAACAACAAAGAAACGAAAACCAATAGTCTGTGGCACATTTTAGAACCCTAAACAGTTACGCAAACATACGTTGGAATGCCAATCACTTCAAAGTACCGAAACGTCATAATGTCCATTGATTGAATACCTGCAATTGGTTAAGTTTTTTCCCAGATTGTTTTCGAATCTATCCAATTAAGCGCATTTATGTTTTGTTGTTCATATAACGGAAAATAAATTAAACATTATGCAGTAAAACAGCATTAACACACATGATATAAATAAACATGCCTCACTAAACATAATTAAGTCACGCGTCACTATGCAAATTATATTTATAAACTGCATTAATAATTACGTTTACTTCATGGTTACAAATAATCATAAATGAATAAAGGACTGAACGTTCATACATAATGTTTCGTATCAGAGTTCATTGCCGCCATGGTTTCTTCCTTTTAATTCCCTAGCACACGTTTGAACGAAAAGAGCGGTTGACTTGTTAAAAAGCGACCATTGAGTTGTCTGTATTTTTTGCCCAAAGCGATTATTTGTAAGCGTTTAATGTTGTTTGCGTCAGCCTTCTGCTAGTGGATAGGTGTTTCTTCTTCTTGTTTTTCTATTTTGCTTACAATGAACACAAATGAACGTCTATGTGGCGATTTGATTTGCTTTGTGTCTACAATAATAACACAGTTTAAATCCTGAATGTGTGAATTATGTGTTTACGTGTATAGTAAAGTGCAAGTTACGGATTACTTAGTTAAAAATCAGCAAACGTTCTATGCAGGCTATGTTAAACTGCTTCCCATCCATTCCCCAGCCTGCTCGCCAAAGACCATGTTGGGAGAGCTGTGTGACAAACCTTGTCCTGTGAACTGCGGGGACGGCACATGTGACAGGGATACAGGACACTGCAAGTCATGCACAAGGCGTTCCTATGGTGATATCTGCGACCAGGTCTGTCTGTTGTGCTACAATGACACCTGCTACCAGGTATGGCTAATCTGGAAGGTGTTTTAGTTTTATCAGCTTCTCTCGTGTCCTTAGGGTAAGCGAACCATTGGATACATTGCCTAAAACCGCTATTGTAAAACAATATAAATCATATATTTTATTTGCATTATAATATGATCTGCTTTGCCACTATAAGTTTTCAACATAATAGGTCACAGCTGTTTGAATGATTAAGGCATCTTAGAAAATATGTGTATGCTTTATTACGGTGTTTTTAATTAAACTGTAGTCTGAAATTGTTATTCTTAAATGGCGATTGTCATTTTCATTTTTATGCAGATTTGCTTTTCATTTTTATACGTAAGCACGCTGATTAAGCTCATGATTGTATTTGTTATAAGAACTATCGTACTTATTACTTTCTTTTACATGGATGTAAGACAAAATTTTATATCATTACCTAATAGCATCAGTATAATTATCCGAATAACTGAACAGCGTACCTAATGATATATGTTATATCATACTTTAATCTTGCTTCCCCAAAACATTTAAATAGTATTCTATTAAAATTCAATTACATATTTATATATATTTTATTGATATATAGTTCTCTTTAAAACGCGATGACATTAAGTGTGTACGTATGATCTTAAAACTGACATATTGACATAAATTAAACCAACCCAATACAGTTAATACCGATATACTTCGAGTTAAAATAGAAGAAAATTTAATAAGAACCATTGTTGAAAAACGCATAATTAGCTCATTTTTAGTCACTGTAAAGCTAGAAACTCCAATGCATGTATGCAATGTATACATTAGCTCAACAGTTGTTTAGTTTTCACAACAGTAATAAACACTGCAAATGTCGACACTTGTATTTGTTGATTTATTCGGTATTTAAGTGTTTCCTTTCTTCTGAATACGCTTATATGTGTGCTTCTAAGTTATATTGCAACTTACATTTGTTTATTTTGAAAATAATTGATATGAATGTTCGTACATACACACTTTAATGTTGCATATAATTACATTGCAGAACGATAGTTTGTGCGTTTCCATTTGTAAAGATGGATTTCAGGACCTAAACTGCACAAACACGTGTTTGTATCCGAGGTATGCTTTGATTCTATTTTTATATAAGCTGAGGTTTCTGAGGTAAAAAGGTAACTCCAATCTGACTAATCTTTAGTACACGATGTAAGATCTGATTGCGACTTTGGGTAATCAATACATCACGGGTTTAACCAGTTAGTCCTTTCTGACTTTAGCTGCGACGTTGTCTGCATTATTACATGTCTAGACGACACGTGTGACGATACTGGTGGATGTCCGGACTGTAAAACAAACCCTGCAGGCCCCAACTGCAGAGTTCAGAGCATGTTTAATCAGCGACCGTAAATATTTAATGAGACACTTTTAGTTACAAAAAGAACAACATATTATTATGTCAGTTTAACGCCTATAAACGCCTGCAAACATATTTTAAACAAGTTCTGTTTAAAGTTCAAGCGACATTTTATTAAAACCTAAAACCAATTAAGTGGATATTGTGATATGCATAACACATGATTTACACATGTTCTTAATTAATGTTCAGTTGCATACATCTCAAATTTCCCAGTTTCTAATGTTCCTTTTAGTAGTTTCTTCTACAAGGCATCCAAACAATGTACAAGCAAATGAAGATAGAAAGTCACTTGCGGCAACCATAGGAGGTACCGTCGGTGGATTTGTAGCCGGCGCTGCCATGGTGATTATTATTATTAAACTAAGGCGACGGTACCAGATAAGGTGTCCATTTCAGCGCAGAGGTGAATCAAGCACGTTTATTTATATTGTGTATTTGTCAATAACATATAAATATACTGTTTCTGTTTCGAACATGTTTATTGTATTCCAACAGCAGACGCAGGTCCGATGTAGGATTTTTACTATAGGTTGATAGGATTCAAACTTTGTTAACAACTACAACCTTTTAATAATATAAAAAGCTAAAATATATTCCTCGAAATAACACAAATAAACAAAAGCTAATATATATTCCTCGAAATAACAAATAAAAATGGTATTGCTTTGGTACTTTATACATTTCTAAAAGAAACCAGAGATGCTTCTAAAATAAAGACAATCAGTTTCAGTTGTCTACATGGTTAGGATCGAATTGGATTATGCCAAATAATCATGATTACGATGTGCCATTTTTGTTATTGTATTTAGATTTTATGCGCACAAAATAACACGTTTTGTTTATGTTGTTTTGTATCTGGCTACTTTCTAATCAAAGTTTTACATCACAAGACATTCGGCTTATTTATTACAGCTCCGCCTTCTGTAGATACATACGTGCAGATCAACATGGCTGGACGCAACACAGATGAACGTAAGTAAATTTGTCAATGATTCAATGTACTGTTAAGTAATTTTATATTTTTCGAATGAAATTTGTACGCCTTTAGGAACTTCAAAATATACAATATATCTTTTGTTTCGAGTGTATTTAATGTTTCTTATTACTCCAAGGTTGGAACATATAAATCTAGCTCGAGATATTCGAATCAAAGCATTTTATGTAAATGAAACATATAAGTGTATCACAATAACGTATAATAATTTCACAAAAACGTAGCATATGTATATGTATATATATACAATACGGCTTTTATCAGTATATGTTTTATAATTAATCTTTTATCACCAAAGGAAAGTCAAATACAATTGTTGTTCTTAAACCAATGTCAGTATGCTGCTTCTTAGCCAGATGTACGAACTACAATCAGGTACACATAATAAAACGTTGTAATAGCATCTGTATATACGAGCATTGTGTTCTTTTCGCCGGCAAATAATTCATGTTTTTTTATAATAAAATATATACGTGCAAAGAAAAAACAACTTACTACATACAAAATGCGCAGAGTGTCACCATGCCATTTTTTTCTATCAAACACAAATGTCTAAGACGTCACTTTGATAGACACTCACAAACTGAACCTACAACCTATCTAATTCTATCATGCAACTTACATCAATACATGTGTTGATACTTTGTGCGATATTATACCAGTCATTTCATACTGTTTTAACTAGAAAACGCCCGTATAAGTCATAATGTTTGAATTTTCTGTTTTATCAGTTGCATAATTTGAAACACCCATCGCGTCCTTCGTGTCCGCGGCTATTGCTTCTACATCTGATGTTGGTATTGTTGACGTTAGAAATGTGTCGACTAAGTAGCCAGTCCTGCAAGTCAGACAATTGTTCATATATATCTGGTGGTGAAACTGTAGCAGAACTGTCAGACAAAATCATCAAACTATTCAAAGAACAGGACATAAACATCACACCAGAACAGATCGTAGCAATATATAGAATCCCCACTAAAAAAGGACAAATACGACCAGTCCTGATTAAACTGCGTAACAATAACGACAAAATCATAGTTATGAGGAAATGAAAAGAGATGAGAAACTCTGGCCACCGACTGGTAGATGATGTCACAGCAATGAACACCGCACTGATGAACCGACTGCATCTCCACCAGGGCATTGACTCTACCTGGTTCGCTAACCCTTATATACAGTTTTGTGAATTTTAGTATTTATTTCAGACCTGTACACAGGATTGCGCGAACAAAGGTATTGTGTAAACAACATAGTATAGTAAACTGCATAAAACCACACGGCAGATTATTTGCCGACGTATTATACACCTTTATTACATACTACGATGATATTTAAATATATAGAACAAGGGGTTTTCTCATTCTACGATGTCGACATTATATGCCGGATAAATAGTTCCTTCATAATTATTCGCTTTTGAAAAAAATAGCATTTCCTCTGTCCGTAACGTATTCTACAAATTTACAAACCATGTATTGCATTAAGATATAAAATAACAAGGATATTCCATCAACATTAAGTGTAAAGTGTACTTTACTAATTTGTTTTATTGTGGTTTATGTTAAAAGCAATATATTTTGCTAAAGCGACAACGTTTAAAAACATGTCTACGGACTCACGTAAATGATTAAGTACAGTAACCTAATTCACAGATGTCAGCGAATTATTTTTCTGATCGGTTAGTAATTATACAAACACAACTTGTGAACAGATAATCAACATGTTGGGAAATGTAAATAACTTGCATTCTAAGACAAAATGGTATTCGTCATCAATAATTTGACAATGTGTACATTTTATATGATCATATGGAATTTGATCATATGGAATTGCAGTAGGTTTTTGCTAACGGCCTGATTCTACCGTTAGACGATGAGATGATACGCTGAGTTTTCAAAGAACAATGCGATATTTATCATTTGTAATGCGTGTGAGGTAACATTTCCAAATCATTGTTTTATATTTAGTTCCCAATAAAACAACAAGAAATAAAAACAACATTTTAACGGACTGTTGACCATTGAGTTTTTTTCTGTATTCACAAGTTACAGCCACAATTTCAACTTTTTCAATTGTCGATACCTGTCGTTTTGTTTCAATAATTAAATTTACTTGTTCATGCAATTATTATCGTTTTCGTTATAATTAAATTAAAGGAGCGTATCGTCAGTAGGTCAGCAATAAAAATTGATATTTTTTAATAGAATTAATAGTGAAGCATTTTTAATACTATGATATAGTGTAAAGTAACAGTTGGCAAACGTCTATAACATGCTTCGACATATATTGAACATTATTAAAATAATACTCTGTGTTATTAATCCGGTTACATATTTTATAATTTGTTATTCGCGTTCAGAACGCGGGTTTCTGATGAACAAGATATAGACAAACAAAATCATGTGCTAAGCTGTGTTAATATCCAACCCGTGGACTGATCTGCAATAGCTATCCTTAATTGATCAACAGTAATCGTTAAAACATAAAGGGAGCAACCACCTCTTTCAGCTTGTGTTTAACACTGTATAATTTCCCATTTATTTGCGATTGATTTAAATGTTTCTGTTGTTGATAACAATGCATAAAGACACACGATTATCCATTTAATGTTTATTATCAACAAAATAAAATATATCTTGTAGTATTAAATAACTTTCTTGTTATTCTTTCTTTTTTTAATATTTGTGATTTATGAACAGATACATGATAATATTACTTACTTGAACCCTGTGCCTTTAAATGAATGATGTAAAGTACGAAAGTCGGAACGCGACTATTAAGGTTCTGACATTAGCACCAGTACATCGAGTTGGACTTGCAAAGCAAGTGAGCCAGTTGTAAATGTGATTTATTTTATCATTTGTGTTTCTTTTGATTCCCAACAATTATAACAGCTGAACGTTTACAATGAAATTGTAGTTTTATAGATTTGTGAAGTTATTTATAGTTATTCTCAATTATGAACAGTGAATTCAAGAATTCAATTCAATTTGTTTATTTGCTTCATGGCAACCGGCCATTGCATATATATACACACATGCATAAGCACATTTAAATACACATATAATTGTAGACTAATATGGTGGTACAGCAACACATAATTGTTGTGAAGTTAACAGAACTTTTTGTCTTTCGAAAGCGTAATATATATACATGGCAATATATTATATATCTTTTTCGTCACGTGAGCTCATTGCTTTATTAAATTTAATGATTGTAGGGGAAATGTAAAATGTGGTACGATATACTTTACACGAAGATCTTCATAGAAAGGACATATAAGCAAGAAATGGTATTCATTTTCAATACAGGATTTACACAATGGACATTTCGGCCTAAGTTTAAATAGCATCCTTGTTCTATCATGAGTTAATGCGATGATGTTCTTAAACAAACATATGCGTTTCTAAATGTATGAATTGAAAGTACGTTAAGAATATTTTTCCCATTCAAAATCTACTTTAAACCTTGTATATGTAACCAGCTTAGGCGTATCATTGCAAGATTGAGACCATGTCTGTAAAAATATATCTTTTACTATCTGAAAATAATGAAACAAAAATAAGTTTGCATTTACAACACCTTGTTGATTCCAAACATACCCAAATCCTATAGAAAACAAATGTTCAAGTAACGATAATACCCAATTTTTAAAACCTAAATCGTCAAATGTTTTAAGCATTTCATAACATTTGTTAACACTCCGATTATATGACATTTTTAATATACGTAACCAATATTTAATAACACGTCTGCATGTAAAAATGTGTACAGGAAATCTACCACAGTCACCCAGTAAAGCCATATTACATGTATGCAATGGTGCTGACATAAATCTCTTACAAGCATATATATATATATGTACACGTTCAACAATATCAAAATATTTTAATCCTCAAAGCTCTGATCCATAGAATAGAAAAAGGCATAAACTTAGCATCAACTAACTTAAAATAACAACTATGGTCCATTTGCAAGTACTCATATAGGGAAGCCAACAACGAAGCAATTGCACGCTTAGCTTTTACAGCCATATTTTCTGCCATTTTATACATTGACAATGTTGAAGAGAAATAAACACCTACATATATAAACCCACGAATACATTGGAACTTTTCATTACAATAATACCATTTTTCCCTTGAGGATAATCTCCCCCCATTGTTAAAAACAACTATTTTTGTTTTATGTACATTAACTTTTACGTTATATTCAATACAATATTCATGTAAATAATTTAGTTGTTGTTGCAAACCAAACACAGTGTCAGATGCTAATGTTACATCGTCAGCAAATAACAACACAAAAATCTCAACATCATCTGGTGTCAAATACCTTTCAAATATTCGTATAGCTCGTTTATAAATATACAAAACTAAGTAGGGCTTAAAATACAACCTTGTCTTAGACCCATAGGACAGTTAATTAGATCACTTAACATTTAATGTGACCTCACTTGAGATTTTACTTCCATATAAAGACCCTTTATGGCGTTTAACAATTTTCCTTTTATATTATTTTGTATTAATGTTCGGTATAGTCTCCCCCTGTTTACGTATTCAAATGTCTTTTTAAAATATACAAGAGCAACATACATTGTTTTGCCCTTTCTACATTAATATTTATTAATTATTGAGTATAAAACAAATGCATTATCTATTGTCAAGTAACCCTGTCTAAATCATGTCCGTAACTCTGTTAATCGTCCATATGCCTCAACGTAAAATGTAAGCTTTATATTCAAAATATAAAAGTATATTTTACTGAAAATATATATAAGCGTAATAGCCCTGTAATTGGCAGGTTTATCTGTAGGCCCCTTTTTATGTAGCGGTACTATTATAGAACAAGCCCATTTTTCAGGGAAGTAACCTGTGCTAAAAATCCTGTTCAAAATTATTTTTACGAAAGGAAGAAATAGGTCAATGCTGTGTTTAAAATGTTTCGCTAATAGCACACCAGAACTAGCCTTCGTTGGATTTAAACATTTTACCGCTTCTAGAATTTCATTATCTGAAATAGGAGCATTAAAGAGTTCATCCTGGCATTCATCAATAAAAGCAGTTTCTCTAACATTATGATCATTAAAATAAGATGCGGCATCTTGTGCTGCATTTATATTATGTACATTTACAAATTAATTAAAATGATCATCCCATTGTGCACAAGATAGATTTGTTTTATCTGTCTCTTTGCTGCGAAGCCTTTTAATTTTGCCCCCCAAGCACCTTCTGATTACCAACTGAGCTAGATGGATCTTTGATATCGTTTATTTTACATTCATAGCGCTTCGTATTACAGATATTTCGATACGCCTTTTTCATTGACAGGTAATCATTTAAATTATTGATACTGTTATCAAGTCGAAATGTCCGCAGAGCCTTATTTACTTCAGTTGTATAATGTTTGCATTCTCTGTCAAACCATGTAGATTTTTTAGCATGATGTACACATCGCCTTCGTTTACTAATTAAATGATTTCCACAATTGATTAAAATGCCTTCGATTCTTTTTACAATGTCATCTATTGACTCAAATGTGAACGATAGTGCATAATTTTCTATAAGAGCCTGCAGGTTTTGCTTATATATAACACTTTTATCAGTACCAAAGTCAGTTCTAACTATGTCATCCACATGTACTTGTTTCTGATTTGAAGTATCACGTTCATAGGCTTTTGTTTTTAATTTTAGGTAAATGGTCAGATGAACTTTCATCATCAACAAACATATCTTGCACAATGTCGAATATTTCAGGACTACCAACAAAGTAATCTATGACACTACAACCATTGGAGCTTAACCTTGATATTACACCCTTCATATACGGGTGAAGTACTATTAAGTGTAACTGTACTAAATGTGTGTGATAGAATACATTCCGACTGCAATGACCTTTATAGATCCAATCGCAATAATTCAGTTATAATTTATACGTTTATGTGGTATTATTGCATTTCAAAAATTGAGTGTAATTAATTTGGAACATGCGTCTTATTATGTATACAGTAGTTGTTTAATAAATGTGTATACTGGATAAATATGTTTGATATATTACATGTATGTCACAAAAGAATGGATTCCTCAATAAACTGATCAATACTGAACGTGTGTTCGAATTATGGTAACAAACACTATATTATGAGCATAACAATAACATTTACAAACTACATATCGCACCGTGAGCGCAGACTTCTGCCTCAATTAAATTGTCAATGGATAGGTCACTTTCATGCTGAAATATAGATACAATTTATTAAACAGGCGTTGACTTTGTTAAAGGTCTCGTATAACCCCTTTTTATTTGAACCCACAATTCCGGGGTCTTGTACTCCTGTGTATTGGCATTCTAAAATCAATACACTGCTGCATATATGCAGGATTGGATTACTACCAAACTGTGATTGACTGCATTCATAAGATTTCATTTTGCAGCATTGTTGGATGCATTGTTTCACCCAAAGAGCCCACTCAGCGCCAAATTCAAGGAAATAATGGCATGTCAAAACTTATATTTATTATATCATGCTGTTTTTTATACAACCAATACAATGTCATGTCCTGTGTATGTTGTTTTGGAGTTGGTTATATAACATACAGAATAATTATATAGTCTGGTACAGTAAATAAATAACACAATAAAATATGTGAACAATTAAAATATGAAATTCTAAACTTTTAATTTTTGTTATAATGCCTTCAACTGCAGTATTTAAACTGACTTAACATATTGAACGTCAAATGAACCAGTGCACATAGCCAATGCTCAGTCAGTTAAGATAAGTTTGCAGATAACGATATTTTATGGCAGAACAATGAACAGAAGGGAACATCAAATTTAAATATGACCTCATAACATGTATAAAGATATAAAGATAAATAAACATCTATAAAGATAAATACAATTATTTTACTAAATTCTGTTTAAACGTTGTTTCAGAATTTGCTTTATATTATTGAATTGTTTGCCGTAATAAATGTTTGGTTGATCTAAAGTTTAAATTACAAACTTAAAGGTGAACTCGTCAAGCTAGTGCTATCACAACCTTAAAGGTTATAACTAGGTTAAATGATGTATTTTTCGGAAAAGTGCCATTGGAATCGAATTATTTATACTACTCGTATGAGATGCTTCTTTAAATATATTCAATATTTGCCTAGGCGAAAGCCCATTTATATCTGTGAGTTTTTCCTATACATCGCATACTTCAGCTATGCAATATCTGTCGCTAAACACGGTTAGCATTATTGTTTGTTATGTTGGCTACTCTACCAATGTGGATCTATTATCACTTTATATCAACATATTCAGGTGTTTTTCACAAAAGTATCGACTGTTTTATACATGTCTCATTATTTAATGTGTTGCAGCGATGTAAGTGCAAAATGACATCCGTTTTTAACTAACATCAAATCCGTCTTATTATAGGTATCTGTAAACTTTCACTCGTACATACTGCACCGCAGTGTCTAAATTATCCACCAATCGGTCTGTTTTGTTCATTGTAAACACCTTTGCTTAAATTTGCAAAGTGCTTGAAAATGATAATGGTAAAAATAAAAATATGTATAGACAATTACAACAATTCTGATGTCAATATCCAGGCAAACTGAGCAACGTTGATTCGATGAATCAACTAAAATGTGTAGCTTAATCTTGGACTGAATGTATGAAAATTTTCAGATTAACATCACTTATATAGTCTGTCAGCTGTTAAACGTAAGTAGCTTTACATCAAAGAGCCAAATCTTAAAAGTAACACTCAATTCGTTCTCTTGATTATTAGTAACACTACCAACTACATCTACGATTAATTCAATTTATACGTATAACTGTGTTCGTTACCGATTTTAATTTATTCCATAGAATTACCAAACAAAAAACAAGAACTAATGAGTGTCAAAAACTTCTAAACATACTTAAAGCTTTTTAGTTTCATCACAACCATAGCTGAAAGAAACACAAACTGTTTATTGTCAATGTTTAGCATACACGCCCAATAGACAATTTAATTTACTTTTAACGTTTATTTGTATGGCGGGAGTAAGTGTTAGACCTAGTAAATGTTTTACTCGATAGGCTGGGTACAATACTGCACAATCGAGACAATCAATTGTACTTGCCAAATGTTGGAAACTTAAGAATGGGTGAAATGTAAAACCAATTACATTTGTTCAATGGAGATTTTTTCATATTGTTTCAACGTAAATAAAAGCATTCCAACTCTAAACAATACAACCATTTATAAAGGAGTTAAATAAATGCAGTCAAACGTATTAGAACGATACAGAATAGACAACATTCAAATGTTTAAGGGGTGCTGAGAAAATGTGGAATAACATATTACTTCTGTGTGTTGCAGTGTCGTTATTGAAGCTTTCACATGCAGGTAATACTTATTTTCACTACTAACACACGCAAGGTAAACTACTACTACTACTACTACTACTACTACTACTACTACAACTACTACTCTACTACTACTACCACTACTACTACTACTATTACTACGACTACTACTACTACTACTACTACTACTACTACAACCACTACTACTACTACTACTACTACTACTACTACTACTACTACTACTACTACTACTACTACTACTGCTACTACTTCTACTACTATTTCTAATTCTACTTCTACTACTAAAACATCAGCTATCACTACTACCTTACTACTACTACAACTAGTACAATAACAACAACAACTACTACTACTACTACTACTACTACTATTACTCTCTACAACAACAACAAATACTACTACTACTACTACTTCTTCTACTACTACTACTTCTGCTACTACTACTACTACTATTACTACTACTACTACTACTACTACTACTACTACTACTGCTACTACTACTACTACTACTACTACTAGTGGTATTACTACTACTACTACTACTACTACTACTACTACTACTACTACTACTACTACTACTACTACTACTACTACTACTACTACTACTACTACTACTACTACTACTTCTACTACTTCTACTACTACTAGTACTTCAACCACTACTGCTACTGCTACTACTACTGCTACCAATACTACTTCTACTACTACTGCTACTACTACTACTACTACTACTACTACTGCTACTACTACCACTACTACTATTACTACAACTACAACTACAACTACTATTACTGCTAACGCTTTTTTACCAAGTTCTTTGGAAAGAAGCATATAAATAAAAATAGTGTTACCATCATATTCAGGTGTTCTGGTGCACTCTTACTTTAAAACAGGGTTGCTAACAACAAACAACACATAAAAACATTGCAAGGTAATTAACATATATAATGCATTATTTGCTAAATATCTGATAGATATATAGATATTTTGTCAAAATCACCTTGCGAAAATATGACGGATGTTCAAAATTCAAAAATCTAAGTATGGTTTAATAATATTCATTTCTAAACAAGGCCTGTATGCATTTCCTCTTCCGACATTGATACATAGGATACAGTTCTTAGTTTTGTATAAAATGTTTAATGATTTCATGATTACAACAACGGTGCTTGCATTTGTTTACTAGAAAACGTACACATGCACGTTGTCGAGTTTTTGTTGTCTAGAATATAAACAACTTGCTTATATGACAAACTGTTTTTCTCTATGTGGGTTATCGTACATTTGCGAAGGTCTTTATTTTATGGCAAGATCATTAAATGCATTTAAAGTTAATAATTTTCAAAAAATTTAACCGTTGTATCTTCAGTCTCACTTACTGTAATATCTATAGGATTTTCCATACAAAACAGTTAACAAATGGTCAGAGAGTGATGTTTATTGCATCTAATGAACTTTCTACATGATGTAGGTAAAAAGCTGAAAACACATAATAAACAGTGTTAACAATATTACAATAAGTATTTACAATATAATGACATCAACTGCGTGAATTATTTAAACACACCTTAACCAAATGTAAGCTGGATAAAAAAAAATACAAAAATTACTAGTCACCACTTTTATAAACTATAATATCCATTTGACAAATCATAAGAAAACATGTCTACACAACAACAGCGAATTTGAGAATATTCTGTTTTTCAACTGTAGCAACGAAGTCAAAGCGGCTTTTTAACACAAAGAAAATCGACCGCAAAGACCCCAAACGGAAAACTAAAAGAGACACAATTATATTTCAGGGCAATACACTAACTGTATATCGTGCTTGCAATATTTCGTTCTTTCTAATAAAACATTTGCCCTGCTTACCCTAATCCTGACTGACATTTTTCTAATATTTCAATTTTCGAACAAAAAATACTTACCAAACTCATACAGTCTTATTGTCGTTTTCAAAACATATGCATGCTTTTATATAATGAAAAAATTTGGGCATTTTTCGCCGAGACTCGAACCCGGGACCTATGAGATCCAAAATCTCATGCGCTAACCACTCGGCCATTCGGACGTTTAGCTTAGGTTTAAACACACCTTAACCAAATGTAAGCTGGATAAAAAAAAATACAAAAATTACTAGTCACCACTTTTATAAACTATAATATCCATTTGACAAATCATAAGAAAACATGTCTACACAACAACAGCGAATTTGAGAATATTCTGTTTTTCAACTGTAGCAACGAAGTCAAAGCGGCTTTTTAACACAAAGAAAATCGACCGCAAAGACCCCAAACGGAAAACTAAAAGAGACACAATTATATTTCAGGGCAATACACTAACTGTATATCGTGCTTGCAATATTTCGTTCTTTCTAATAAAACATTTGCCCTGTTTACCCTAATCCTGACTGACATTTTTCTAATATTTCAATTTTCGAACAAAAAATACTTACCAAACTCATACAGTCTTATTGTCGTTTTCAAAACATATGCATGCTTTTATATAATGAAAAAATTTGGGCATTTTTCGCCGAGACTCGAACCCGGGACCTATGAGATCCAAAATCTCATGCGCTAACCACTCGGCCATTCGGACGTTTAGCTTAGGTTGTGCATTCACGTATTTTCCAGAATGTTGGAAATAGGTTACAAACGCTTTATTATATTTGAATATCCATAAATAAAACGAGATGTCGAATATATTCCTTAGTCATGAGTGTTATTTCGCTTGTTTGTATATTTTTTTTTTTAGCAGCGTAGTGTGTTGCCCTGAAATATAATTGTGTCTCTTTTAGTTTTCCGTTTGGGGTCTTTGCGGTCGATTTTCTTTGTTTTAAAGAGCCGCTTTGTCTTCGTTGCTACAGTTGAAAAACAGAATATCCTCGAATTCGCTGTTGTTGTGTAGTCATGTTTTCTTATGATTTGTCAAATGGATATTATAGTTTATAAAAGTGGTGACAAGTAATTTTTGTATTTTTTTTTTATCCAGCTTACATTTGGTTAAGGTGTGTTTTAATAATTCATGCAGTTGATGTCATTGTAGTGTAAATACTTATTGTAATATTTTTAACACTGTTTATTATGTGTTTTCAGCTTTTTACATACATCATGTAGAAAGTTCGTAAGATGCAATAAACATCACTCTCTGACCATTAGTTAACTGTTTTGTATGGAAAATCCTAAAGATATTACAGTAAGTGAGACTGAAGATACAACGGTTAAATTGTTTGACAATTATTAACTTTAAATGCATTTAATGATCTTGCCATAAAATAAAGACCTTCGCAAATGTACGATAACCCACATAGAGATAAACAGTTTGTCATATAAGCACGTTGTTTATATTCTAGACAACAAAAACTCGACAACGTGCATATGTACGTTTTCTAGTAAACAAATGCAAGCATGGTTGTTGTAATCATGAAATCATTAAACATTTTATACAAAACTAAGAACTGTATCCTATGTATCAATGTCGGAAAAGGAAATGCATACAGGCCTTGTTTAAAAATGAATATATTATTAAACCATCCTTAGATTTTTGAATTTTGAACATCCGTCATATTTTCGCCAAGTGATTTTAACAAAATATCTATAGATCTGTCAGATATTTAGCAAATAATGCATTAAATATTTTAATTACCTTGCAATGTTTTTATGTGTTGTTTGTTGTTAGCAACCCTGTTTTACTGTAAGAGTGCACCAGAACAAATGAATATGATGGTAACATTATTTTTATTTATATGCTTCTTTCCAAAGACCTTGGTAAAAAGCGTAAGCAGTAATAGTAGTTGTAGTTGTAGTAGTTGTAATAGTAGTAGTAGTATTACTAGCAGTAGTAGTAGTAGTAGTAGAAGTAGTAGCAGTAGTAGTAGAAGTAGTTGTGGTAGTAGTAGTAGTAGCAGTAGCAGCAGTGGTAGAAGTACTAGTAGTAGTAGAAGTAGTAGTAGTAGTAGTAGTAGTAGTAGTAGTAGTAGTAGTAGCAGTAGTAGTAGGAGTAGTAGTAGTAGTAGTAGTAGTAGTAGTAGTAGTAGTAGTAGTAGTAGTAGTAGTAGTAGTAGTAGTAGTAGTAGTAGTAGTAGTAATAGTAGTAGTAGTAATAGCAGGAGTAGTAGTAGTAGTAGTAGTAGTAGTAGTAGTACTAGTAGTAGCAGAAGTAGTAGTAGTAGTAGAAGTAGTAGTAGTCGTAGTAATAGTAGTAGTAGCAGTGGTAGTAGTAGTAGAGTAGTCGTAGTTGTAGTAGTAGTAGTAGTAGAAGTAGTAGTAGTAGTAGTAGTAGTAGTAGTAGTAGTTTACCTTGCGTGTGTTAGTAGTGAAAATAAGTATTACCTGCATGTGAAAGCTTCAATAAGAATACTGCAACACACAGAAGTAATATGTTATTCCACATTTTCTCAGCACCCCTTAAACATTTGAATGTTGTCTATTCTGTATCGTTCTAATACGTTTGACTGCATTTATTTAACTCCTTTATAAATGGTTGTATTGTTTAGACTTGGAATGCTTTTATTTACGTTGAAACAATATGAAAAAATCTCCATTGAACAAATGTAATTGGTTTTACATTTCACCCATTCTTAAGTTTCCAACATTTGGCAAGTACAATTGATTGTCTCGATTGTGCAGTATGGTACCCAGCCTATCGAGTAACACATTTGCTAGGTCTAACACTTACTCCCGTCATACAAATAAACGTTAAAAGTAAATTAAATTGTCTATTGGGCGTGTATGCTAAACGTTGACCATAAACATTTTGTGTTTCTTCAGCTATGGTTGTGATGAAACTAAAATGCTTTAAGTATGTTTAGCAGTTTTTGACACTCATTAGTTCTTGTTTTTTGTTTGGTAATTCTATGGAATAAATTAAAATCGGTAACGAACACAGTTATATGTCTAAATTGAATTAATCGAGAAGGCGGTGTTGTTGCAACTAAATACTCACGCCGATGCCTACAGTCTTCTCGCAAAGAACCAATCTGCGTACCGACGAAACCATTCCTGTGAATCGGCGCTTCTCATGCTGGTAAATGATTTGTTGGCAGGCATGGAGAAGCAGGAAGTAACAGCCATGATTGCCATAGACTTGAGTGCTGCCTTTGACACGGTTGACCACGACATATTGCTCGATGTTCTCCGATCCCAGTACTGTTTGCATGAAACGACACTCGACTGGATGGACTCCTACCTGCAGTTTTCGAGTCAACAATGGCATTTCCAACGCGCGGCCACTACAATGCAGCGTCCCTCAGGGCAGCTGCCTTGGTCCTTGGCTGTATCTTGCCTACGCGGGAACACTATTTGATATAATTCCATCGAATATCTCCGTGTTTGGTTTCGCTGATGATCATATTGCAAAAACATCATTCAAACCGTCTGAACCTCACGAACGAAATGCAATAACGGATCTTGAGAAATGTTCTGTTACAATCAATAATTGGATGAATAAAAATAAGTTAAAAATGAACGCCTCAAAAACTGAATTTATTACGTTTGGTAGCCGTCAACAACTTCAAAAAATAGCAACAACAGAAATCAACATTGTAGGAGACAAAATTCATCGCGATACTACAATTCGTTATCTTGGAGCGTCCTTAGATGAGACTCTCAGCTTCAGAAAGCACGTTGCAATGAAGTGTCGCTCGGCTATGCTGAATTACTTTAGAATCAAAAGTATCCGCAAATACCTAACCAGACCGGCAACCGAAATCCTAGTTGTGTCTCTAGTTTTATCCCACCTTGACTACTGTAATGTAATTTTATACGGTGTTGCTGATACTGAGATTCAGAAGTTGCAGCGAATACAAAATATGTGCGCTAAACTTGTTTTAGAACGTGGAAAATATGAAAGCTCAAAACAGGCTCTATACCATTTACACTGGTTGCCGATAAAAGCTAGAATATCATTCAAATTACTTACATTCATGTACAAGTGCTCTGCAAATGAGGCTCCCGACTACCTGTTGGAACTACTTACCAAACAAACTCCTTGCAAGCGTGGTCTTCGATCGTCGAATACTGCAGAGAACTCTTACGTTGTGCCATTCAATAAGAGGAGAACATTTAGTGATAGAAGTTTTAGCACCGCTGGTCCAAGACTATGGAACGATTTGCCGCCAGAACTACGACAGTCAAATTCCGTAGATAAGTTTAAAAAAGATTTGAAAACATACTTTTTCCGCAATTTTTATTCACTATTTGCGTAACTGAAACATACTCTTAAAGGCAAAGGTGTTTTATGTTTTATGCGTGTTTTATGTTTTATGTCTTCAAAATCTTAAGTGTTTACTTGCGTTGAATGTTTTATATTGTTTTTTGCAGCTAATGCTTTTCTTTTATAATAATTACGAACTATTATGATATATTTTATTTACTTATAGCTTTGTTTTTGTAAAACGCCATTGAATATGTTTATTTCATAGTAACAGGCGTTTAATCAAATAAACCAGTTTCAGTTTCAGTTTAGTTGGTAGTGTTACTAATAATCAAGGGAACGAATTAAGTGTTACTTTTAAGATTTGGCTCTTTGATGTAAAGCGACTTACGTTTAACAGCTGACAGACTATATAAGTGATGTTAATCTGAAATTTTTCATACATTCAGTCCAAGATTAAGCTACACATTTTTATTTGAATCATCGAATCAACGTTGCTCAGTTTGCCTGGATATTGACATCAGAATTGTAGTAAATGTGTTTACATATTTTTATTTTTACCATTATCATTTTCAAGCACTTTGCGAATTTAAGCCAAGGTGTATACAATGAACACAACTGACCGATTGGTGGATAATTTAGACACTGCGGTGCAGTATGTACGAGTGAAAGTTTACAGATACCTATAATAAGACGGATTTGATGTTAGTTAAAAACGGTTGTCATTTTGAACTTAAATCGCTGCAATACATTAAATAATGAGACATGTATAAATCAGTTGATACTTTTGTGAAAAACACCTGAATATGTTGATATAAAGTGATACTAGATCCACATTGGTAGAGTAGCCAACATAACAAACAATAATGCTAACCGTGTTTAGCGACAGATATTGCATAGCTGAAGTATGCGATGTATAGGAAAAACTCACAGATATAAATGGGCTTTCGCCTAGGCAAATATTGAATATATTTAAAGAAGCATCTCACACGAGTAGTATAAATAATTCGATTCCAATGGCACTTTTCCAAAATAATGCATCATTTAACCTAGTTATAACCTTAAAGTTGTGATAGCATTAGCTTGATGAGTTCACCTTTAAGTTTGTAAGTTAAACTTTAGATCAACCAAACATTAATACGGCAAACAATTCAATAATATAAAGCAAATTCTGAAACAACGTTTAAACAGAATTTAGTAAAACAATTGTATTTATCTTTATAGATGTTTATTTATCTTTATAGATGTTATGAAGTCATATTTAAATTTGATGTTCCCTTCTGTTCATTGGTCTGCCATAAAATATCGTTATCTGCAAACTTATCTTAACTGACTGAGCATTGGCTGTGTGCACTGGTTCAATTGATGTTCGATATGTTAAGTCAGTTTAAATACTGCAGTTGAAGGCATTATAACAAACATTAAAAGTTTAGAATTTCATATTTTAATTGTTCACATATTTTATTGTGTCAATCATTTACTGTACCAGACTATATAATTATTCTGTATGTTATATAACCAACTCTAAAACAACATACACAGGACATGACATTGTATTGGTTGTATTAAAAACAGCATGATATAATAAATATACGTTTTGACATGCCATTATTTCCTTGAATTTGGCCCTGAGTGGGCTCTTTGGGTGACACAATGCATCCAACAAGGCTGCAAAATGAAATCTTATAAATGCAGTCAATCACAGTTTGGTAGTAATCCAATCCTGCATATATGCAGCAGTGTATTGATTTTAGAATGCCAATACACAGGAGTACAAGACCCCGGAAATGTGGGTTCAAATAAATTGGGGTTACACGAGATCTTTAACAAAGTAAACGCCTGTTGAATACATTTTATCTATATTTCAGCATGAAAGTGACCTATCCATTGACAATTTAATTGAGGCAGAAGTCTGCGCTCACGGTGCGATATGTAGTTTGTAAATGTCATTGTTATGCTCATAATATAGTGTTTGTTACCATAATTCGAACACACGTTCAGTATTGATCAGTTTATTGTGGAATCCATTCTTTTGTGACATACATGTAAGTTATCAAACATATGTATCCAGTATACACATTTATTAAACAACCACTGTATACATAATAAGACGCATGTTCCAAATTAATTACACTCAATTTTTGAAATGCAATAATACAACATATACGTATAAATTATAACTGAATTATTGCGATTGGATCTATAAAGGTCATTGCAGTCGGAATGTATTCTATCACACACATTTAGTACAGTTACACTTAATAGTACTTCACCCGCATATGAAGGGTGTAATATCAAGGTTATTGCGATTATTGAAAACCTGTGTTGTACTATAAATTACGCGGAATACCATATTATGTTGGCTGGTGAGTTGAATGCCAGAACAGGAATAGAAAATGATTGTATTGATACTAATACAAATTTGCCAATTTTTCTTGATCTAGAAGAACTTTTTTTTGGCATATTTCTCGTATGAGTAATCGCATGTCATGCGATTCCCATGTAAATTGCTATGGACAAAATTTGTTGAATTTATGTAAAGTGTATGAATAGTATGTATTAAATGGTCGATGTGGGGCAGATACAGATAAAGGAAATAACACATATGTAAGCTCCAACGGTTGTAGTGTCATAGATTACTTTGTTGGTAGTCCTGAAATATTCGACATTGTGCAAGATATGTTTGTTGATGATGAAAGTTCATCTGACCATTTACCTAAAATTAAAAACAAAAGCCTATGGACGTGATACTTCAAATCAGAAACAAGTACATGTGGATGACATAGTTAGAACTGACTTTAGTACTGATAAAAGTGTTATATATAGGCAAAACCTGCAGGCTCTTATAGAAAATTATGCACTATCGTTCACATTTGAGTCAATAGATGACATTGTAAAAAAAAATCGAAGGCATTTTAATCAATTGTGGAAATCATTTAATTAGTAAACGAAGGCGATGTGTACATCATGCTAAAACATCTACATGGTTTGACCGAGAATGCAAAAATTATACAACTGAAGTGAATAAGTCTCTGCTGACATTTCGACTTGATAACAGTATCAATAATTTAAATGATTACCTGTCAATGAAAAAGGCGTATCGAAATATCTGTAATACGAAGCGCTATGAATGTAAAATAAACGATATCAAAGATCCATCTAGCTCAGTTGGTAATCAGAAGGTGCTTGGGGGCCAACATTAAAAGGCTTCGAAGCAAAGAGACAGATAAAACAAATCTATCTTGTGAACAATAGAATGATCATTTTAATTAATTTGTAAATGTACATAATATAAATGTAGCACAAGATGCCACATCTTATTTTAATGATCATGATATCAGAGAAATTGCTTTTATTGATGAATGCCAGGATGAACTCTTTAATGCTCCTATTTCAGATAATGAAATTTTAGAAGCGGTAAAATGTTTAAATCCAACGAAGGCTAGTTCTGGTGTGCTATTAGCGAAACATTTTAAACACAGCATTGACCTAATTCTTCATAATTTTATCTATATTTCAGCATGAAAGTGACCTATCCATTGACAATTTAATTGAGGCATAAGTCTCCGCTCACGGTGCGATATGTAGTTAGTAAATGTTATTGTTATGCTCATAATATAGTGTTTGTTACCATAATTCGAAGACACGTTCAGTATTGATCAGTTTATTGTGGAATCCATTCTTTTGTGACATACATGTAATATATCAAACATATTTATCCAGTATACACATTTATTAAACAACCACTGTATACATAATAAGACGCATGTTCCAAATTAATTACACTCAATTTTTGAAATGCAATAATACAACATATACGTATAAATTATAACTGAATTATTGCGATTGGATCTATAAAGGTCATTGCAGTCGGAATGTATTCTATCACACACATTTAGTACAGTTACACTTAATAGTATTTCACCCGCATATGAAGGGTGTAATATCAAGCGTATTGCGATTATTGAAAACCTGTGTTGTACTATAAATTACGCGGAATACCATATTATGTTGGCTGGTGAATTGAATGCCAGAACAGGAATAGAAAATGATTGTATTGATACTAATACAAATTTGCCAATTTTTCTTGATCTAGAAGAACTTTTTTGGCATATTTCTCTTATGAGTAATCGCATGTCATGCGATTCCCATGTAAATTGCTATGGACAAAATTTGTTGAATGTATGTAAAGTGTATGAATAGTATGTATTAAATGGTCGATGTGGGGCAGATACAGATAAAGGAAATAACACATATGTAAGCTCCAACGGTTGTAGTGTCATTGATTACTTTGTTGGTAGTCCTGAAATATTCGACATTGTGCAAGATATGTTTGTTGATGATGAAAGTTCATCTGACCATTTACCTAAAATTAAAAACAAAAGCCTATGAACGTGATACTTCAAATCAGAAACAAGTACATGTGGATGACATAGTTAGAACTGACTTTAGTACTGATAAAAGTGTTATATATAGGCAAAACCTGCAGGCTCTTATAGAAAATTATGCACTATCGTTCACATTTGAGTCAATAGATGACATTGTAAAAAAAAATCGAAGCCATTTTAATCAATTGTGGAAATCATTTAATTAGTAAACGAAGGCGATGTGAAAAAGGCGTATCGAAATATCTGTAATACGAAGCGCTATGAATGTAAAATAAACGATATCAAAGATCCATCTAGCTCAGTTGGTAATCAGAAGGTGCTTGTCGGGCAAAATTAAAAGGCTTCGCAGCAAATAGACAGATAAAACAAATCTATCTTGTTCACAATGGGATGATCATTTTAATTAATTTGTAAATGTACATAATATAAATGTAGCACAAGATGCCGCATCTTATTTTAATGATCATGATGTCAGAGAAACTGCTTTTATTGATGAATGCCAGGATGAACTCTTTAATGCTCCTATTTCAGATAATGAAATTCTAGAAGCGGTAAAATGTTTAAATCCAACGAAGGCTAGTTCTGGTGTGCTATTAGCGAAACATTTTAAACACAGCATTGACCTATTTCTTCCTTTCGTAAAAATAATTTTGAACAGGATTTTTAGCACAGGTTACTTCCCTGAAAAATGGGCTTGTTCTATAATAGTACCGCTACATAAAAAGGGGCCTACAGATAAACCTGCCAATTACAGGGCTATTACGCTTATATATATTTTCAGTAAAAGATACTTTTATATTTTGAATATAAAGCTTACATTTTACGTTGAGGCATATGGACGATTAACAGAGTTACGGACATGATTTAGACAGGGTTACTTGACAATAGATAATGCATTTGTTTTATACTCAATAATTAATAAATATTAATGTAGAAAGGGCAAAACAATGTATGTTGCTCTTGTATATTTTAAAAAGACATTTGAATACGTAAACAGGGGGAGACTATACCGAACATTAATACAAAATAATATAAAAGGAAAATTGTTAAACGCCATAAAGGGTCTTTATATGGAAGTAAAATCTCAAGTGAGGTCACATTAAATGTTAAGTGATCTAATTAACTGTCCTATGGGTCTAAGACAAGGTTGTATTTTAAGCCCTACTTAGTTTTGTATATTTATAAACGAGCTATACGAATATTTGAAAGGTATTTGACACCAGATGATGTTGAGATTTTTATGTTGTTATTTGCTGACGATGTAACATTAGCATCTGACACTGTGTTTGGTTTGCAACAACAACTAAATTATTTACATGAATATTGTATTGAATATAACGTACAAGTTAATGTACATAAAACAAAAATAGTTGTTTTTAACAATGGGGGGAGATTATCCTCAAGGGAAAAATGGTATTATTGTAATGAAAAGTTCCAATGTATTCGTGGGTTTATATATGTAGGTGTTTATTTCTCTTCAACATTGTCAATGTATAAAATGGCAGAAAATATGGCTGTAAAAGCTAAGCGTGCAATTGCTTCGTTGTTGGCTTCCCTATATGAGTACTTGCAAATGGACCATAGTTGTTATTTTAAGTTAGTTGATGCTAAGTTTATGCCTTTTTCTATTATATGGATCAGAGCTTTGAGGATTAAAATATTTTGATATTGTTGAACGTGTACATATATATATATATGCTTGTAAGAGATTTATGTCAGCACCATTGCATACATGTAATATGGTTTTACTGGGTGACTGTGGTAAATTTCCTGTACACATTTTTACATGCAGACGTGTTATTAAATATTGGTTACGTATATTAATAATGCCATATAATCGGAATGTTAACAAATGTTATGAAATGCTTAAAACATTTGACGATTTAGGTTTTAAAAATTGGGTATTATCGTTACTTTAACATTTGTTTTCTCTAGGATTTGGGTATGTTTGGAATCAACAAGGTGTTGTAAACGCAAACTTATTTTTGTTTCATTATTTTCAGAGATTAAAATATATATTTTTACAGACATGGTCTCAATCTTGAAATTATATGTTGCTGTACCACCATATTAGTCTACAATTATATGTGTATTTAAATGTGCTTATGCATGTGTGTATATATATGCAAGGGCCGGTTGCCATGAAGCAAATAAACAAATTGAATTGAATTCTTGAATTCACTGTTCCTGATTGAGAATAACTATAAATAACTTCACAAATCTATAAAACTACAATTGCATTGTAAACGTTCAGCTGTTAGAATTGTTGGGAATCAAAAGAAACACAAATGATAAAATAAATCACATTCACAACTGGCTCACTTGCTTTGCAAGTCCAACTCGATGTACTGGTGCTAATGTTAGAACCTTAATAGTCGCGTTCCGACTTTCGTACTTTACATCATTCATTTAAAGGCACAGGGTTCTCTTTGAATGAACACGTTTGCGAAAATAACAATACAAATATATTCAGAATATAAGTGACAAAAATAGTACTACATGACCAACCGTACTATTAAACAAGATTGTTTACATAGTTTATACTTGCTAAATATGTGTGATTGTCCCGCCACGAATTGCAAAGAGAAAGTAATTTGTAAAAATGCACACCTGAACGCAATATTTTCACTCGGCGGTCAATTAATAATTCGTTTCAAATGAACATTCCTAAATAGATACATAAATGTTATACTGTGAATTATCTTATTTACATTATCATTTAAACATACATTTATGACAACACTATCACGATATTTTCTGGAAAGAATAATTAAGTAATATTATCATGTTTCTGTTCATTAATCACAAATATTAAAAAAAGAAAGAATAATAAGAAAGTTATTTAATACTACAAGATATATTTTATTTTGTTGATTATAAACATTAAATGGATAATCGTGTGTCTTTATGCATTGTTATCAACAACAGAAACATTTAAATCAAACGGAAATAAATGGGAAATTATACAGTGTTAAACACAAGCTGAAAGAGGTGGTTGCTCCCTTTATGTTTTCACGATTACTGTTGATCAATTAAGGATAGCTATTGCAGATCAGTCCACGGGTTGGATATTAACACAGCTTAGCACATGATTTTGTTTGTCTATATCTTGTTCATCAGAAACCCGCGTTCTGAACGCGAATAACAAATTATAAAATATGTAACCGAATTAATAATACAGAGTATTATTTTAATAATGTTCAATATATGTCCAAGCATGTTATAGACGTTTGCCAACTGTTACTTTACACAATGTCATCATATTTAACAATGCTTCACTATTAATTCTATTAAAAAATATCCATAGTCTACAATCTACACTTTGTGTCAAAAGTACTTATAAGCCTGCTTGCTAAATATGGATATAACTGTTGTTATAAAATTGTAACCGCAGTTACAATTTTATGACTGCAGTTATAAATTTGTTACGGCAGTCACATTTACAAATATAAATGCAGTATTAATTTATACCAACAGTCATCAAATACAGCATCGTCCGTTATAACCGCGGATACATTTTTTCTGACCAAATGCTAAATTTTAGCTCTAAGTCTGTTTGGCGAATTAAATCTTATATAATGCCTGTTTTATAACAACAGTTACATTAATATTTAGCTGCTGTGCATATAATGTGGCAGCCCATGAGATTTCTATCCCAATTGCGGCCTGCCTCGTTTCGAGAAAACTGACCTGGAAGTTGAGGCACGTGATTTCTTTTATAAAGTCTATATTATGATAAAGAAATTTCAAATAATTGTTTAAATCTTGAAAACTGTCAATGGAAAATATTATTTATTGTGTTATTTGGATAAAAATTGTTATTTTTGCTATGATTTATTGTTTGGTTGCCAAAGCAACCATCTCTCTATTATTATTATTTTTGTCCGAAACACTTGTACATTCAAAGTTTGTTATTTGTAAAAGACAGTCCAGTTAATATATAGAATATAAATTACTTGTCCTCATCATGCTACGTTCTGTATGGTATGCATGACAAACATTAAAATCTGTGTAAAATGTGAAAATGTGTCGTTATGGTGATGTTACTTAAACTGTTCATTCTTGCTAGAAACATACGATTGCGAAAAAAGGACGCCATTTCCAGTTTCTACACATATCAGTGTATTCAAAACTGCCAATAACTCACTTTCGCCCAGATACCGCATTTGGGCCAAAAATCTCATGGGCTGACACATAATTATGACACATAATTTTTACTTTTGACCCAAAGGGTACGCCATAGTAAATGACTGTAAATTCAATTTAGTTGCTTACCAACAATTTGTAATCAAGAAATGTTGATGCGCAACACTAAACTTCATTGATATTCTAATTGCCACATAATATGTTAATTGAAAATTACTGCCATTGATGTTAAATTGAGCAATACTTTTTTTCGTACAGTGACCTTTTGTCCTGTGAAGCATTTAAATTATGCACTTCAGTTAAGATACCTGACTTAATTGCTGTTTAAAGAGTTTAAAGTATTGTGACCATTCTGTAATTTTCATATTTAAGAAAACATAATATTGAAAGAAAAATTACCAATCTCTTTGTAATGCTTGTTTTGTTTACAGTAACTTTTAGACATGAGTCGTATCGTGGGGAATCCAGGATTAATGCATGTGCCTAAAGTGTGGTCCCAGATCAGCCTTTGCAGTGCGCACAGGCTGATCCAGTGGATTTATGATTAGAAGAAACTTCCTTGAAATGGAAAGTACCATAGAAGCGGAAAGTGTCATCCCGGATCAGCCTTTGCAGTGCGCACAGGCTGATCCAGTGGATTTATGTTTAGAAGAAACGTCCTTGAAACGGAAAGTACCATAGAAGCGGAAAGTGTCATCCCGGATCAGCCTTTGCAGTGCGAACAGGCTGATAAAGTGGATTTATGTTTAGAAGAGACTTCCTTGAAACGGAAAGTACCATAGAAGCGGAAAGTGTCATCCCGGATCAGCCTTTGCAGTGCGCACAGGCTGATCCAGTGGATTTATGATAAGAAGAGACTTCCTTGAAACGGAAAGTACCATAGAAGCGGAAAGTGTCATCACGGATCAGCCTTTGCAGTGCGAACAGGCTGATCCAGTGGATTTATGTTTAGAAGAGACTTCCTTGAAACGGAAAGTACCATAGAAGCGGAAAGTGTCATCCCGGATCAGCCTTTGCAGTGCGCACAGGCTGATCCAGTGGATTTATGATAAGAAGAGACTTCCTTGAAACGGAAAGTACCATAGAAGCGGAAAGTGTCATCCCGGATCAGCCTGTGCAGACTGCACAGGCTGATCGGGGATGACACTTCACGTACGTGCTTTAAGCCCAGTTTTCCCCTCGACATGCTTCATATAAATGTCCAGTCTTTGTTTCCTTTTTGAGTTTATTTGTGGAGATTTGTTTGTTTAAAAGTTAATCATTGTGTTTAATCCTGGATTAACTCGGGCCTGGCTAGTGGTAGAGCGCTTGACTGTAAATCCGGGGATCCTGAGTTCGAACCCCAGCCCGGCCACATAACTTGTTTGGCGATTGGTCATGAAATTATTTTACGGCCATTCCTCCCTACCTCTGACCCAAGTAGTGCAGTTGTCAGTTACTGGCATAGGTATGTGAACTTACTTAGATCGGCTAAGCTTGCCGAGGAACAGTGTGACTAGGTTAATTGACGCCGTGATATGACTGAAATACTGTTAAAAACGGCGAAAAATCCAAGCAAACAAACAAACAAACTCACATTGCACCTGGCACTGTGACTGTAACTGTCTTGAAATTCTAAATCTTGTATGTTGAAGGCCCTGTTTGTAATATAGAAATACAATCTGGCTTTCTGTTAAAAAAACAACAACTTACATGTATTTTATCAACATCCTTTTTGGACAATTTAGAATTAGTCTCTATTAGGTATCATTGTCCATATCTATTAAAGACATACAGTTTTGTTTCGTAATAATTATTAAGTAAATCTATTAATATTTCATTATTCATTTGCTAATGGTGTCATAATAGGTGTTGTCATTTAGTTTAAAACAAGTTTCATTAAAATCAAAAAAAAAAGAACATAAAGGAATTCTAACTAATGACGTAAAAGAATAATAGGATTATTTTGTAAGAATTATTTTCATTGGTCAATATTTAGAACATAATGGGATTTTAACCAATGAGGTAAAAGAATAATAGGATTTTTTTGTAAGAATCATTTTCATTGGCCAATATTTTTCATTTGCCAATATTTGATAGGATTTTTTGTAAGAATCATTTTCAATGGCCAATATTTGATGATTTTTTTGTAAGAATCATTTTCATTGGCCAATATTTGAAATTAAGACTGAAATTAGGATAGGAAAACAACTGATCCATGACTATGAAAGTTCACAAGCTCAAACTTGGTCTCACATCATAAAAATTTACCGAAAGATGAATGCTTGTAACATTATTTGGAGCCTTGATTTTCATAGGCTATAACATATTTAAGTAGGGAAAGATCTTCAATCACAAATGGTACAGGGTGCTGCTAAAAAGGGACAGGGTGGAAAGCCAGATCAGTATGTTGCTATTTTCTAATAATTTGCTAAATCCAGGGGTTTTATTAGTCTGTTGCTTCTAATTATGTTTTTAGCATAGTCTATTCATTTGTCATTGACTATTTGCACAAATATATTAAATTGTAAAAGATTTTCAACATTTCTGCCTATACAAGTGTACATTGTCATAATGTCATATGTAGAATTTATATTGCCTTGTGTGTCGAATATCCGAATGCAGACGTGGCCAGTATCTCGTATTTTCTTGTTTCATGTCCCTGGTGACACAACAATTTATTCTGCAGATGTTTATAAGTTTTACATGTTTAACAAATCTTGCTTGGTTTTCATCGCATATTATTTACACAAGATATTAAATTCTTCTAAAGCCGTCAAATTCCTGAGCTATTATCACTTCGTTGTCAATGGTCAGTTTTTAAGTTTGAGTGTGAATGTCCATGAATTAACCTGGGACTCATGATGTCATTGCTACTGAAGTTAGGTCAAATGATAGGATATTTCCACAACAGAAATTGGGGCCAGTAAAATCTCAAACCTAATTTGAAACATCTTGTACATGTACATATCTAAAACTGCATGCACTAACATTTAGAATAAAGTAGCAAAGTTTTGCTTTTAAATTACTTTATGAAATGAGGTAAATATTATTTTATATCATAGTGGTATTTATTCTAAAAAAATTATTGTTATGTATTATGTTATAATGCATTTCAAGAATCTTTTTATTTTGTACCCAAATTAAAAAATAAGTGTTTATTCATAAAATGTATTTTTGTATTTTGTATTTGTTTTAGAATTGAGACCCGGAGACAGCGAAGAGACAAGGTGTATCATACAAGGTTTGAAAATTTGGAATATAGAAAAAAAAGAAGAACATACTGAAAATGAAATAAGTGTGGATATTCATGGAGACTTGCAAAAAAGGAAATTTTGTGTATATTGAATGTTGGTGAAAAATAAGTTGTGTGCTAAAAGAAACAAGGTGGCGAATTTGCATCAGAACCAATTTTAACTTGCTGGCTATGTGCTAACCACAAGTGTGCTTTCATGAAACCAATAAGTTTTTCCTGCCAATATATAAGACTTACCTTGCCGAATGCAAAAAATAAATAACTGATAATTAAATATGGGAAATTACTTATGAGGAATGCATATGGAGAGATAAGACAGTGAAGTACAAAACATGGCCAACAGGTGAACTGTGTTATGGGTAATACATAAGCAGAGATATTAACTTGTTAGACAGTATAATACAAGACATGGCTAACATTGAAGAAATCTGGAAGAAGCTAGAAAGACCAGTGAGGGTAACACATGATGCTGACATGACTGAAACTGACGAAGTGTTTGAAAACTTTGAACCTCATCTTGATGAAACTGAAAATGATAATGTAGATGATAACGTAGAGAATGCTGATAATAATGCTGATGCTGATGTTGATGCAGAATATGGTGACGAATCTTTTGAATTGGATGAAAGTGACACAGAAGCATTACAAGCAGACGAGAAGAGACTTTCGAGGGAGTTTACGCTGACTGGGTACAATATTGATGTTCGACACTTTAAACCAATCAAAACTACAGTGTTAAAGACGGGCCAGCTTGTGCAAGAACGAGGGGCTATGAGTGATATTGCTGGCGACGTGGACACTGGCAAGGGAGGTGACTCTGATCTTGAAGATTTTCGTGAGGATTCTGGTGAGATTTTAAACTTTTCCACGAAAGGAGACTACTCCGATGAGGAATCCGTTCCAGATCGCTTCTCCAACCATGTGTATATCACTCCCAAAGTTGTGAAAACCAACCCTGACACTTCTGCCCCTAACAGAACTGTAAACAGGGGAGGTAAAACAATAATTAATAAAATGTATTCTTCACCAAGGGAGGTAACTGAACATAAAAGCAAAGCAAGTCCAAGTCATGTGACCTGTGAATGTGAAGAATGTTTAAATGGACCTGAATATGTGGAGTGTCAGTGTGAGGCGTGAGTAGAACAGCTCCAGGACATAGACTGCCCCTCCGGGTCAGATGACCTTGACCCTGGGGACGCGACCTACTACTGTGAGGAGTGCATTGCCAGGTGGAGGGAACCAGACTACATCTGTGAGTGTGACCAGTGTCACTATGGCAACATGCATAAGCAACAGCATTATGGTCACCATGGTAACCAGGATTCTTTTGAAAACAACAACAACAATGGTGCATTGAGCCAGTGCAAGTGTAAGGACTGTGTACAGCAGGTGTCAGCCATTGAAGGTGAAGGTCATGACGCTTCTGAGGGCGGAGTTTACAGATCTGTGTTCAAAGGTCAAAGGTCAATGTCTCTGGCAACACCCACCGAGTTGATAAAAAATGATATAAGACATCTGCGTAAAATTTCATTGCTAATGAAAGATGATAAAAGTGGGAAGAGTAAAGGAGGTTTTGGTATGTTACCTCCCTTGAATGAGGGAGATAGCTCCGAGACTTCTTCTGCAAAGGGAAGCAACTCCTGTAAGTCTCTATCTCACAGTTCTTCAGTAAGTTCCCTTGATGAAGACATGATTTTGAATTATTTAGACGAGTGTGACAGTGAATATATAAGCAACGTGGAGGCGGCCAACACACCAATGTGTTCTGGGACAAGTAAAGCAGTCATGAATAGTGCAATAGGATGTAGGGCAGGCAGTGTGGATAGCAATTCAGGAAGATGTGACACGGAAACTTATGCAGGTGGCAAGGAAATTAAGTTAGGAAATAGTTGCAAAACATTGACAGATAATCACAACAACTATACAAATGTGAAATCGGATAAGACGCTGTTGAATGGGAATGATGTAGCAGACAATTATGAAAGAATGGGAAATAAAGTTAACATCAGTGGTGAACACTTGACCAGGAATGTGAAAGATCAAGAGCTTACATCAATAGACGTGGTTGATGGTGTGATGGAGGAAACTATAGCAGTTACAGAAGTGGGTCACATAAATGTTGAGGGTGATGACATTGGGGGTCGGAATGGGACAGTTGAAAGGTCTGCTGGGGGTGAGAATGTTCCTACTGAAAGGTCCCTTGGGGGTGGGGATACTGAAAGGTCTGCAAGAGGCAGGGATATAATGAGTGAAAAGTCCATCGGGGCTGCCGATGTGTCTACTGACCGGTCCCCTAGGGGTGGGGATACGTCCAATAACAGATCCCCAGGGGTGGGGGTATGGGAGGGGAGTGTGCACTCGGGGGAGGACAGCCAGGTGGAGGAAGACAGGGCGTGTATGTGTGAGAACTGTACTGATGCCCCACCCACACATCACCCTGCTTCACATCAGGCACAGGTCAACAGGTGAGTTTGCATGGTCAACAGCTGCATGCACAAAATAAACTAACCAGTCTAAATAAAAAAACAGGTAGAAGTCATGCATCCACTACTGACCAAATACCAGTCAGTTCATTTGATTGGTTTGTTGTGACCCAAACTTTATTTGCTGAACTTGAATGACAGTATATTATTTCAATAAGTCATGGAGTCAAGATGTCATAAGTGAGACTATGGTTTAAGCGGCTATTCTTCTTCAAGAAAATGATAATTGATCTCAAAGATATCCCCAATACCCCAGACGGTAAGTTTTAAATTGTTCAGTAGTTTGGCAGTGCATGAGCAGTACAGGACGTCACTGAGGTAAGCTGTGTTGATTTCAGTCAAGACAATTACGGTTCTAAGATATGTCTCGTGTTTTTATCACTATGATTGCTCCTTTTGCTGCTTACTGTATCATTATCGAAAAGTTTGCATATTATCTTTACTCTTTTTCTTTCGTTTCTATAATTAATAGATTTACTTCATGCAGGTGGATGGTGCAGCTTTGGATGACAAAATGATGTGTACTTTCTTTTGTTTCTTTGCAATAATTCAAGGAACTTTTGCGCAGATTGTTTGTTCGTTAGTAAATGACTGTAGTGTCAACTATTTTCTTTCCTTTCTTTCCTGTGTTTTATGCACCTGGCATCTTGATGCAAGAGGCATATAGTGATCGTCCTGTCAGTCCTTCCGTCTTTCCGTACACACGAATGGATACTTAGGTGACTAAAATAGTCACATAAGTATCCCTTTGTAAGTAAAAACTTCCATAGGTGGCTAAATTAGTCCCTTAGGGGGCTAAAATGGCATTAGGGTTAGTCATGAAGTAGTCACATAAGTATTCATTTGTTAGAACGTCCGTCCTTCCATCCGTGACAAGGTTAAGTAGATTTTACCATTTTTTGTCTAGCACCAACACAGCTTACTGCAACACTTTGATACTTGCACAGTTGTTGCTTTTGACCATTCCCTATCCACCCATATCACCCAACTTTACTTTGACCTTGACCTAATTTGGACTTATAATAATTCAAAAGTGCCATTTCTTGGTTAACTAGATTTTACCATTTTGTCGAGCATCAACACCGCTTACTACAACACTTAGATATATTCACACAGTTTTTACTTATGGCCGTTCCCAATCAACACACATCACCCAACCACACTTTGACCTTGACCTTGAGCTAATTTGGACTAAGAAATGGGCTACTTAGCACCAACTGGGGGCATGTGTGTTTATCAAACACAGAATCTTGTTTTTAAGTTTTTTGCAGATTTCTGGAATATAAGTAGGGGAGCTAGAATTCTTTGTCATATTCAACTTATGATTTTCTTATTTTTGTTCAGTTTGCTGGAGCAGCAGTTAGGGTAAGATATCATGTAACCTCTTCCCTTTCTTTCTTACTGTGATTATGTTACCTTTCTGTTATTTTCTTTCTTTCCTATGTTTATGTTGCAATTTGTTTCGGTTGTTGGAGCATCAGTAGCAGTAGCAGAAAGGTGGAATGTGACCTATTTCCCTTCCTTTCTGTATAATAATTATATCTCCTTCGACCAGATATTACGAGCAACAGTAGGGTAGAATCATACTGTCACCTTTTTCCATTCCTTTCTTTGTGATTATTATATCTCTTGTGTGCAAATTTCTGGAGCTTGAGTGTTGGTGGTAGAATGTAACCTATTTTCTTTCCTTTCTTTCTTACAATTCTTTCTCGTCCCCCAGATTGCTGGAGCAGCAGCTGCAGAAGGCAGAGAAGGAGTTGCAGAGTCGCACGTCTGAATACGAGGCAGAGTTACAGGACCTGAGGAAGGAGAATGACAAACAGAACAAACTCATACAACACGTGAGTAGCGCACATTGTTACTACAGTTAGGGCTACATGAAATAGAAAATTCTCTATCTCAAACTTAGAATTAGAAATATTAGTTTTAGCGACGAGAATGACAATCAGAACAAACTCATACAACACGTGAGTGGCTCACATTGTTACTACAGTTATGGCTCCATGAAATAGAAAATTCTCTATCTCAAACTTAGAATTAGAAATATTAGTTTTAGCGACGTGAACGACAAACAGAACAAACTCATACAACACGTGAGTGGCTCACATTGTTACTACAGTTAGGGCTCCATGAAATAGAAAATTCTCTATCTCAAACTTAGAATTAGAAATATTAGTTTTAGCGACGTGAACGACAAACAGAACAAACTCATACAACACGTGAGTGGCTCACATTGTTACAACAGTTAGGGCTCCATGAAATAGAAAATTCTCTATCTCAAACTTAGAATTACAAATATTAGATTTAGCGACGTGAACGACAAACAGAACAAACTCATACAACACGTGAGTGGTTCACATTGTTACAACAGTTAGGGCTCCATGAAATAGAAAATTCTCTATCTCAAACTTATAATTAGAAATATTAGTTTTAGCGACGTGAACGACAAACAGAACAAACTCATACAACACGTGAGTGGCTCACATTGTTACTACAGTTAGGGCTCCATGAAATAGAAAATTCTCTATCTCAAACTTAGAATTAGAAATATTAGTTTTAGCGACGTGAACGACAAACAGAACAAACTCATACAACACGTGAGTGGCTCACATTGTTACAACAGTTAGGGCTACATGAAATAGAAAATTCTCTATCTCAAACTTAGAATTAGAAATATTACTTTTAGCGACGAGAACGACAAACAGAACAAACTCATACAACACGTGAGTGGCTCACATTGTTACTACAGTTATGGCTACATGAAATAGAAAATTCTCTATCTCAAACTTAAAATTAGAAATATTAGTTTTAGCGACGAGAACGACAAACAGAACAAACTCATACAACACGTGAGTGGCTCACATTGTTACTACAGTTATGGCTACATGAAATAGAAAATTCTCTATCTCAAACTTAAAATTAAAAATATTAGTTTTAGCGACGTGAACGACAAACAGAACAAACTCATACAACACGTGAGTAGCTCACATTGTTACTACAGTTATGGCTACATGAAATAGAAAATTCTCTATCTCAAACTTATAAATAGAAATACCGTATTTATTCTATGTTTTCAGACGCTTAAATTTTCAGCGTCTGAATACTTTGATTCACAAATAATTGATTGATCGAAATCTCTCCGAAAACAAAGATTCTCACAAATTTTCAAGTCGTAACAATCGCAAATAAGCTACACACTTGTTTGTTTAGTTGTCAGCGGATATGGACTTCGTTAATAGCCGGAGGTTTTAATTTTTGACACGAGGTTGTTTATTGAAGCCATAATATTGTCCCTAACTTGATAATTGACATGCAGAATGGTGCTGCAAAATTCGCAAGATGAAATTGGCAAACAACAGGAGAGACATCTGTGATAAAACCAGTCGCTCCCTATGAAAGGTTTTAGTATACGGGTAATTGGTGTTAATTGCCAGTTATCGATTCAAAATATAGTTGACATAAATTATCCGTCCAAAAACATATAATCACATTTTAAGTCCTTTTCTGAAAATATAGAGGCGCAAAAATAATTATTTCGACAGATTTTGTGGGTGTCCGAAAACTTAGTGTGACTGAAAGCATAGAATAAGTACAGTATTAGTTTTGGCGACGAGAATGACAAACAGAACAAACTTATACAACATGTGAGTGCAAAGTCCAGGTAAGGGGTAGTATTCCAGAATCATCTCAAGTTTATCCTGAGGTATTTTTAGCTTTTAAGATCAAATTTTTGTGTTGTTCCATTTGCTGAACTACATATGAGGCGCGTCGTTGGAAAACAGGACTTAATGCATGTGCGTAAAGTGTCGTACCGGATTAGCCAGTGCAGTTCACACAGGCTAATCCGGGATGGCACTTTCCGTCTAAAGTGAATTAATGTTTGGAAGAGACTTACTTGAAACAGAAAATACCATAAAAGCAGAAAGTGCCGTTCCGGTTTAGCCTGTGCGAACTGCACATGCTGATCTGGGATGACACTTTACGCACATACATTAAGTACGGTTTTCCCACGATGCGCCTCATATGAATTTGTCAATCCCTTTACAGTAAATTAGACAAAAGTAAATAATATTGTTGATAATTAATAAACACCATGTGCAAACCTGAATCTTAATTGACTTGTTCACAGATTTGCGTAGTTTGGAAAAATGTCGTTTAAAAAATCTGGCGCGCTTACTACTCGGCCATTCCAACTGAAAATCAAATCGGTGAGTTTTTAGCGCTATGTCAGTGATACACATGTTTCCCAAAATACTGATGAAGAGCGTTACAAAAGCTTAATGATTTATCAATTTCATTCGATTATTTTTCAAAAATGCTATCGTATTTCATGTATATTTCTTTTTCACTAGTGTTATTTCGCTGGTTTATATTTGATGCATTTTTCTTTTTGAGATCCGTTACAACAAAATTGAAAATTGTAAATTTGCCAATCCGTGAACGAGTCACTTTAATATGTTAGAACAACTATTAAAATATGTTCCTGTTTAATCAGCCTAACCGACCTTGTCTAATAATATTCAAACATCATATGATGTACAGGATTGATTAAAATATGTTTCTGTATAATAAATCTTAAATACTGAGAGTGTGATGACACCTTACACTGCATGTGATGTTACAATTTATTATGCAAAGCTGTATTTATAAGACACAAATTGGTGACCTTGACTTCCAGTATGTATGTTTGGTCACACGTTTCTCCAAACAATTTTATCTGCTTTAATGAAAATGCTCTTACGTTATATAGTTGGATAACAACATAGTGTGGTATATTTAAGAAATAATTTTCGATTTAGAGTCGTTTATTGGCTAATGAACAACGATTGGAAGTTCTAATTAAACCAAGAGGGCGATATCCCGAGTCATTTAATATACCGCATCAGAATGACGAATTGGTGTTTAATAGCCGATAAACAACGATAATGCGAAAATTATTTTGATTCTAACATGACCTGACAACATTTTCTGCAATTACAATGCAAACTATATGTTACAGTTTCGGAACCATTTATCCGTGTTGTTTATTCGTAGTTTAACAACAGTGAATTGTGTTCTTTGTCTATAGGAAACTCTGCGCGTGTCATGCTAGAATGTATTTTATATTGATGTAAGTTTTCACTATTAATACTTTAAGTTTTTATCAATCATAAACTATAGTATATAAATATCATAGGCAGTTGAGGGGTATAGTAAATATTGCACCCCGAGGAGAGCGATGTCAACCGAGACCGAATGCCGAGGTTGACATTACTCTTCGAGGGGGGGGGGGCAATATTTACTATACCCCTCAACATGCCTTATTAATTTTATTATACCGAACAAAAATACTGTAATTCAAAGAACAAACTAGTCATACACAGTAAACTGAAGTTTATTATTGGAAAATCAAGTGCTCATCGACTTTGACTTGTTTACATACATTTTAATAAGCGTCTACGGATTATTACCGATTATTCGCTGATACGGATTTCACGGAAAACATGAGTTGCTATTTTTAGGCGCACGCGCGGGGTATATTAAAAGTTATAGCCCGGTCGGGGTATATTACTTTCCAATGCCATGACATATTAAAATTATGCAGGGATGGGTATATGAGATTTTACAATGGGAAAACAAAGTGAGGTATAATAATATAATCTATGCTATGAAAACCTGATTGCAGTAGTTTCAAAAATCTGTACTTTCACCCATGCTATGTTAACGTTTTATGGATATAGCTAGTGTTCACTTTTTTTTTTAAAGTTAATGGAAAAACTGTTCAATATGGTGATATCACTATTGGTTGTCATGGAGGCTTTTGTTTACATTTGCCAGCTGAGCGATATCAGAGCAGTATGTTCATATGTTGTTGTTGGCCAGTTTGTGAAAAAGAACATGAATGTGTCTTTTAATTTAAAGCCCATTTTTAACTCAGTTTGTTTAGTTTGTCTTTAGTTCAGTGGTTTTTAGACAGTATAATAGAGATTTAAAACTAGTTATTCCCTGAATCGTAAATATGGATTTTTACAGACAAATATCCCTTAAACATTAAATGTATTCAACAAATGTTTTATAGGTCATTAGCATAATTGCACATTAATGTGTAATATTTTCTTACCTTTTTGTCATCTGACATAAAAATATTTGTGCACTTTCAAATACAATTATCCCTCAATGAGATGTGGTCCGTTAAAAATAAATGTTTGCAAAATTTAATACTTGGAATCACTCTAGGTACTTATTGTAACCTTGTTCGGTGGTAAAAAATATGACCGTATATATGACCGTAAATTCTCATGGCTAATAATTATTTAGAATTCAACGAAAAAACGAAGAACATGGGTAAGTGGAAATCAAATTCCTGGAATGAAATTTTGCCCATGATCTTGTTGCATTGCAATTTCATAGTTTTTTATGGTTTCAACACTAAAACAACTATATTTTTAGAATTTTGAGAAAGTATGTGCATATTTTCTTCACACAACTATTTGTTATATATGATACTTAGGATAGTCCTGTTTTAAATCCCCCGCCACGAAGCGAGAGGGGTGTTATAGGAATGCAGAAGGCATGGGCCTTTCACGCAAGCTCAAGGTCAAGGTCACGCTTGAAGGTGAAATGTTTGAGCCTCATATCCCCTATACCCTTTGATGGATTTTGATGAAACTTGGCTCAAATGTTTTGCTCATTGAGACCATGTGCAGAAGGCATAAGCCAGTCATGCCATCTCAAGGTCAAGGTCACTTTTGATGGTTGAATGTTTGAGCCTGTTGTTTCATGTCCGTTTATATCTCCTGTGCCCTTTAAAGGATTTTCATGAAAAAAACTTGCCTCAAATGTTTATCACATTGAGGCAATGTGCAGAGGGCATGAGGCAGTCACGCCACGTCAAGGTCACACTTGAAGGTCAAATGTTTGAGCCTCCATTTTTGTGTATGCTCCATATCTCCTATGCCCTTTGAAGGATTTTCATAAAACTTGGCTAAAATGTTTATCACATTGAGGCGATGTGCAGAAAGCATGGAGCAGTTTTGCCACCTCAAGGTCAAGGTCACACTTAAAGGTCAAATGTTGGAGCCTTCATTTTAGCGTCAGCTCCATATCTAAATTTCTGAAACTGTACTTTCATATCTGGTCCATCTGTGCCAGATTAAGGTCAGTGTGATACTTCAAATCACCTTTAAAATCTAATGAAGATCAAGGCAGGGGATATAGCTGTCCTTTCGGCTGCCTTGTTGGTTTAATTGTTTTCTTGAAGTTTTCAAGGAATGCATTTTTTTTCTTTGATATTTTGTTGTTTGTTATTTTCTTTGCTAACCCATTGCAAGAAAGAATTGTATGACATTGTTTATGAGTGAATGAACGACGTTCGTGTGCATGTACAAATAGTTTTAATTTCAAAGACAGTAATGGCAGTTGTTTACATGTCTGCATGGTTTAATTTCATTTATATGAAGTTCATGTGCAAATAGTTTTGTTCAGTTATATCTCCAGCTGGTTTTTACCTTGCATGACATGTAATGCATCTCAAATAAATAACGAAGTTAGCCTCAGACGCAACATGTCATCCATGTCCAAATGGAGAACCTATTCTGATACAAATGATTTAAACGGACATATCCTTTATGCATTTATGTTAATTATGAATATTATTTAATTGTGATGGAAATTTTTCAAATGGACATCTCTTAGATGCATTTATGTTAATAATTAATATTATTTAATTGTGATGGAAATTTTTCAAATGGACATATCTTAGATGCATTTATGTTAATAATTAATATTATTTAATTGTGATGGAAATTTTTCAAATGGACATATCTTAGATGCATTTATGTTAATAATTAATATTATTTAATTGTGATGGAAGTTTTTCAAATGGACAACTCTTAGATGCATTTATGTGAATAATTAATATTATTTAATTGTGATGGAAATTTTTCAAATGGACATATCTTAGATGCATTTATGTGAATAATGAATATGAATATCTGTGATAGAAATAATTCAAATGGACAACTCTTAGATGCAGTTATGTGAATAATGGATATGAATATCTGTGATAGAAATAATTCAAATGGACAACTCTTAGATGCAGTTATGTGAATAATGAATATAAATATCTGTGATAGAAATAATTCAAATGGACAACTCTTAGATGCATTTATGTGAATAATGGATATGAATATCTGTGATAGAAATAATTGAAATGGACAATTCTTAGATGCAGTTATGTGAATAATGGATATGAATATCTGTGATAGAAATGATTCAAATGGACAACTCTTAGATGCATTTATGTGAATAATGAATATAAATATCTGTGATAGAAATAATTCAAATGGACATCTCTTAGATGCATTTATGTGAATAATGAATATAAATAATTGTGATAGAAATAATTCAAATGGACAACTCTTAGATGCATTTATGTGAATAATGGATATAAATAAATGTGATAGAAATGATTCAAATGGACATATCTAAGATGCAGTTATGTGAATAATGGATATAAATAAATGTGATAGAAATGATTCAAATGGACAACTCTTAGATGCATTTATGTGAATAATGAATATGAATATCTGTGATAGAAATAATTCAAATGGACAACTCTTAGATGCATTTATGTGAATAATGGATATGAATATCTGTGATAGAAATGATTCAAATGGACAACTCTTAGATGCATTTATGTGAATAATGGATATGAATATCTGTGATAGAAATGATTCAAATGGACAACTCTTAGATGCATTTATGTGAATAATGAATATAAATAAATGTGATAGAAATGATTCAAATGGACATCTCTTAGATGCATTTATGTGAATAATGGATATAAATAAATGTGATAGAAATAATTCAAATGGACATCTCGTAGATGCATTTATGTGAATAATGAATATAAATAATTGTGATAGAAAGAATTCAAATGGACATCTCATAGATGCAGTTATGTGAATAATGGATATAAATAAATGTGATTGAAATAATTCAAATGGACAACTCTTAGATGCATTTATGTGAATAATGGATATATATAAATGTGATAGAAATAATTCAAATGGACATCTCGTAGATGCATTTATGTGAATAATGGATATAAATAAATGTGATAGAAATGATTCAAATGGACGTCTCTTAGATGCAGTTTATGTGAATAATGGATATAAATAAATGTGATTGAAATGATTCAAATGGACGTCTCTTAGATGCAGTTAATTGAATAATGGATATAAATAAATGTGATTGAAATGATTCAAATGGACGTCTCTTAGATGCAGTTATGTGAATAATGGATATAAATAAATGTGATTGAAATGATTCAAATGGACGTCTCTTAGATGCATTTATGTGAATAATGGATATAAATAAATGTGATAGAAATGATTCAAATGGACATCTCTTAGATGCAGTTATGTGAATAATGAATATAAATAAATGTGATAGAAATAATTCAAATGGACATATCTAAGATGCAGTTATGTGAATAATTAATATAAATAAATGTGATAGAAATAATTCAAATGGACATATCTAAGATGCAGTTATGTGAATAATGAATATAAATAAATGTGATAGATTTGATTCAAATGGACATCTCTTAGATGCAGTTATGTGAATAATGGATGTAAATAAATGTGATAGAAATAATTCAAATGGACATCTCTTAGATGCATTTATGTGAATAATGGATATAAATAAATGTGATAGAAATGATTCAAATGGACATATCTAAGATGCAGTTATGTGAATAATGAATATACATAAATGTGATAGAAATGATTCAAATGGACATATCTAAGATGCAGTTATGTGAATAATGGATATAAATAAATGTGATAGATATGATTCAAATGGACATCTCTTAGATGCAGTTATGTGAATAATGGATATAAATAAATGTGATAGAAATGATTCAAATGGACATCTCTAAGATGCAGTTATGTGAATAATGGATATAAATAAATGTGATAGAAATAATTCAAATGGACATCTCTGAAAGATGCAGTTATGTGAATAATGGATATAAATAAATGTGATAGAAATAATTCAAATGGACAACTCTTAGATGCATTTATGTGAATAATGGATATAAATAAATGTGATAGAAATGATTCAAATGGACATATCTAAGATGCAGTTATGTGAATAATGAATATACATAAATGTGATAGAAATGATTCAAATGGACATATCTAAGATGCAGTTATGTGAATAATGGATATAAATAAATGTGATAGATATGATTCAAATGGACATCTCTTAGATGCAGTTATGTGAATAATGGATATAAATAAATGTGATAGAAATGATTCAAATGGACATCTCTAAGATGCAGTTATGTGAATAATGGATATAAATAAATGTGATAGAAATAATTCAAATGGACATCTCTAAGATGCAGTTATGTGAATAATGAATATAAATAAATGTGATAGAAATGATTAAAATGGACATATCTAAGATGCAGTTATGTGAATAATGGATATAAATAAATGTGATAGAAATAATTCAAATGGACAACTCTTAGATGCAGTTATGTGAATAATGGATATAAATAATTGTGATAGAAATAATTCAAATAGACATATCTAAGATGCAGTTATGTGAATAATGAATATAAATAATTGTGACAGAAATGATTCAAATGGACATCTCTTAGATGCATTTATGTTAATAATTAATATAAATAATTGCAGTTTTGTCACTTGTTAGTATGGTGGGAAAAAAGTGCCATATTTTGAAAGTTGTATTCGCTAAATTATAATTTTGTTGACTTTTATAATGTGTTTTATGCATGTACATACTGTACATGTATATACATTTGCCAAGGGTTGTAAACCACTATTTGTAATAGATCGATGCTATTTATGGAAAATTAGTCTGTTTTATGTTATATTTTCACTGCTGCAACAGTGAAAATATAAAAGTTTATTTCACCAATAAAATTCCGATATTTCACTGAAAAGCATATAGTAAATTTGTATTACTCCCAAGAACATTTCCATTCAAAGCAGGGGTGTGGAAATCCTAGGCACAACTTGTCCGACGCTGGTAATTTTATTGCCGGACAAGTGATTTTACCCTGTCTACTTGTCCATGGATAAGTACAATTTCAGGGTGTAAAAATGATGTTTAAGTTGGAAGCTAATTATTGTTTCATTATACTCGTATACATTTGAATGACACATTCTGTTTTATTTATCATTTAATGAAAAAATATATAAAAGGAAGGCCTGAATATAAACTTGACAAGTGACTGTTGTTTGCGGACAAGAAGATTTTTGCAAAATTTTGATTATTTCCACGCACATGGTTTAAAGTATCTTCTGATATCCCATAGTTATCGATTTACTTTTTGTAAAATATAGGTTATATTTAGAAACACTGCCAGAATTCATTGTTGGTTTATTAACAGTTTTTATTTCCCTTCTCGAAGAAGTATATTAAATACGCATTAAATGTCACCATATTTTTTGAGCATTAAATGTGCATTAAATACACTTTAAAATGCAGGAAAACTACTCTTATTACAGAAACAAAGTGTATTTTTTCTGCATTTTTTCCTGCATTAACACACTTAAGTGCATTTAAAGTGTATTTTTCTCCTTGAAAAATACACTATATCTTCAAAACATGCACTTAAGTGTATTTAAAGTTTGTTTTTTTAATGCATTAATGCACTTTTTTGTAAAAAACACCGAAAAAGTACAGAAAAAATACACTAAGTGTAGTAAACATGTATTTAATGCGCATTTAACGCAGAAAAAATACGGTGCCAATACCGCAGCATTTAATACGCATTAAATGCATATTAAATACACTTTTTTGAGAAGGATTGTAATTCCTTGCTGGTATATTATGTTATTAGTCTTGAATGTTTTCATGCTGGTTTACTTTGGTCTCAATGTTTTCTTGCTGGTATATTTTCTTTGGTCTCAATGTTTTCTTGCTGTTATATTTTCTTGGTCTCAATGTTTTCTTGCTGGTATATTTTCTTTGGTCTCAATGTTTTCTTGCTGTTATATTTTCTTTGGTCCTAATGTGTTCTTGCTTTATGTTTTCTTTGGTTTCAATGTTTTCTTGCTGGTATATTTTCTTAAGTCTCAATGTTTTCTTGCTGGTATATTTTTCTTTGGTCTCAATGTTTTCTTGCTGGTATATTTTCTTTCGTCTCAATGTTTTCTTGCTGGTATATTTTTCAGTCGCTGTCCCTATCATCTGAAGCAAAGATTGAGGCTACAATGCAACATGAAATCACCAGACTGACCTCCGAAAACCTGGTGTGTAGCCTTCAGTATTATGAGTTTTTATCGAGGGTTATTATTTATAAGATGCAGACATAAAACAAAACACTGCTTGATATAGAATGATAATATTCAAGATTTTGTCCCATACTCAAAATATGTCCTGAATGTTAAAACTACAATGTCAAATAGATAAATAAAATATATATGCCCTTTACCTATAAAGCAAGTTTTGGAGGCTTATCTTTTATGAAGTTTGGATATATTATATGTAAAATTTGGATTAAATTTAGTTCTAAGATTTATTATTTGTGTCATAAAAAGATACTAAGTTAATATGTTTGCTAATTGTGTCCAAAAATAAGTTATATTTGCTATTTGTGTCTTACAAAATAGTTACCATATTTGCTGTTGGTGTCGTAAAAAGAATGAGTGATATTGGCTATTTCTGTCTTTCAAAAAAATAAATGTAGTTGTGATATTAGCAATTTGTGTTGCTTAGGAAAAATTACGTTGTAATGTATTTGTGTCTGAAAAAAGAATTTATTTGTTTTATTTGCAATTTGTTGCTTAAAAAGAAATTGTGTGGTCATATTTGCTATTTTTGTTGCATAAAAATAATTAAGTTGTCAAATGTGCAATTTACGTCCTAAAAAGAAATTAAGTTGTAATATTTGCTGTGTGTGTTTTCCAGGATCTACGAGAGAAGGTAGACCAGCAGGAGGAGCAGATCAGGAAGCTGAAGAAGATGCTGAAGGTGTACGCCAAGAGACTGAAGGAAGGGGAAGGTGAGTGCAAAACTGTAGTAACTTATTTGTAACTTATTAGGAATTAACACAGTTTTGCACTGAGCTACAGAAATGTAAAGCCATAGTTGAAGGTGTACGCCAAGAGACTGAAGGAAGGGGAAGGTGAGTGCAAAACTGTAGTAACTTATTTGTAACTTATTAGGAATTAACACAGTTTTGCACTGAGCTACAGAAATGTAAAGCCATAGTTGAAGGTGTACGCCAAGAGACTGAAGGAAGGGGAAGGTGAGTGCAAAACTGTAGTAACTTATTTGTAACTTATTAGGAATTAACACAGTTTTGCACTGAGCTACAGAAATGTAAAGCCATTGTTGAAGGTGTACGCCAAGAGAAAGAAGGAGGGAAAGGTGAGTGAAAACTGTGGTACCTTATTTGTAACTTACTAGGAATTAACACAGTTTTGCACAGAGCTACAGAAATGTAAAGCCTTTGTTGAAGGTGTACACCAAGAGACTCAAGGAGGGGAGAAGGTGAGTGTTAGTGCAGAACTGTGATAACTTACGTGTGACTTTATAAAGAATAAATCTAGTTTTGCGCTGAAGATTTTGAAACTGTAAATGAGACTGAAGGAGGGAGAAGGTCAGTGTAAAATATGGTTGCGTGTGACCCATATATGCCATGAGGCAGAAAGGGGGTGAAAGTGAGGGTTAAAGGTTAAATATGGTTGTGTGTGACCCATGTATGCCAGGAGACAGAAAGGAGGTGAATGTTAGGGTTAAATATGGTTGCGTTTGACCCATGTATGCCAGGAGACAGAAAGGGGGTGAATGTTAGGGTTAAAAAAGGTTGTGTGTGACCCATGTATGCCAGGAGACAGAAAGGGGGTGAATGTTAGGGTTAAAAAAGGTTGCGTGTGACCCATGTATGCCAGGAGACAGAAAGGGGGTGAATGTTAGGGTTAAAAAAGGTTGTGTGAGACCCATGTATGCCAGGAGACAGAAAGGGGGTGAATGTTAGGGTTAAAAAAGGTTGTGTGTGACCCATGTATGGCAGGAGACAGAAAGGGGGTGAATGTTAGGGTTAAAAAAGGTTGTGTGTGACCCATGTATGCCAGGAGACAGAAAGGGGGTGAATGTTAGGGTTAAAAAAGGTTGTGTGTGACCCATATATGCCATGAGACAGAAAGGGGGTGAAGGTGAGGGTTAAATATGGTTGCGTTTGACCCATGTATGCCAGGAGACAGAAAGGGGGTGAATGTTGGGGTTAAAAAAGGTTGTGTGTGACCCATGTATGCCAGGAGACAGAAAGCGGGTGAAGGTTAGGGTTAAATATGATTGTGTGTGACTAATGTATCCCAAGAGACAGAAAGGGGATGAAGGTGAGGGTTAAATATGGTTGTGTGTGACCCATATAGGCCAAGAGACTGAAGGAGGGAAAAGGTGAAGTTTAAATATGGTTGTGTGTGACCCAAGTATGCCAAGAGACTGAAGGAGGGAAAAGGTGAAGTTTAAATATGGTTGTGTGTGACCCATGTATGCCAAGAGACTGAAGGAGGGAGAAGGTGCAGGTTAAATATGGTTGTGTGTGACCCATGTATGCAAAGAGACTGAATGAGGGAGAAGGTGATGTTTAAATATGGTGTCGTGTCCCATGCTTTCATAGCAAAGCATTTGTTTATGTATGTATATATCGGTAACTACAGATGAGTCACAATTGGACAAAATCTTTTTCCTTTAAACTGGAAAGTTTAAACCTAAAAAAGGCACATGGAAGTCATTATTGAAGTCCCGACTCTTTCCGCTTTTATGTTATTTTCTAGTTCAAGAAGTCTCATCTGAACATAGATCTACTGTAGGCGGAAAGTGTCGTCCGGGATTAACCTGTGCAGACTGCAAAGACGGATCTGGGATGACACTTTATGCACATGCATTAAACCCTGTTTTCCCACAACATGCCTCATATCTTGTTACATCATCATCATCATCATCATCGTCATCCTATTGTCATCTACATCCAGTTTCATTTGAGTCCATACCTGTATAGTATGCAGTCCAACTCTGTTTATTTACCCTATGCATCTATCAAGTTCTCTAAAATAACTAGTTGACAACTAAGTTTTCTCTGGTTACCAAGTTCTCCATGGTAACACATTTTGTTTGTACCATGGCTGCCATGTCAGGAGTACCTGGGAGATCGTACAGACCTCTGTTCACATCCTCCATGTCCCTCAGTCCAACCACGGGTAAGATGCCTGCATACATGTGCATACGACCTGCTGTTGTAATTTATTTCTTTTTCCTTCGTTTTTGAAATTCGCTATTTTTCCGTGATATGATATGCATGAATAATAGTACACAATGGCAACACACCAGGCACTCATGCACGATTGGTATTTTTTGATGACCTTCTTTCATGGTCATTGAAGTAACATTGCACAATACTAGGTTTAATTCTTCTTTTTCTTGTATGACTTCCTGCTTCAATTTCAGTTAAGTTGTGTAGGCCCTGAATTCAGACGTATCAAGAAATATTGTGTTGTGTTTCAGTGAAACAATGGCATCAAAGCTGTTGATTTGTGAAAATAAGTACCTCCTTTGAATTATGTTTGTGGACACTTGAAAATAATTATTTTGTAAGTGTCCAAATCTTCTGATGAAGAAAAAAATATAAATGGAAAGTTTCAAAAAACTAAAATATCATTTTCCTGGTTTGTTTTTCTCACTCTCTGTATTTAAAAGTGCAGTGATCACATTAAACACCAATTATCCATAGGAAACATAACTTGAAGTTTGTTTTAGTGTTGGTCATAAATATAATATCTGCACAGTCATATTAAAATGAATAAAATAGATTTCTTGTGTGGAACAAGCATTTCTGCAATAGGTCAGGTTTATTATGGGAGGATTTTAAGAGAAAGTACTAGCACTCTTTATGTTTACAACTCGGTTTTAGTTTTTTTTGTTCATCATTATTTGGGGTTTTTTTTCTTACGGTACAGTGAATTATTGAAGTGTTAGTACTGTTGACATGATTTCACCCATGTGCCTGTTTTATGCATGTATAGGCAAATTGTATACATGTTGTTGGATCTTTTTCGTTAATTATAATAAAATTAAAAATAAGAATGTGCAAGTCAATCATTTGCACACTAAAATGGAGCCTGTCCATTGTAACAACAAATGGAAAATTTGGACATTATTGTTTAGATGTTTAAACATATTTGTACAGTCCGTAAAAATGCAAGTGAGAACCGTTATAAACATGGAATAATCGATAGAGGTAAATTAAACGATATAAACTGCAGACGATAACAGCGTGTTTTTAAACAAAAAAGTAGGATTCCCCCTATTTACAATAAATGGTTGATCCCCTCATTATCAACAAAATTTAAACCGATTTTAATTTCTGATGGAATTCAAATTTACGTGATGACAAACAAACTGAGTCAAGGAAAGAAGAGTCCAGTATCGAAGGGATGACGAAGTATATACATGTGGTAGTGTTGCTTAGCAATAATGAAACTGTCTTTATTAGGTTTCCTGGTATATCTCAACACCCCTCGTCTTTATAGTTCACTGCAGCTTGCAGTTACATTAAGTCTCTTGGATATAATGTCAGTATCAATAAAATAAGTTGTTTTCCTTAGTTACAATATTGCCATTTGCATGTTAAGCGACAGAAATCTGGGCAGTTGACAAATAAGGAAATTTTATAAATATTTAGGTTGTAGTCCAAACTAATCACCTATTATGTCCTTTGGATATATCATCACTATTTTCAGAGTAATCTCCCTTACTTGTAACATTGTCAAATCTTTAGTTGTCTACCTTGGCTGTTTATTAACCATCAGTAAAATCCTTAGATATTATTCCTATATTGTCAGAGTAATCTCCCTTACTTATTGCACTGTCATAAGTTGTCTCCCTTTGCTCTAATATTTCCTCTGTATTTAAGCAGCAGAACTCCATGCAATCTGCAAATTAGGAAAATAAATAAATATTTAAATTACCAGCTATACTATATAAATATTTAAGTTGCCAACCAGACTTATCATAAATTATGTCCCTTACATAATTAGATTTCAGCAGTCATCTCCCTTAGCTCTAGTATTTCCATTTTCACATCCATTACCTGATTAACACAGTTGTCTCCCTTAGTTCTACTATTGCCATTTGCACTTTCAGTGGCAGAAATTCAGGCAGATGGCAAATTATTTAGGTTGAAGTCCAATCATTTTGTCCTTTAGATAAATTATCAGTATTATCAGAATAATTCCCCTTACTGGTAACATTTTCATTTGAACTTTGCTACCAATTTTCAGAATAAGAATCAGAGTAATCTCCCTTTCTTTTATCATACACTTTTAAGACTTTAAAGCAGTTGGCTCCCTTAGTTCTAACTTCGCCTTTAGCACTTTTAGTGGCATTAATCCAAGCAGTTTGCAAATTAGGAAACTTAAAAAATCTTTTGGTTGCAGACTCAACATTTATTATGTCCTTTAGATACATTATTAACATGATCAGATTTGTTTCCCTTAATTGTAACATTTTTGCTCCTTCAGTTGTCTCCCTTAGCACTAACATTGCCATTTACATTTGCAGCGGCAGAAATCCATGCAGAGCTTGAGAAGGAGGAGACGAAGAGTGTGGAGAACGTGGCCCACATCAGGCACCGGGAGAGGAACTACATGGGCATGCTGGAGTACAAGAAGGAGGACGAGACTCCACTGGTCAAGGCTCTCATACTGGGTAAAATAGGGAATTATGAAATGCCCGTCAATAAGACTCTCATACTGGGTAATATGGGGAATTATGAAATGCCCCTAATTAAGGCTCTCATCCTGGGTAAAATAGGGAATTATGAAATGCCCTTAATTAAGGCTCTCATGCTAGGTAATATGGGGAATTATGAAATGCCCCTCATCAAGTCTCTGATACTGGGTAATATGGGGAATTATTAAATGCCCTCATAAAGGCTCTCATGCTGGATAATATGGGGAATTATGAAATCCCCCTCATCAAGGCTCTCATACTGGGTAATATGGGGAATTATGAAATGCCCCTCATTAAGGCTCTCATACTAGGTAATATGGGGAATTATGAAATGCTCCTCATCAAGGCTCTCATGCTGAGTAATAGGGGAATTATGAAATGCCCCTCATCAAGGCACTCATCCTGGGTAATAGGAGGAATTATGAAATGCCCCTCATTAAGGTTCTCATACTGGGTAATATCGGAAATTATGAAATGCCCCTCATCAAGGCTTTTATGCTGGGTAATATGGGGAATTATGAATTGCCCCTCATTAAGGCTCTCATACTGGGTAATATGGGGAATTATGAAATCCCCCTTATTAAGGCTCTCATATTAGGTAATATGGGGAATTATGAAATCCCCCTCATCAAGGCTCTCATACTAGGTAATATGGGGAATTATGAAATGCCCCTAATTAAGGCTCTCATCCTGGGTAAAATAGGGAATTATGAAATGCCCCTAATTAAGGCTCTCATGCTAGGTAATATGGGGAATTATGAAATGCCCCTCATCAAGGCTCTGATACTGGGTAATATGGGGAATTATTAAATGCCCTCATAAAGGCTCTCATGCTGGATAATATGGGGAATTATGAAATCCCCCTCATCAAGGCTCTCGTACTGGGTAATATGGGGAATTATGAAATGCCCCTCATTAAGGCTCTCATATTGGGTAATATGGGGAATTATGAAATGCCCCTCATTAAGGCTCTCATTCTAATATGGGGAATTATGAAATGCCCCTCATCAAGGCTCTCATGCTGAGTAATAGGGGAATTATGAAATGCCCCTCATCAAGGCTCTCATACTGGGTAATAGGAGGAATTATGAAATGCCCCTCATCAAGGTTCTCATACTGGGTAATATCGGAAATTATGAAATGCCCCTCATCAAGGCTCTCATGATGGGTAATATGGGGAATTATGAATTGCCCCTCATTAAGGCTCTCATACTGGGTAATATGGGGAATTATGAAATCCCCCTCATTGAGGCTCTCATATTAGGTAATATGGGGAATTATGAAATCCCCTTCATCAAGGCTCTCATACTGGGTAATATGGGGAATTATGAAATGCCCCTCATCAAGGCTCTCATGCTGGGTAATATGGGAATTATGAAATGCCCCTCCTTAAGGCTCTCATACTGGGTAATATGGGGAATTATGAAATTCCCCTCATCTAGGCTCTCACACTAGGTAATATGGGGAATTATGAAATGCCCCTCATCAAGTCTCTCATACAGGGTAATATCGGGAATTATGAAATGCCCCTCATCAAGACTCTCATGCTGTGTAATATGGGGAATTATGAAATACCCCTCATTAAGGCTCTCATACTGGGTAATATGGGGAATTATGAAATGCCCCTCATCAAGGCTCTCATACAGGGTAATATGGGCAATTATGAAATGCCCCTCATTAAGGCTCTCATACTGGGTAATATGGCTCTCATACTAGGTAATATGGGGCATTATGAAATGCCCCTCATCAAGGCTCTCATACTGGGTAATATGGGGCATTATGAAATGCCCCTCATTAAGGCTCTCATACTGGGTAATATGGGGAATTATGAAATGCCCCTCATCAAGGCTCTCATACTGGGTCGTATTGGGAATTATGAAATGCCCCTCATCAAGGCTCTCAGACTGGGTCGTATGGGGAATTATGAAATGCCCCTCATCAAGGCTCTCATACTGGGTAATATGGGGAATTATGAAATCTCACTCATCAAGGCTCTCATGCTGAGTAATATGGGGAATTATGAAATCCCCCTCATCAAGGCTCTCATACTGGGTAATATGGGGAAAAATGAATTGCCCTTCATTAAGGCTCTCATACTGGGTAATATGATGAATTATGAAATCACCCTCATCAAGGCTGTCATACTGGGTAATATCGGGAATTACGAAATCCCCCTCATCAAGGCTCTCATACTGGGTAATTAGGGGAATTATGAATTGCCCCTCATCAAGGCTCTCATACTGGGTAATATGGGGAATTATGAAATCACCCTTAACAAGGCTCTCATACTGGGTAATGTGGGGAATTATGAAATCCCCCTCATCAGTGCTCTCATACTTGGTAATATGGGGAATTATGAATTGCTCCTCATCAAGCTGTCATACTGGGTAATATGGGGAATTATGAAATCCCCCTTAACAAGGCTCTCATACTGGGTAATATGGGGAATTATGAAATCCCCCTCCTCAAGGCTGTCATACTAGGTAATATGGGGAATTATTAAATGCCCCTCATCAAGGCTCTCTCATACTGGGTAATATGGGGAATTATGAATTGCCCCTCATTAAGGCTCTCATACTGGGTAATATGGGGAATTATGAAATGCCCCTCATTAAGGCACTCATCCTGGGTCATATGGGGAATTATGAAATGCCCCTCATCAAGGCTCTCATACTGGGTAATATGGGGAATTATGAAATACCCCTCATTAAGGCTCTCATACTAGGTACTAGGGGGTATTATGAAATGCCCCTTATCAAGGCTCTCATACTGGGTAATATGGGGCATTATGAAATGCCCCTCATGAAGGCTCTCATGCTGGGTAATATGGGAATTATGAAATGCCCCTCATGAAGGCTCTCATACTGGGTAATATGGGGAATTATGAAATCCCCCACATCAATGCTCTCATACTGGGTAATTAGGGGAATTATGAATTGCCCCTCATCAAGGCTCTCATACTGGGTAATATGGGGAATTATGAAATCCCCCTTAACAAGGCTCTCATACTGGGTAATATGGGGAATTATGAAATCCCCCTCATCAAGGCTCTCATACTAGGTAATATGGGGAATTATTAAATGCCCCTCATCAAGGCTTTCTCATACTGAATTATGAATTGCCCCTCGTTAAGGCTCTCATCCTGGGTCGTATGGGGAATTATGAAATGCCCCTCATCAATGCTCTCATACTGGGTAATATGGGGAATTATGAAATACTCCTCATTAAGGCTCTCATACTAGGTACTAGGGCGTATTATGAAATGCCCCTCATCAAGGCTCTCATACTGGGTAATATGGGGAATTATGGAATCCCCCTTATCAAGGCTCTCATACTGGGTAATATGGGGCATTATGGAATCCCCCTTATCAAGGCTCTCATACTGGGTAATATGGGGCATTATCAAATGCCCCTCATGAAGCTCTCGTGCTGGGTAATATTTGGAATTATGAAATGCCCCGCATTAAGGCTCTCATACTGGGTCGTATGGGGAATTATGAAATGCCCCTCATTAAGACTCTCATACTCGGTAATTTGGGGAATTATGAAATCGCCCACATCGAGGCTCTCATCCTGGTCGTATGGGGAATTATGAAATCCCCCACATCAAGGCTCTCATCCTGGGTAGATGGGGAATTATGAAATCTCCCACATCAAGGCTCTCATCCTGGGTAGTATGGGGAATTATGAAATCTCCCACATCAAGGCTCTCATCCTGAGTAGTATGGGGAATTATGAAATCCCCCACATCAAGGCTCTCATCCTGGGTAGTATGGGGAATTATGATATCTCCCACATCAAGGCTCTCATCCTGGGTAGTATGGGGAATTATGACATCTCCCACATCAAGGCTCTCATCCTGGGTAGTATGGGGAATTATGAAATCCCCCACATCAAGGCTCTCATCATGGGTAGTATGGGGAATTATGACATCTCCCACATCAAGGCTCTCATCCTGGGTAGTATGGGGAATTATGAAATCTCCCACATCAAGGCTCTCATCCTGGGTAGTATCAGGAATTATGACATCTCCCACATCAAGGCTCTCATCCTGGGTAGTATGGGGAATTATGACATCTCCCACATCAAGGCTCTCATCCTGGGTAGTATGGGGAATTATGACATCCCCCACATCAAGGCTCTCATCCTGGGTAGTATGGGGAATGATGAAATCTCCCACATCAAGGCTCTCATCCTGGGTAGTATGGGGAATTATGAAATCTCCCACATCAAGGCTTATATCCTGGGTCGTATGGGGAATTATGAAATCTCCCACATCAAGGCTCTCATACTGGGTAGTATGGGGAATTATGAAATCTCCCACATCAAGGCTCTCATCCTGGGTAGTATGGGGAATTATGAAATCTCCCACATCAAGGCTCTCATACTGGGTAGTATGGGGAATTATGAAATCTCCCACATCAAGGCTCTCATACTGGGTAGTATGGGGAATTATGAAATCTCCCACATCAAGGCTCTCATCCTGGTCGTATGGGGAATTATGAAATCCCCCACATCAAGGCTCTCGTCCTGGGTAGTATGGGGAATTATGACATCTCCCACATCAAGGCTCTCAACGTGGGTAAGGCACAAAGCTCCTAAGGGAAATGTTAACTTCAGACGTTCATAAGTGAAATTCTCAGATAATATTTAGACCTGTTCATGAAACAGCCACAGGATTAATTTTATGAATCTTATCTGTTTAACTGTAGTCAAAACCTCTGTGTCGCACAATTTAAATAAGAAAACTTTCACTGGCTTTTCAGAGTTAAAACCGAAGGTTGCAACATGCCTACTGCCGGGTCTGCCAGCATATCTACTGTTCATGTGTGTGAGACACACTGACTTCATCAACGATGACGAGAAAGTGAGGTCCTTCCTCACCAGCACCATCAACGGCATCAAGAAGGTCGTCAAGGTAACGAGCACCGATGGCTTTTGTATCATGCACTCACATGACTTTTATCTTAGATCATTTACCATAATTATAACTGATAATTTTGGTGCACTAAAATGTTCCCAGAAATGTAGAAAAATTCAATGTCACATTTAAATATTTGCGATATTTTATGTTTGTCTATTAATAAATATCTCTGTTATATTATTATATTTTGAAAAGTTTACTCTTACTACAAAAATGTTTATAAAGGGGAGTATACTCTCTTGCAGTAATGATTTGTCTGTTAATGACTGATACTGGTATAATCATGTTGTGTGGTGACATAATTGGGCGTCGTGTAAGAAACTTGTCGCCACCTTCTAACTAGACCGCTAATTATATGTACAGGAAATTATATAAATTTAAAGCAGCTGTCCAGCAATATGTGAAAGAAAATAAAACTTTGCAGAAATCGTTTTTAATGGACATTTTACCAATCAAAATACAAAACACCGCATTGAAATCGGTAAAATAATAATGTTTTGGTAACTTTTTATCATATAGTTATCTGTAAGTGATAGCTGGTGATGCCTCTTGAGTCAAATCAGAATGTATATTCCGTTCGTACCAAGCGTTTTTGAACATGGACATTATAAAATGTCTTTCTTAAATAAGCAACAAATGTCAGTTGAATGAATGCCGTTAACGTTCATTAGAACTAATTCCAATTGAAGATATATTGAATTATATTATATGGACTGGGGCTTGAATGGGTTTATGGTACCAACACAGCGTTGTCATTATGGTACCAACACAGCGTTGTCATTATGGTACCAACACAGCGTTGTCATTATGGTACCGACACAGCATTGCCATTATGGTACCAACACAGCATTGTCATTATCAAATAATCGGGTAATAATAACAACCTTGCAACAGCAAATAAAGCTAAAGTTACTATATCTTACAGTGAAAGAAAATGAGGGGCATCGTGGGAAAACCGGACTTAATGCATATGCGTAAAGTGTCGTCCCGGATTAGCCTGTGCAGTCCGCAAAGGCTAATCTGGGATGGCACTTTCCGCTTTTATGGTATTTTCTGTTTCAAGGAAGTCTCTTCTAAACATAAATTCACTGTAGGCGGAAAGTGCCGTCCTGGATTAGCCTGTGCGGACTGCACAGGCTAATCCGGGACGACACTTTACGCACATGCATTAAGTCCGGTTTTCCCACGACGCGCCACAAATGATGATTTTAATATCAAGGATGTATTTAAATTACAAAAGTTTCTGGAATGTTGCCCATTGTGACATATATTTACCAAAACGTGTAGCACATATTGAGTGTTGTGCTATATTTGAAATTTTATTTCCCAGAAACACCACGATGATGTAGAGCGCGTCACTCTTTGGCTGGCCAACACATGTCGGTTCCTGCACACGCTTAAACAGTACAGCGGTGAGAAACAGTTCCAGACGGAGAACACCCCTCGCCAGAACGAGCACTGCCTGCGCAATTTTGACCTGTCCGAGTACCGGCAGGTGTTCAGTGACCTCGCAGTGTGGATCTATCAGACACTGATCAAGAACATGGAGGCTACCATACAGCCTTCTATAGGTATAACGTGACAGTCGGTTGGTTACCCTAATAATTATCTATAGGTAATATTATAGTGTTTGAAATTAGCACAAGACCGTATGCAGTGTGACTTGTTAATGTTGAGCTTGCTCAACTTCTCAGTTTTATATAGGCAGACTTGGGGTTAGTCCATTTACTTGCCATCATGAGCAATATTTTACAGAGAACATTCTGAAAACAGTACTGTGATGTTATTTTGTTACTATGAAAGACAGAAACGAAACATAAACTTATGAAACCATTTTATTTGGCTGGTTCTTTGAAGGGTGGCCCCTGACTCAGCAGTGTTTTTTTTAGGGCCAATTTGGGGCCGAAATTTGGCCCCATTCCCCAGCTTAAAAAGTATCTAGTTTTCCCCTAAATTTACCTTAAAATTCCCCTCAGAATACAGCTTCATTTTGAAAGAAAAGAAGACCAAAATCTGAAAAAAAATTGGCTAAGATAGGAGTTTTCATAACAATCCCAGCAATTTTTCATCAAACCAAGTTAATCCAAGTTATCATTTGTAGGAAAACAATTTATTAATGTTTTATATCAAAGTAGAATATAAACATGTTATAATTCTTTTCTAAAAAAAATCCCCTTTTGCCGTAAAATTCCCCATCTGAAGGGCCCCGCCGCTTTGCCCTCAAATGTAAAAAAAACCCACTGGACTCGGAAAACAGGGAAAAAATGGAAACAATTCCCTGCAGGCAGGAGAAAAAAAAAAAAGGGGGACAATTAGGGAATTCTGGAAAAGTGAACTATAGACTTTTGGAAATAATAATATTCTTGTGACGATGAAACAATTTAAATATTATAGTTGTGTACAATTTGTACGCACAATAATTTCTTTGCAATAATTTTGCCAGTAATCTGATAATAAATGTCATGGAAAACCACTTTTCGGTCAGGGAAATATCAGGAAGTTTTACTTCCTAATTTAAGATGCCAAGATGCCACCCTGGTTTTGCCATTTTACATTTCAATCTAACAATTTCATCCCATATTTTGTTATTCCCCATTTAGTTCCGGCAGTTCTTGAACACGAGGCCATCGCAGGCCTGACAGGGAGCAAACCAAGTGGTCTGCGGGGTCGGAGTTCAAGTCGGGCTGAGGACACGCCTGAATACTCCCTGGATAGTCTCATGAAATCTGTACGTAGATATCTAGATAATGTTTATATCTAGATAATGTTTTTATGTAGATAATATATTTATCTACATTATGTATATAATTATCTTGGTAATGTATTTTTATAGATAATTATTTGTATAGATAATTATTTTTATAGATAATATTTTTATAGATAATACATGTATCTAGATTATGTATTAAAATTTAACTTAATATGCCTTGTGACAAATGACTATTCTTTATTGAATGAAGCTCGTTTTAATGAGACATTGGAGATTTTTGGCACTAGATTATTTGGGCTAGTCAGAGAATTGCTTTTTTAGCAATTCAGGTGTTACATGTGGAGTGTAACCTAAGATGGCGGTTTTTGGAAGTCTCATTTTTTACATTTTGAATTTTTTTTTTAAACATTCCAGTTACATTAGTCATCAGTGTCAAAACATTCAGAAACATTCGGAAAATACAAGCATTATAATTCAGGTAGAGGAATATAGCACAGACAATATAAATTTAGATATTTTGCATTCGTACATTTCGCCCCCAGATTAACAATGGTGAAAAAAATGAATTCTGATTTGCAGATGAACCTGTTCCTGCGAGTTCTCACCCAGCACGCGGTGGACCCAGAGCTGATCAAGCAGATCTTCAGACAGGTTTACTACTTCCTAGGAGCCAGTGCCCTCAATAATCTGCTACTGAGGAAGGACATGTGTAACTGGTCCAAGGGCATGCAAATCAGGTATGAGATTATCTCCCTTTGGTATGTAGTCATTTAGTGTGCTTACCTCCCTTGATTTCTACTTCTTCCGGGGGGCAAATGCCCTTAATAATCTGCTACTGTGGAAGGACATGTGTAACTGGTCCAAGAGCATGCAAATCAGGTATGAGGTTATCTCCCTTTGGTATGTAGTTATTTAGTGTGCTTACCTCCCTTGATTTCAACTGCTTCTGGGGGGCAAGTGCCCTTAATAATCTGCTACTGAGGAAGGACATGTGTAACTGATCCAAGGGCATGCAAATCAGGTATGAGCCTCATACCTGATTTGCATGCCCTTGGACCGCATGAGGTTACCTCTCTTTGATATATGATGAATGAAATGTAGGTTGATTACCTCCCGTTGGTTTATAATGACCAAAAGTTTAGCTTCCCTAGTGTTTGATCAACACCATGTGGGCTGTATCTTTAACAAAAGTTCTAGATTGTGTTTGTTTTGTTTGGATTTGTCACAGTTTTTAACAGTATTTCAGTCATATCGCTACTCGCACTTTTCTTGGGCAAGCTTAGCCGATCTAAGCGGGTTACCAGTACTAAGTGCACATCATTGTGCTAGTAACTGACAACTGCCCTACTGGAATCAGAGGTAGGGGGATAATGGCCGTTGAAATAATTTCATGACCAATCCCCACACAAGTTATGTGGCCGGGCTGGGTAGTGAACTCACGATCTATGGATTGACAGTTCAACGCTCTACCAACTGAGCTAGCCGGGCCCTTCAATAAGTAGACTGATTATCTCCATTGGACATTATTGTGGTCATATGATTATTATGCCATTGGCTAATTTCCCATGGCAGTTGTTGGTAATTGTATTACTAATATTTTCACTATTCCAGATACAACCTGTCTCACATGGAGCAATGGCTGCGGGACAACAAGCTGCAGGAGTCGGGCGCGGGCTCGAGCCTGGAGCCCATCATCCAGGCCTCACAGCTGCTGCAGGCCCGCAAGACGGACTCCGATGTGGACAGCGTGTGTGAGATGTGCTCCAAGCTGACGGTGCCACAGGTGCGTAGTCTTTAGCTTATTACGCATCCCATCAAAGATGGCAGATTATACTGGTTTGCAAATGTTGATCAGTCTGTCAGTGGACCACACAATTTTTTTCCGCAGTCTATGTTGAACATTTTTCATCTGATCTACACCAAACTTAATGAAAATGGACTCAGCCAAGTTTGATAATTAGCCATTTCGGCTCAGCGACTGCAGAAGTTATGATCTTGAATTATCAAAAAATGGCCCGTTTACCTGTTTCTTAACACAAAGTCCTACAGTTTTCATCCGATCTTTGCCAAACTTGATTTTCTAAAGATTGCTCTGGTCCTAGAGGGGGCGTCGCGTGGGAAAACCGGGCTTAATGCATGTGTGTAAAGTGTCGTCCCAGATTAGCCTGTGCAGTCCGCACAGGCTAATCCGGGACGGCACTTTCCGCTTTAATGGTATTTTCAGTTCCATCAAGTGTCTTCTAACCACAAATCCACTCTAGGCGGGAAGTGTCATCACGGATTAGCCTGTGCAGACTGCACTGGCTAATCCGGGATGACACTTTACGCACATTCATTAAGACCGGTTTTCTCACGGCGCGCCACATATATTATATAAACCCAAACAGCTCTTGTTTTAATAATAATGATTTTTGAAAGATGGGAGATCTTCATTAGTATCCAATCCCTATCCGACACTCTAACTAAAAATATATATTAAACAATTGACAAAATATAGATAGACTCATCGAGTTAAGTGATTTTACCTTACCTTTGAGTTGTGCTTTCTCGAATGAATAACTTTATGAGTTTGTTTGTTTGTTTGTTTTGTTAGGAATTTTTGCTGTTTTTAACAGTATTTCAGTCATATCACGGCGGTCAGTTAACCTACTCACACTTTTCCTGGGCAAGCTTAGCCGATCTAAGCAATTTACCAGTACTAAGTGCACATACCTATGCCAGTAACTGACAACTGCCCTACTTGAATCGGAGGTAGGGGGACAATGGCCGAAGAAATAATTTCATGATCAATCCCCACACAAGTTATGTGGTGGGGCTGGGATTCGAACTCACGATCCCCGAATTGACAGTCTAGCGCTCTACCAACTGAGCTAGCCGAACCTGGCTAATTGTTATAATTATGCTTTAAACATAACAAATTCATGGAGACTTTGGGATATGTAACATTTCTGATTGTGAAGATACTAAACCTCTACACGCCGGTCGACGAATTCGAGGAGCGCGTCCCGATCTCCTTCATCCGCAAGATTCAACAGAAACTGAAGGAAAGGGAGAGCACTGACACCTCACTGCTGATGGACCTCAAGTTCTCCTACTCAGTTACCTTCCCTTTCAACCCTTCCAATATCACCCTGGAGACCATAGAGGTGCCACAGCAGCTCTCTATAGCAAAACTTGTGGTTAGGTGTTAGGTGTAGTCTGCTTTTATATTTATCGAAAAATGTCACAAACTTGCAATTATTCTACAAAATATTAGTTAATTGCAGTCTGTAAAATATTTATTATCCAGTAATTTTAAATTTTGTTTGATTTAGTGTGTTTTCATTGTTGATTGATTGTCATTCATTGTCATTCATCCACCAAAAAATACACATGCAATAAAACACTTTTGCAATGTTTGGAGAATAAAAAGTGAGGTTTCGTCCATTTTAATTGTTGAAATTGGTAATAAAGTTGAAATGATTCTACAAATAGATTCTTACACCAGTTGAGGTTAGTCAAATTAAAATGTTGTTGATTCCTTTTTGTACTAAATGTCAGCAATCTTCATTTATAGCAATACAATATTTTTCATTGAAGAATATTTTATTTGAATATTTCCTTTTTGTTTAGGTTTATTGTTTGTTGACAATTGCATCAATTCTACAATCATAATACTTTTGTTGCAGTTAGTCTAAATAAACATTTCAGTAGACAGTTAATAATCAAAACCATATCAGTTTTGTAGCTATTTAGGCAAAGTTGTTGTTCTACTAGCAATTATAGTGTTTTCTATAAGTTTTTTGTTATTTATTTTTTGTTAGAGACTTTGTATTTGACACCAGAAGGTGCATTTTTGTTTTCAGATCTACAATTTCATATTTGTTTATGATTTTCCGGTGTATAACTTGTAGAACAGTAAAAATTCAGTGTTTCATAATCCCTAGGCAAAAATAATCCATGTTGGAACTACTGGTATGTTGTAGAAAATGTAAATGGTGTAGTTCTTCCCAAGATGGCTACATCATTTATCTGTATACTACATACTATCATTCCAGCGTAAAACGGGCATTGATATACAAGTTTTCATAGTGTGATATGTGTCAAACCATTAACTAAAAGGGCATATTGACGGTAGATCAGCAATGACATTTGCAGAAATAAAAATCATTTAAAGAGTATAAATATTGAAGCATTTGAAGCATAATTTAATATGATGGCATTGTTTCTATAAACAGGTAGCAAATGTATATTTGTTTATTATTTAAACAATGGTCATCAACGACACTTTTGCGGTCGCCTGAAAGTGTGTAGTATTAGTAAAATCAATATGAATGAAATGTACATGATGTACCATTACGCACATATGCACCATTGATAATCGTTGCATAGCGCTGGAATGTTTTCATTAAAGAAAGCAATTTTGTAGGCGTGATTTTGAATCCTACTGGAACTGTGCCAGGACAAAATTCATGTTTGTCTTCGTACATGTGTATATATTCCTTTTTTTAACGATTCCATCCATAGATTGTTAGTAATTGAAAAATATATGAATTTTTTTTGTTTTAATAATGTATATGTATATTCGAAATACTGTCAATATGCCCTTTAATTAATCAGTAGTAATTTACTTATACATACCATACAACTTAAAACAATAGCCAGTTCTAGCGTTCAAGGCCTCAACACTAATTGGGTATAAAAATATCTTATTCAAATAAGTAGCATTGTGATTGTATTGTCATTGAAGTGTAATGACTTTTGTTTGAAATTGTAATATTATTATAAATGTAATATTATTAAAAATAGTAATCAAACATTGTTCACTGACTCCGTCATAATGTCAGGGTATGCTATCAGTAAAGGAAGAAACACACATTAACAGTGAGATTTAACATCGGCCATAACAGTTTGAAGAAGAAAGATTCTGTCGTATCCAAGATTGTCTTCACTACATTCCTGTAATTAGCGCATGTTCTTGCATTTAAAATATAAACTCAGTCACCACATTGTATGAAGCTATTCCCTTTGTTTGTGCATATGTACGTGAACTATTCGTTATTTATCGGGAAGAATTATCATGAACTGGATTTCTTTTCTTTTTCTATGTTAAATATTGAATATAAAGTATAAATACACAAAGTGAATATTGTAAATAAAATATCAATAAAAAGTGTTAGTTAGACTATTGTATAACAAACAGTCGGCAAACACGTGATTACTATTTGTTATGACTTATGATGAACTTAAAAGACGGTTGTTTTATTGGTCAAAATACTATATTTTATATTATATTATAGTTGGTTCTGGGCCTATATTCACAAAGCTCCTAAGGAAATTCTTAAGTTATACTTAAGTCGAAAATTTCAAATACCATTTTCTATGTAAAAATCATTATTTATTTTTTAAATATGGTACCATTAGAAGCATTTTTTGATTCTTAACCATAATAAAACAGTTTAACAGAAAAGAAAATTTAAAAGAAATGTCCACAGTCTTAAGGACTTTTATATGTTTAAGAAATTTACTGAAGTTTTCCCCAAGGAGCTATGTGGATACGGCCCTGAGTTTGATCCCTACTCTGGGAGCGTTTGAAGGGATCTTTCTCACAAGACACCAAGTACTGGTTCTTCCCCGGCAACGGACTCAAACATGCTTCCATTAGCCTATGGCTTTCCACACAGTCAAGCTTAAAAAAGGTTTAAATTAAAATGCTATTTTATAATAATCATATAAGTGTTTTTAATATAAGCATTTACAGTTTTTGCAAAAAGAAGAAACATATTTCTGTACTCATTTCATTCAAATACTGTCACAGTCGAGGGCTGCTTACTAGTCTAACATCAAAGCTCATGTTGAATGAATGATTTTGTGTATGTTGATGTTTGTTGTTGTTGCCTGTAATAATCTTCTATATGCCGTGAATTTATTGCCGCTCATAAAATGTGTTGATATTCTTGAATGAAGTTTCCTACTGCACAAAAAGCCACATGTACATGTATATGAAAATCAGTATTGATCTATTAATATTTTACCATCACTTTCTCATAGTATCCTTTTAAGTGTATTACTTACAAATATGTGAGTTAATAAAAATCTTGATGCAAACATAAATCATTCCAGTATTTTGAGATATATTTTACATTGAAAAGTTGTTACGGTCAATATTTGCTGAGTTTATGCCACCGTACAGAAATATGTTAATAAAAATAAAACTTTTCAGAAATCGCTTCTAATGGACATCTTACCGATCAAAATACAAAAAAACGCATTGAAATCGATGAAATAATAACCTTTAGGTAACTTTTTGTCGTAAAGTTTCTGTAAGCGATAGCTGGTGATACCTCTAGAGTAAATCAGCATGTACATTATTGTCTATTCCGTTCGTACCAAGCATTTCAAACATAGACAGTATAAAATGCCTTTCTTAAAAAATAAACAGTTTTCAGTGGAATAAATACCACTAACGTTCATTAGAACTAATGCCCATTTAATATGTATTGAATTATATTATATGGACTGCAGTTTTAATGTAATGTAGTAACATGTTATACATGACGTTATATGGGATTAAATCTGATGTAATGACATGTAATATGATATACATGACGTTATACTGGATTAAATCTGATGTAATGACTTGTAGTAACATGTTATACATGACGTTATACTGGATTAAATCTGATGTAATGACATGTAGTAACATGTTATACATGACGCTATACGGGATTAAATATGATGTAATGACTTGCAATAACATGTTATACATGATGTGATGCATGCAATGATAAACAGATAAAAAATGTAATACAATGTAATATTATACATGATGTGATGCATGCAATGATACAGAGATAAAAAATGTAATAGTGTTATGTTATTCCTGATGTTATACTGTGTCGTACTTAATGTTATACATAATATGTGGTGTGTTATACATTATATGTAGTGCGTCGTGAGAAATCCGGTCTTAATGCATGTCCGTAGTGTTGTCCCGGTCCGCACAGGCTAATCCAGGACGGCACTTTCCGCTTTTATGGTATTTTCTGTTTCAAGAAAGTCTTTTCTAAACATAAATCACTGTGGGCGGAAAGTGCCGTCCTGGATTAGCCTGTGCGGACTGCACAGGCTAATTCGGGACGACACTTTACGCACATGCATCAAGTCCGGTTTTCCCACGACGTGCCACATATATATATATTAGATGATGGTACACTGTTTATGTTGTGGAAGATGTTAAAACACATGATGTAATACTTGGTTAGACATAAGTGTTAAACATATTCATTATGCATTTAGTTTGTAGTGATTTGCGGACGTGTGTCTCAGGTCGTGTTTGATTGGTTAATGAAAGGTCAATAGAAGGTCAATGAAAGGTAAGAGTGTCTCATTCATGATAAATATTCTTGCTGGTTCCCATCTTCTGAGAATTTCAATGTCTCATTTTGGTTCGCCTCATTCTTGTGATATTTCATCTTTTCTTGTATGTTGTATTTAACTCTGCACAATAACTTTCCTATTGAAATTGTGATTTAAGTTTGATATATTAAAGTAATCAAAACCCTTTTTTTGTCTCATTTTTTTATTGTAAAATCTAGTGTTGCAATTTGTGACTATAAATATCACATTGTATTAAGAATCATCCTGTTGTTGAAATGGTATTTATGATAACAAATAGAAGTCTATGTGTGTATAACACATTTTCAAAAACAAAAATCATTCCATTTCTAATAAAGGATTATATTCAGATGCTGATTTATGACAGTATTGCCAGCTACATTCCAGGTCATAAGAATGTGAAAACTAAAAATATTGTTATATGTACAATATTGGTAAACAAAATTCCGAAAGTCTTAATGTTATGTTATATTTTAAGTGAACATTCAAGATGGTTTGCTGGAAATTGGTTTAATCGGAAACATACATTTCACTTTGAATAAAATATTGTTTTGTAAAAGTGTATTATAAATTAAACAATTTAAGACTAAAGTAACTTTATAATTTGTATAATGCTTCAATGAATTTAGTGAATTTTGTCGAAAGCTGTGTATGAATATGTGTAGTTTCATATGTATTGGTAATAAGATTCCCAACTTGAAATGAAACATTGCCAGTTTGCATTATTACATGTATTTCATTGTTAACATGTAGATGAAAGTGTTATTATGTGGTAGATTTAGTATTTTTCATGGCTAAACTTAAATTGCGATATTACATTTATTTTATGATGTCACAGCAACTTTGCAGCAGGATTTTCCACAGTTGTCTAACATTGATTAATTTCATAATATTGTGAATGTTAAAATTGCGATGTGATTTTTAAACAACAGATGAATGTGGAAGTCAATTTGTGCCATTGAACATATGGTAAACTAAACAAGTGTTTCTCATCATTGTGGCCATTGTTTTGAATCCTAATGTATGCTATGTGTACGCTTGAGTAGACCATTCTGATCATTGATATTGCCACCTTAGTATTACGATGGTCTGTCTGCTTCTTTAACACGTTAGATAGGCCGGTGTAATCCGTGTAAGGTGGCGAATTTATTATGTTATTGTTTGTAGGAGCTTACTGCATAGTAGACTGTACATGTTAGGGACTTAAACCTACATGAATATTATTAGCAGTAAATCTTCATGAATAGTATTACAAATAAATCTACATGATTATTATTAGAAATAAATATAAATACATAAATCAACATGAATATTATTAGGAATAAATCTACATGAATAATATTAGAAATAAATATACATAAATATGAATAGGAATAGATGTAAATTAATATTCATTGGAATAAATCTACATGGATATTAGGAATAAAACTCTGTGAATATTAATAGTAATAAACTCGACATCACCATAAGAATAAATCAACATGAATATTAGGAATAAATCAAGATGGATATTAGCCATTAAACTACATGAATATTAGGAATAAATCTACATGAATCTTATTAGAAATAAATCTACATGGGTATTAGGAATTAAACTACATAGATATTTGGAATAAATCTACATAAATATTATTTGAAATAAATCTACATAAATATAAGGAATAAAACTACATCAATATTAGGAATAAATCTAAATAAATATTAGGAATAAACCTACATGAATATTAGGAATAAATCTACATGAATATTAATAGGAATAAATCTACATGAATATTAGGAATAAAACTGCATGAATATTAGGAATAAACACTACAAGAATATTTATGGAAATAAATCTATATGAATATTAGGAATAAATCTACATGAATATTATGAATAAATCTTCATAAATATTATTATAAAAAATCTATATGAATATTAGGAACAAAGCTGCATGGATACTATGAATAAGTTTATGGTCTTTCACTGTTGAAGGAAATAACATTTTTAAGAGCCGTATTTTGTTGTAGTCTTAACATCTTATTCTGTTTAAATTTATGTTGCGAATGACTTACTCAAGTTACACGTTATATTTTAAATAAGGTGTATGTTGTGTTTAAACGTGCATGTTGTGTTTAAACGTGCCACTGATATATTGAGCACATTACATCAGTTGTTATATTGCAATGAACTTTCATATGCATTTATCAATTGTAAAGGAGAATGTTATGAAAATGAGCGTCGTTGTGTTTTTATTTATTAATATTATTGTACATAACATCATTTGCTAAGCCGATGTTTTTGATTTATTATACTAGATTTTGTTTGAAATAAATTATGAAGAACAAATGTGCTTTTCTTTATGCATTTTACTGAATTTCTGAATCTATTCGAGACAAGAGATGACTTTATCTTAGAACGAGCGAGAAAAGACGCGATCGCCGTCAGTTCGTGATTTTACTAGCGCACATTTAACGGGACCTATCACAGATTGATGAATTGATAATTTCCAAAGTTGTTGTCACAGATTCCAAACATAAAAGAAGGCTGTACATACAGGAGCAATATAGCACTACTGACGTATACATTATATTGAAAACAGGTGTTGTCACTATAACGTGACTTATGCTCCCAAATGCTCCTTTGTCAAAAACGAACACAGAATAATGTGGATTACTTTCGCTGGTGGAGAAGTTGATAGTAAGTTTATTAGTTTTCATTAAATACTTGTGATAATATTCAAGCTTGTGGACTTTATGAAAAACTTACCAAAATTAAAGTTCAATAATGGCATAAATCTATCAAAGCGTAACATAGAGTTTAGGGGTTGCTTTCCCTGGTGGCGACGCTGATAGCTAAGAACTATTTTTAAGTTTCAATTTAATACCTTTGATACTATTCAAGGTATTAGACTTGGAAAGTAACCAAAATTATTAAGTAAAATAAGGGCATAAATCTGCCAAAACACAAATGAGAGTTATAGGGGTTCCTTTGCATGGTGGAGACATGGAGAGATAGTAAAAAGTTATAGGGGTTCCTTTTCATGGTGGAGACATGGAGAGATAGTAAAAAGTTATAGGGGTTCCTTTCCATGGTGGAGACATGGAGAGATAGTAAAAAGTTATAGGGGTTCCTTTGCATGGTGGAGACATGGAGAGATAGTAAAAAGTTATATGGGTTCCTTTCCATGGTGGAGACATGGAGAGATATTAAAAAGTTATAGGGGTTCCTTTGCATGGTGGAGACATGGAGAGATAGTAAAAAGTTATAGGGGTTCCTTTGCATGGTGGAGACATGGAGAGATAGTAAAAAGTTATAGGGGTTCCTTTGCATGGTGGAGACATGGAGAGATAGTAAAAAGTTATAGGGGTTCCTTTGCATGGTGGAGACATGGAGAGATAGTAAAAAGTTATAGGGGTTCCTTTCCATGGTGGAGACATGAAGAGATAGTAAAAAGTTATAGGGGTTCCTTTGCATGGTGGAGACATGGAGAGATAGTGAAAAGTTATAGGGGTTCCTTTGCATGGTGGAGACATGGAGAGATAGTAAAAAGTTATAGGGGTTCCTTTGCATGGTGGAGACATGGAGAGATAGTAAAAAGTTATAGGGGTTCCTTTCCATGGTGGAGACATGGAGAGATAGTAAAAAGTTATAGGGGTTCCTTTGCATGGTGGAGACATGGAGAGATAGTAAAAAGTTATAGGGGTTCCTTTCCATGGTGGAGACATGGAGAGATAGTAAAAAGTTATAGGGGTTCCTTTCCATGGTGGAGACATGGAGAGATAGTAAAAAGTTTCCTGTAAATACCTTTGATAGTATTCAAACTCTTGGACTTTATCAACAACTATCACCAAAGTATTTAAGTTTAAAAAAGGGACATTAATCGGTCAACAACAAACACAGTTATGAGGGTTACTTTCTCTTGATGAGATGTTGATTGTAAAGAAATACCTTAAGCTTCAAGTAAAAGCCTTAGATAGCATTCAAAATATTGGACTTTACAGCAAAAACACGCTAAACACCGGACGGACTAACGGACGGACATACGGAAGGACGGTTGGATTTAATAATAATAACGTTTCATTGAGGAGTAATCATCAGTTGAAATGCGCAAATGTATTAGGCGTTTGCAACGAACGAATATTTTGTAGTGCTTATTTTCTTCAAAATTGTGAAAACACGTGAATCGCTTTAAACTTACACGGACATGTCTATACACTGTAAACAAGATTGGCCGAGTGGTTACACGCTTTAGACTTTTGATCCGGAAGTCGTAGGTTCGATCCCCAGTGGCGGCACAATGTTTTTAAAGGCTTGTCTCGTTATAATACTTGTGTTCTTAAGTTTAGATGATTAGTTTTTCCACATGATACCTTTAATGGCATTTTTTTTAATCTGTGAATACACCTCTTTAAGCACATGCAATTTACTGAGCAATTTCTGCGACTTACCAAGGGCCATATACACCAAGCACCTTAGGAAAGCGTTCATTCGTATTAAAGTGAAAATATTCACTGTAAACATTTTTGAAACACGAATACTTACTATAGGCGGAGGACGAGTTTAAAAATTGAGTGATGTTATATTAGATTAAAGTGAGATTGAGCGTTGACATTTTGCCACATTCTCAAAATAGGCAGACCGCACCAAAATTCATTTCTCGTCATAAAAAAATGTTTATGTCAATCCTCATGCTTTGCTCATTTTTCTGAAGAATTTTTTTTCGAGCGATGGTCGTTAGTTAAGATTTTTGGTCAAGTTTTTTTTCCGAGTCCATTTCTCAAAAACAACAAAGGTTTCCATTTGAAACTTTCAATACTTTCTATACTTGTTTACTATCAAACGGCTAATCCATTACAAAAAGGTAGCCCGGTGATTTGTATTTCCAGATTTATTTGTCCATGGTTGGACTTACATCTTAGAATATGTTTTTCAATTCTTTTGGTAAATATATAAATGTCTCAATAACTTTCAAATACATTAAATTGAAACTCAAGATACTTGTTTATGGTGCTGACCCCATTTTGCAGACAATAGGAGGCACCTTTTTTAAAGGAATTTGTTGGAGTCATTACGCTTTTTTTCAAATTACAATTTTCGCTTTAGGCCAATTTTGCAATACCGACATGAGGAATTGACTTGAACCTCAAAGTACTTGATCACAGTGATGAACTTATTATGTACATAAGAGCAGGTCACTTTATTAATGATTTTGTTTGTGTAATTGCCCTTTGTTTCAACTTCGAAATTTTGCTTAAGGTAAAATTTAACAATATCTATTGGAAGTATTGACTTGGTACCCCAAATGCTTGACCACAGTTATGAACCCATTCTGTAGACAAGATGAGGAAACATTTTTTTCAAATTAGAATTTTCGCGGTCAAATGTATCAATAACTTTAAAAGGTAAGAAACATGTGTATATCAATTCTTTATTTATCATATGTACATACAGTGTAATGAAAGTGCAATCACATTAATCTGAACATGATCGTCAGATGCTAATTCATGCAATACTAATATATACAACGTGCTGAGTTGTGTGATTGCTAATGAAACATTGAATACAAAAGTCAACCGATGTAGTGTTTGAGAACTAAACTCTTAACAAAAAGTATCTGAATTCGAAAGTAGTCATTGATTTGACACGCATTTCGACTTTTAACTCGCGCATATTTGAAAAATATTTCGTTCTTGATCATGAAATTTTCTGTGCCAACTCTTTATGGCCTCTGAAATCCATATGTACCGGTAACATGAAGTATTTAGATAATTAAACAACTACATTCACCAACCAAGGTTTATATACCCATTGTCATTATTATATCGATTGCGGTGAACATGGGCACATTCGCTGACATGAAGCCGGTACTATCGTGTGTTTTATGGACTTGTTTAAAACTACAAGCCCTGGACCTTTTATATTTAGTATGTAGCATTATCTTATACATGTAATCCTTTGCCAAATATTAAAATGCCAAAGACTAGACGACGCCCTGTGGCTTAATATATTGACATGTGTTTCAAGTGGAAACAATCTTTAAAAATATGCTTGTCTGAAATATCAAAGTCTATGTTCTTATTATAAGGTCTGTAGCGTTGCCTGGAGGTCTGTTACCATAGTTTATAACATGATGCCCTTGGGCTAAAAATGACCCAATCCCGGGATTTAATTTTGTATTGACTTATGTAGGAAAAAACTTCGAATTCCTTATTGTCTTAAACGAAAGGAACACAGCTTGGTATGAAGCATCACCTTATAGCCCTCTTACCAATATACGGAAGTTTAGCCCTCTTACCAATATACGGAAGTTTAGCCCTCTTACCAATATACGGAAGTTGCCGCTTAAAGATAGCTACGGCCCGGGGCTCAACATTTTGTACACAGACTTTCATAGGAACACCCAGAATTTTTTTGAATCATTGCCTTATATGCATATAGCAAAATTGTAAAAAATATTGTATCTTGGCTAAAATTGGTCCGCGCCGGACCTGAAATTTTTTTAATAGACCTTCAATTTGGAAAAAACTTAAAAAACATTATTGTCAAAAACTACTAGAAAAGACCTAAGCCCTTTATATTTTGTATGAAGCTCTTTCTGATCGTCCTGTTTAAATTTGTTAAATTGATGCTACTGGTCTACCAAGTAGCACTGGGGCCAGAAGAGTTTCTGATCCTAATAAGCCTCGTGTTTATTTCACGATACAAATTGTTTTGCAAAATTGGTTAAGTTTAATTATGTGATTCTATGCGTTTGAATTGATTAGGTTACATATATACTTATAATATTAAATTCTTCAAATAATGCATTTGTACAGCTACTTTTTTGTTGTTGAATAATGAAACAACCCTAAAACGCGAAAATCGGCAACATGTACCAAAATGCTTCTATCAATAAATACATGTATAATATACAAGATGTAAAAACAAGTACAGTGTATTGTGTTTCCATTGGATTGTTTCTGGGTACTATATTTACATAATTTGTCATTACTGCAACACTCGTTCAAATATCTGCATCACATTATTAACGCCATTCCCTTCCATGTGCAGTCGCTGATTGATCTCCATTATTACAACACTCATACGTCTGCGTATTTCCTCCAGAATAAAATCCGTCTCCACGTTCTCATTGATGCATTGGGTGTATCTCTTAAAGAACTCTAGATGCAGCATCTCCAACTCTGTTCTCATCCTGCTGTACCACAGCAGTGGCTCCGGGTACGCAATAATGGCCTGTCGTATCTTCTGCAATCTCCGTATTATCCTCGGACCTTCGTACATTATGTCCGTGATAGTTGCTAACCAGGTACGCTGCAGCTCATCCTGCAGTCCACAGGCTGCCATCAGATTTCTCTCCGGTATCATATAGTATGGCAGCTGTCTCGTAGATATAGCAGTTCTTAGTTCTTTCAGCCCTTCGTGCAGCCAGTGAAACAAACTTCTCTCATGAAACAAAGTTTGAGGGTTGTTCTCCGCTAGCCATAATACTATGTTTTTCAGCGTAAATGATGTTACCTCTTTATGTCGAGGAATCAGGATATCTTTAACTATCATTTTCAAAATAATGTATAGTTTGGTCTGAGTATCATCAAGATTTTTAATTAGTTCGGTTTCCCCTGTATTGAAACAAATTCTCCACTCCACGTGCTTATATTCACTGCCTTTGAAACCAACAGGAGACACAAATGCCCCCATGTATAAGACTTTCTGAACGATATCCGGTGGTGGCCAATGACGAGGTCTTTTAGCCCATCTCTGCAGGATGCTGGGGCAGTGACAGCGTAGTGCAAACACTCTGTCTCTATGCAAAACGCTGCCTAGTGAAGACGGTATTGACGGTCCAGCTCGTTCACGACGCACCTCATCTGCTGATAATTTTAATAAATTTGAACATTCACTAACAAGTAAATCACTGCTTAGGAGAGCGCCTCCACTTCCATCATCGCAGAGGGCATTATGCAGGAGTTCCGAAATTCGTCCACTTTGGTTCTTGAGCATAAGTCTACAGTGTCCTGGATAACTTACCCGCGAATTTAACACAAACACCGTGGTTTCCCCTGGAACATTGCTACTGGCAATGCCATCTTGCAGGCAGATGACACCTTCTAGTACATACATACAGTCTGTATCACTTTCAAAAAAGCACGTCAGGCCCTCTGCCTTACTCCCGGTGTAAATAGTTGTTAGCACACCACACGACCGTGCAGAGTCCAGTCTACCTAATTCCCTGTATGAGTCAGTTCGTTTCTTTCTGATCACCGGACCATAACCCATCAACGTCAAGATTCTACATGTCTCTTCAGATGCCTTTTCACACTGAACCTGAAATGTTTTTCAAGTCACTCAATTTATTTCTTTCAAATGAGTTTTGCAATATTGGTTTTAATAAAATGAAACTAATATGAACATAATACATTATATTCCGGTTATCAATTAATAACTATTTCTTAAGCAATATGATATCATCCGCACAATAGCATAGCGTACGCTCTTCAATACTTAGTACTAGATGTACATACATTTATCATTTAGATTCATATATAACATATAAAGTACATTTATAGTTATTTATATATCAATAATTAAAAGGTTTCCAATTTAGAAAGACTAATGTCGATAAAATAAAAGCATGTAAATGTTGAATGTTTTAAATGAAAAGAAAACTTGTGAATGATGTTGGATGTTTGTTATGTCATTGCTTTTACAAAATAAATAAAATCATATTACATAAAATACTTTCGATCTATTAATATTAGCTTGTATTTGACCTGATTGAAAAACGATTTTCAACCCACTGTAAAGACCACGATTATGAGACCACGTAGCCCTTAACTTGCGCAATTAAAAAAATGCCGTTCCCAGGTAATGTTTGCTGCTTCTTATTAAAGAAAATACAGGTTTTTGAACAAAAAATTAAATGCAAAAGTCAACATATGCATACATGTACACAATTCTATTACTCGAAAAACCTGATGTAAAAAGGATAGCTATTCAAAATTGAAATAAAATTGTAATACATTGACTTTTCAGGAATTTTAATCGTTGTCAACCACAAGTGAAACATATTGTAGAACAAGTAACATGCAAATAAAAAATAAAAGGGTAAGAAAAAAAGAAGGTGACCTATTCGTGGTTTCGATTTAGTGATTCGTTGCCTGCATAGTAATACACGGAGTTCCCGTGGTACATGTTCTGCGAATTGCCCTTCCAAAACCATCAGTTACTGTACTAAAATTGGTGCTTCTAATCCAGCCAAAACTACAACAACAACTAATACTACCGCTATTACTCTTTCCACCACCATCACCGCCCCACCCCCCCAACACCACCACCACCACCACTACTACCACTACTACTACTACTACACTTACTGAAGAATCAGGACTGTAAAGTACAGAATCGGACCCAACACGTCTGAACCCTCCTTCCGCCATTATATAGCTGAAAGTAGATATCTAACATCAGTAAAACAACGTGTGTATAACAGCATGTTGTGTCAAATAGAAAAAGTATGCATTTTGAAAAATAATATTATTTTGATTTAACTACCACATAAATATTGTAAAGATGCAAAAATTACTTTCATAATACTGTATTTTGAAAACTAATTCAAGTAAACAATTATAATAGAAAGGCTGTTAAAATTAGCATACATTCTGTTGTATATGTAATAGAGAATAGTTAACCGCTGAAAACGAAGTTTAACATATTTGTATACACGTGATGTTGATGTTTTTATTTTAAAACCACGTCGAACAAATGAATATAACGCTAAATATTGCTTATAAAAACACCCGGATAGATAGCGTTTTATAGAATAACCACCGAATTTGTAATTTAGTACACTCTAGAATATCAGGCTAAATAGCGCATATAAAAACACACGGCTTAATAGCGCGCACCATATTAAATAGCGCTCATTATAGCAACATGTTTTATAGCGCACATCAGGACACCATGCTAACTAACGCATATTGGAATATGAAGCCATATAGTACACAATAGAACACCTGGCTATAATGCGCAACCTGTACCCAATAATAGATTGCATACACGAAGACACCAGTATACAGAGCGCACATCAGAACTCCAGGCTAATAACCGACATAAGAATACTAGGCTATATAGTGCACATCAGAACTCCAGGCTAATAACCGACATAAGAATACCAGGCTATATAGCGCACATCAGAAGTCCAGGCTAATAACCGACATAAGACTACCAGGCTATATAGCGCACATCAGAATTCCAGGCTAATAACCGACATAAGAATACCAGGCTATATAGCGCACATCAGAACTCCAGGCTAATAACCGACATAAGAATACCAGGCTATATAGCGCACATCAGAACTCAAGGCTGATAACCGACATGAGAATACCAGGCTATATAGCGCACATCAGAACTCCATGCAAATAATCGACATAAGAATACCAGGCTATATAGCGCACATCATAACTCCAGGCTAATGACCGACATAAGAATACCAGGCTATATAGCGCACATCATAACTCCAGGCTAATGACCGACATAAGAATACAAGGCTATAGAGCGCACATCAGAACTCCAGGCTAATAACCGACATAAGAATACCAGGCTATATAGCGCACAGCAGAACTCCAGGCTAATAAACGGCATAAGATTAACAGGCTATATAGAGCACATCAGAACTCCAGACTAATAACCGACATAAGAATACCAGGCTATATAGTGCACATCAGAACTCCAGGCTAATAACCGACATAAGAATACCAGGCTATATAGCGCACATAAGAACTCCAGGCTAATAACCGACATAATACCAGGCTATATAGCGTGCATTGGAACTGCTGGCTATATGGACTATGTATAGAGCACATTAATGGCGTGTCAGAAACAAACGCTATGTACGGCACATTCTAATATTATTTCTTAACATCTTTAAGTACTTAATTTCATACAAAATAAACATATTTATTCGTTAGAATGAGCAGTATTTTGCACTTAGCATGCTAAAGATGATTTAATAGTAAATTAAGAATTACCTGCTTTTTTATCTATTCCCCACTGTTCACATTCGTCCTGCGTACTGAGCTGATGAGAAGGGTATGTAGCTGAGGACTTTTCGACCTATATCACATGAACGTCATCACTTGCACACAGCTGGCTGTAAAGACCCACATAACAACAATGATATACCGCTATACACATTGATACATGCGCTATACACATTGATACATGCGATAACAATTCACATTCAGTATACTGCACCACAATCATTTCAACCAAAGTTAAAAACTATATCATTGGTTTGTGATTAGAGCGACGGGTTAAGCCTCTGTCACGCATTCCCGTTTTTTCCTGCCGTTCTTGAGCTGACAGCGTCCCGAATCAAATATGTCAATATTCGGGACAATATTCTGAGATCCGGGGCTCGAAATTCAATGTTTAATCCAAAGATCGAATATGGTCATGACAGCGTCACGACAGCATCTCGACCGAGTCCCAACAGAGTCCTGATTTTCTCGAATGCGATCCGACAAAGTCCCGACATCCTCCCGGCAGTCACGACTTTTGTTCAATTATTAGTATCGTAGCGCTGTCCGGACGCTGTCAAGAGCCATACTCGGGAAGCATTATTGGTGGTCGGTCATGATGATGAAGAAATAAATATAGGCATATATCCAGTGGCCGTCTATACAATGTATCCGCTGAATTACATCGCAATAACTCGACAACTTAAACAAATTGTTCACACCGGCATAATAAGAACAATATTAATTGCAATTAAAACAATATGTACATTTCCATACAGGACATTAACCACAACAACATACCAATTGTGGATTGGCCTCTCACGACAACACCTGACACTGGACCCTGAACTGTAGGCTTTCCCCTGTGCTTGGTTACTGCAATATTAATGCATATGTGCACATAAATATTAAAGACAGTGATAATTGTTACGTCTGTTAATAATATAAAATTATGCTGCCATCACAAAATACCAGAGTCTGATAAAACTACATATTTTCTACAATTAATACAATATTCGACAAAGGCACCGTTCAATGGCCAACTAGACTAAAATCCCAATAATACATCTACATAATTTAAATACAACATACCTTCATAAAACTGATATAAATTACTAAATAGACTGCCACTAAAATGGCTGAATCTGTTCCCGCAAATCGTGATAAATGCTCTGCTTGATCGACTCAATTATCGATAGGTTACACTCAACTATACAAAGTTGAACCGGTTACACATTTCCCCCCTGTGAAAATGACGTCCCGTCATAGTCATAACATTTGTATAGCCAGTCATGAGTTCAGTCGATTGTCCACATTTTAAAATCATTATATGTACAATAGCACTAGAAATTAACATGTACTAAATATTTACAACAGAATATAAGATAAAACTTGCAAACAACATAAATGCAGCAATAATTCGACTATTCATATATCTGCACTAATACAGCTTCCTTTCTGTGAAAGAAAAACATACATTTAACAATTCATATCTGAATTAAGTTCACGATTCTTCTTTCCCCGTCTAAATGAATTGTGTACTCTAAAATAGGTTAAATATATATGTACAGATTATAATAAAATTTTACTTCATAATAGCATCTACTACTTTTTTAGCAAAGTCAAAGCCCATATTGTTTAAAATGCCAGAAGCTTTAAATCTCCTATCAATAGGTCTGTTCACGACACTAAACATGTCAAATCATCATATCTCGCTGGTTGTTTCCTTTGTCGTTCTGATTTTCTTGTAGGTTGTACTGGTAATTTCCTTCTTTTCTTTCTTGTTGTATCATTCACATCTTGTTCTTGCACTGTAGTGTCTTGAGTGATTTCATGTTCAGATTATCTCTGTCAGTATTCTCTACTTCTACTGTTGGTTCCGTGGTTTCATTCTCGGTTACACTGTTGGATTCATTTTCTTCATTTCGCAGCTAAATTACATCTGTATTCCTCTCGGCTTCTTGTTCTCCAGAGGGTAGACTATTCCCAACTGTGATTTCCTCATTCACTGTTCTCGTTCGCACATCACTATCATGTCAGGGCGATGTGTATGCTACATCACTAGACTCTGTGACTCGTTCTCTGTTCCCGTTTACCATGAGTTTGTGGGCGTCCCCACTTACACTTGTTCTCGGAACATGTATATAACTCACACTATCTTCATCAGAACTGTTGCTTTGTGACGGTTCACTCTGTGCAACATCTAACAACTTACTTTTGGATGCATCCTTCTCATAAACAGCAGTTTTCTGCACTGGGTCAATCACATCTTGCTGCCTTGCCTCGTCGTGATTTCCCTGAGTTTGCACTGGAAACAAATGATTCCTATGCACAGTTTTAACTCTACCACTTTCCACACCTTTAAGCCTGAATACAGGAATATTTTCTCTTGGTTGTTCTGTTATCACATACAGTTCTTCTTCATATTTGTCTGCGAGCTTGTGCTTTCCTTCACCATGTGCCAATATTTTCACTGAAACGTGGTTACCTACTTGCACATTAGCACCTCTGACCTTCAAGTCATAACTCTGCTTCTGCTTTTCTCTGGTTTTAGAAATATGATTTTCTACAATATCTCTTGTCTTACTGATTCTGTCTTTCAAATCATCAATATACTCTTGAGTTGTCTTGTTGATTGATGTTTCTTGAAATCTTTCAAATACAGTATCTATGGTAATGTTGGCTTCCGTCCACACATCAATATGAAAGATGAAAACTTCGTTCATTCATGTGGAGTACAGTTGTACGAGTAAACTAATGAGTTTATGTATTTTTTCCAGTTGTCTTTCTGTTTATTTTCCAAAGTACCTGACATATTTAATAGTGTTCTGTTGAATCTTTCTGGACCCGCATTGCCTTGGGGGTGGTAAATGGATGTATGTGTCTTCTTCATGTTGGTTATGTTACATAATTCTTTGATGATTTCGGATTCGAAATTTGCTCCCTGATCTGAATGCAATCTAGTTAGAATACCGTAATGGGTAATAAAATTGTTGAGAAATGCTTCTGCAGTAGTCTTTGCAGTCTGATCTCTAGTAGGAATAGCAAGTGCGAATTTGGTGAAGTGATCTGTAATCACTAGAATGCTGTTCTATCCTCCTTTTGATGATTCCAATGAGAGATAGTCAAAACAAATGAGCTCTAGTGGATATGTTGTATGCACATTAACTAGTGGTGCTCTGGTGTTAGTAGCAGTTTTCCGTCGTAAACATCTGTTGCACTGTGAAACGTATTTCTCTATCTCCGTTGTCATTCTAGGCCAAAAAAATCTTTGCCGTACAAGTTTCAAAGTTCTTTTTTTACCAGGATGTCCTACATCAGTATGAAGACCTTTCAACACATCTGCCTTATACACTTCCGGTATCACTAACTGTTCAATATGTTCACCTTGGTCTTCAATTTCTCTGAACAACACACCTCTCTTGATCTTCAAACTTGCAAAGTTCTTTTTCATGTTCACATCTAGCTTACTGTATATGTGTTGTGGGAGTGTCTTATCGATGACTGCTCTTCTCCACTTGTCAACTGTAGGATCAGATCGTTGGGCTTTTCGAATTTCCCGCAGTTCCATTTGAGCCAATGGTCGTCCAAAGTTATCACAGCTATATCTACTACATTAAAAGATAAACAAGGCAATGTTTCAAAATAACAATAACTACTCTGAAGAGAATTGCAAATAGCTTTGACAACACTATTATCACGTTGTAAACAATCACTAGAATATACATCTTTCGCTTGTGGGTATCTGCTTAATGCGTCAGCATCTGTGTTTTTCACACCTCGCCTGTAAAAAATATCAAAGTTATATTCTCCCAGATCAGCAGCCCATCTTTGACCGGTGGCATCTACTTTTGCTGAAGATAAAACATATGTCAAGGGATTACTATCTGTGTACACTGTAAAATGATTATGTGATAAATATTCAGAAAATTTCTCTGTAATGGCCCACTTTAACGCTAGAAATTCTAATTTGAATGCAGAATAGTTCTTTTCCGACTTTGAGAGTGCTCTGCTGGCATAAGCTATGACTCTTTTCCGATTGTCAGCGTGTTGTTGGTACAGTACTGTTCCCAGTCCTTGTGTTGGCGCATCTGTGTGCTATTCAAAAAGTTTCTGAAAATCAGGATAAGCCAAAATAGGTGTTGTGGTTAATATGACTTTTAATTTATGAAATATTTCTTGGTTTTCTTCTGTCCATGTCCAGTCCTAAGCATCTTTCTTCTGTTGAGCTTTCTTACCTGTAGGATGTGGAATCAAATCTGAAAGAGGTTTAGTGAGTTTACTGAAATCTTTGATCAATCTCCGGTAGCACCCAGCAAATGCTAAGAAAGAATGTAATAAGTTAGAGTTTTGTGGCGTTTGTCAATTTCTTATCTTGTCAATTTTCTCAGGATCTGTCTCTATCCCTTCGTTGCTCAAAATGTGACCTGAAAAATTAACACGTTGTTGGAAAAAATGACACTTTTCAGGACTAAGTTTCAAGTTACATTCCTGCAATCTAGATAAAACTAATTCTAACCGCTCTAAATGCTCAGACACCGTGTTGCTGAAAAATATCAAATCATCAAGAAAAATAACACATATTTTCATATTAAAGTCACCAAAACATTCTTGCATTAACCTTTGATAAGTGGCTGGACTATTACACAAACCGAAAGGCATCTTGTTAAATTCACAGAATCCAAGTGGTCCTACAGTAAATCCAGTGCGTTCCTTATGTTCCTCTTCAATTTCAACTTGATGGTACCCTGCCTTCATGTCTACAGCTGTAAAGTACTTGGCTCCTTGCAAACAATCAAATATTTCTTCAGTTCTTGGAAGAGCAAATGGATCCTTTATGGTTCTGTCGTTCAGCATTCTGAGATTTAGATGGTCGTATAATGTTACATGCTAACAGTTGTTCAATACGCTGTCTAACTTCGTCGATCATTCCAGACGGTATTCTTCGGTGTCTCTGCTTAAATGGTCTTTCATCATGTTAATCTATTTGGTGTTTGATGGTTGTGCAGTTTCCAATATCAGTGTCACATGTAGAGAATATATTGCGGTGTTTCATTAGAAGGTCAGTTAATGCTTGTCGTTGTTCAGGTTCTAGGATGTTTTCTTCAACAATGCTGAGTTCATTGACTATTTTCTGCCGTTTTCTGTCTTTGTCTTCTTCTTCTAATCTGTCAAGCACTTCTTCTGTTACTTCTACTGGTTGTAGTTCGCATAAGATAGCTTTTGGTGCCAGACATACAGTGTTGGTTGACAAATTGGTCAAGGTAACAGTTATGTTCTTCTTTCCAGACATCATTAATGCTGGCCTCACTTCAACAGTACTAGGCAATTTACTTGCAGTACACTCCTGGATCAGAGCAGAAGTGACTGGATAATCCATTTCTTTGTCTGTATAGGCTTGGACTGTTATTGTTTCATTCTGTCTAATAATAACTTGATGCTGCAAGGCGTTTCTAACGTTAGCTATACAGTTGTTGTTCTGCTGTAACTTCTTTTCCCTAAACACAATGCTTCTAAAACATAAGTACCATGGCACATGTAAGTCAGCTTTCTGCAAAATATGGTAATGACTGTCCGTCAGCACACTCTACATGGAGAATTTCTTGCGAAGGTTGTAATGGAATGTCTTTAAAGTGTTCTTCGTAGAAAGATTTGGCGATAACACACAGCTTCCTGTGTCCAAGAGTGCTTGTGTTTCTTTGCCGTTAATATAGATGTTGGCTTCGTTAGATTCTCCTACTAATTTGGAATCTGTTATTGTAGTGCCCGCATTCGATCCTTGCCGTTAATATCGATGTAGGCTTCGTTAGATTCTCCTACTAATTTGGAATCTGTTATTGTTGTGCCCGCATTCGATCCCTCAATAAGAGCACTTACCCTTTTAAATTTCTGTTTCCATTCTGCAAGTCATTCGGGCAATCTTTTGCAAAGTGTCCCTGGCCACCACATGTGTGACATGCACCTACCTCGAAAGGTGTTACTGCCGAGTGGTCTTCTAGGTCTGTAGCTGCCTCTTCCTCCTCTATGTTGTGGTGGTTGTTGGAATCTACCTCTTCTAAAGTTTCTGCCAACATAATAGGTTGGGTTGGTGTTCCCCTTCTGCAATTCCTCAATATTCCTGTTCAATTCATTTACCATCTCTCTCAATTCGTTGATCTCTGACTTACCTTCCTTTTCAGTCTTCTGAGCAACATTGCATGGCTTCATTTTATCTGTTGTTTGGAGCTCTTTCTCCAATCTTCGTAACTTTATCTTGAACCTGTCATAGTCATCTATTGTGTCGTACTTGTACTATGCTATATGTTCAGCTCTAGTTTCAATCCTTGAACAAGCACTTGTTTCGAGAGCTGATCATCTCCTCTTTTGATTGCTTTCAGTTCTACTGCTCTGGCGTACAAATCTTCCAGCCTTAATGCATAAGTTGTAACTTCTTCAGATCCTCGGGTACGAGAGTAAAATTTTCTCATCACCGACTCCTGCGATTCTATGCTACCGTAAGTACCTTCTAGCTTCTTCTGAACTTCTTGGATGGTTGTACCAGGTCCTAATATCCACACGATATCGCTGGCTGTGCCTCGCACTGACCTTCTCCTCCCAGCATAACTTTTTTTTCCGTGAATGTTCCCTCTGTCAACAGTGCGTCTATTTCATACTTAAAGGCATCCCACGAAACTTCACCTTTATTATCTTCCCCCGAAAATGTAGAAAACTTTGGGAAATGGTATGTTCCTGTCTCTGGGGTAGCAGGAGTTCTCAGTAATGAATACTCATACCTTGATCTTTCGACTGGCTGCGTCTTGATGGTTTTCTATCCTCGCCCATCTTCTGGCCAAGACTTCTCAGAAATAGACCCTAGTCTTCCTCACTTTCTGTCTGAGGATCCATGTTCAAATCATGAAGAGCCTCTAGTAGTTTCTTTTCCTTTTCTGACAACGTGTGTTCTCGTTCAGACCCACCGCTTACTAATTCACTCTTAGAGGGGTCATTATCTTCCTTTGACCTTGCATAATCCCTACTATCCATTATAATTAAATAGAGAAACTAATTAATAAACAGACTGAAATGTAAAACAGATTCTACATAATACACACAAAATAAATTATGAAAATCCTCTGCAAATCTGAAATGTGCAAATAAATGTTAATGTTTTAATTAAAATTTACAATGCTGCAACAAGTATACAACATTAAACTACTCACTGCAAAATAATACAGCTATAAATCAATTAATCAATCTGCCTTTCCTGAACTTTTAAAACAGGCATGTCAAGGTCAAACTTCGATGTTAATAATTTTACCGTCAAGGTCAATATCCCAGTATATCAAGCATGTGTAGCATTCAGCAAGATTTCAAATTAAACCACCGCTATATAGCTGTATGATTTGAATGCTGGTCACCACCTCTAGACAAACAACACATCTGAAATAAAACTAGTTGGCCACTGAAAAGTACTGTTATAACAAATAATAATATGATATACTATGTACTGTTTTCAATATGATGGCAACATTATGAAAAGTAAAGATGCTTCAGTAAAAAATAATTATAGACTTGTTAGAATTAAGAACCTCCGCCTAGGTTTATTTATGTATATGCTATGGTTTCATGCAATAGTGACACTTTCCCAAATTTTCCTTTTCACTTTCCTAGACTATTTAGAAAACTGCAGTTCTAAATGAAACAGTTATTAAAATATAGCAAAATATATACAAAATACTGTACCCAAATGGTTGTTTACAATTTAATAAAGAAATTCAACTGCAATTGACTAAATAAATGGCCTTCCACTATTGGTACTTACAAAAACAGGTTAAACAGCTGTCTGGATCAATCAATAGGCCTGCAATGTAATTGTCACAGGGTCCACTGTCAGTTCGATGGTCCTTGACGATGTACACACTGCAACTCCAAGCTGCCCCCTCAAAACTGTAGAATGTCCACAGCCTTGCACGTGATCGTATAATACAAATCAGTAGTGTAAAAGCACTTTTCAGTTGTTAAACAAGAGAAACTAAGTTTATACACGTTGGGCGCCATTTGTAAATTGTGTGCTTTAGTGATAGATGAATAGTAACCTATCTACACAACACAATAGGTTCGATTAAATGTCCGTTTTATAGTTACCCTCCATATTCACGTCAAACAGTTGATAACATGATAGTATTTAGTACTAATATGAGTATATATCTGTCAAGGTCGCAGACACTGATATCACGTGTATGAGTATATATCTGTCAAGGTCGCAGACACTGATATCACGCGTATGAGTATACATCTGTCAAGGTCGCAGACACTGATATCACGTGTATGAGTATACATCTGTCAAGGTCGCAGACACTGATATCACGCGTATGAGTATACATCTGTCAAGGTCGCAGACACTGATATCACGTGCTGGCGCCCTGCAATTATAAAATACGGATTCTCAACAGTAATATACAAAATATACAATTACAATAATATTGAAATACATAATCATGATGATGAAGGAATAAATATACGCACATATCTAGTGGCCGTCTATACAATGTATCCGCTGAATTACATCGCAATAACTCGACAACTTAAACGAATTGTTCCATGGGCATAATAAGAACAATAGTAATTGCAATTAGAACAGTATGTACATTTCCATACAGGACATTAACCGCAATAACAACATACCAATTGTGGATTGGCCTCTCACGACAACGCCTGACACTGGACCCTGAACTGTAGGCTTTCCCCTGTGCTGGGCTACTGCAATATTAATGCATATGTGCACATAAATATTACAGACGGTGATAATTGTTACGACTGTTAATAATATAAATAGCATCCACATGCCATTTTTGAAACTTGAGAAAAACTATAATTATTATATATCGTTGGAAAGGTCTTGATGATAGAAAAAAAATGGTGTAATTTTTTTTTAATCGGACCACCCAATCAGGAGTTATGGGCCTTTAAAATTTTGACATTTCGTATTTTTTCTGAATAAGTCACATACTATCATTTACTTAGATTTTATATTTAAAGCCGTGCCAAATATTAATATTCTAAATAGTTATATCAATTATATACAAAAGCAAGTGATTTTTATATAAATAATGTTTATTTCAAATTTTTTATTCATTATATAGAGATAATTATAGCCCTTTGCTTACTGCGATATTAAGCTATTATTCCCATAAAATGCCGCATTATTAAAAAAAAATTCTTGATAAGCACATCGTGACAATTTTAGTACTCCCTACTCTATATGACATTTATTTTATGATGATTATTGATTAATTCACCAGTATGATTTGATTGGTGTATTAGGACGAACATAGGATGTTTTATTAATACATATCAACCGTATTCAAATAGACGTCATTTTGTTATGCCTTCTATTTCTAATATGTGTTAGTGATCCTGCTCCCGGATTATGACATCACCGGCTTGATATTCTTCACCCAGCTTTGCTGCGTATACGGCCTCGTCATCATCATACGTCACATTAAACCATTGAGGGAAGCCTGGGACCTGAAAGTATAAAGTATTCAATATGTTACGTAATCAGATGTTTGCTTTTCACGTGTTTTTCCCATTCAATATTTGCTTTTCAATTAAAGCACCTGAAAATGAATAACAATGATTTAACAATGTATTATTTGCAATCACCTGGGAAATAACTCTCCATTTATACCATCTTGGCTCATCATTCTCCAACCATTTATGTTCTATGACTCTGCCAACCAACATATGAGATTGTTCTGGTGGTAGGATTTGATAAGTATGTTCAATCAACGAAAGAACATTTTCTTCAACTCATTTACTGTCAAATTTGTTCGCTTACCATTAATAAGTTTACTAATGAATAAACACCTGGCTTGTTACAGACGTGTTTAAAAAAAACATTTTTTCTAAAACTTGTTGAAATTTAAGGGCATCCGCTTTTTCTTTCTCAGAATTTATATTGGAAAGCTCCTCTTCCATTTGCTGTTGGTTCTGCCACAGTCCATAAAAAGCATATCTGTCGTTTCTTTTTCTAGTCTTTCAATTCTTCTTTTTTCTAGCTCTTGTTTCTTAAGAAAATCCTCTTGTTGCTTTTTTTATCCTCTTTACCAGTATTCCCTCTTCTCTTTCCTTAAATTTCCTTCTTTCGGAGATGGTACCTCTTTTCTTGCATGTTCAATTATTTCCTTGCTGTTCGCTTTGTTTTCAAGCCACTCACCCGTTTTATTGAGCGTAAACGCAATTTGTCTTTCTAAGGCTAGAGTTTTTATGTTAGGTTTCAATAATTTTTGAAATAAGACGAAGAGCCTTACATCCAGCAAGAAAAAAAGGTTCATTTGCAACACTCTTCAGTAAACCATTCATAGAACTTTTGTTAAAAACTCCAGCATTTTATTTTGTAAGAAAAACATGTGTCCAGCATTTGAAAATAATATGTTAAAACAATTTCCTCTAAGTGGCTGTAATGGCAAACCTAAAAGCTGGTTAGATTAAAAAAAAACAGAAATAAAAGTCAAAAAAGCTGAATGGCAACCATTTTTCTGATCACCTCTTCATGCGAATGCCTTGCAGGCTGTGTGTACCATTCGAATTGTTCCGGACTGTCCGGATTTTGTAAAAGAAGGATTATCAATAGGAATGTTACCTTCAAAATGTTCTTTCTCCGATTCATATATCGCCTGCTGTGAAACATCAGCCATGTGCACTAGTGTATGGAGGCCACAGAAAAAAATTATTCATTGGACTAATCGCTTGTTTAGACTCTTCATTCATGCTATTATAATTTTTAACTACATCTGGCAATAAACTGGCCCCATATTCAGAATTTCTTCAAGCATTGAATTAAATTTTGTTTCTGTGGACGCTCTGTCACTCATGGTATTTTTTATATTACAAAGAATTTGTTTTGCTGGACTTTCCATATTTTCGCCGTTACTTGCTAAGTCAATGTCATTTAAAATATCTTTAAATTTGTCGAGTGTATCAGATGCTGATTTGGTCGCCATATCACGTAAACCTAAAAGCAAGTAGTTTCCGTCACTTTCTGCGTACTCAGACAATTGCCGTCCGACTATCACAGACCTTTCCACTGACCAATTGTTAATTGTGCTTACAGAAGGCAGTTTATTGGGACTTTTGTTACAAAGTTTTAAAACAGCTTTAATTACCTGACTCACATTTTCACAAGACACATGTAAATCTAAAAGTCTGTAAACACGTTCATGAAGCTCTGGCATATAACAGTTTTTATTTTCATCAAATAAGGCCATATCTTCAATGTTCTGCAAAGTAGCATTTTGAATATTGAGATCGTCCATTATAACTTTAAGGTTCTTGATCTCTTCATTTCTTTGCAGTATTTCATTTTTTAGGTCACATATTTTTGAATTAAGTTCCTGAATTTCTAATTCATGTTCTGTAACCATATCAATGTCAGCGTCAAATTTCTGAAATTTTTCTCGCCAACATGCTTATCTGTTAGCAGTGCGTTTTAAGGCTTTTCGCTGCGATTCAGTTTTATTATTATATTTACCAAGACTTTCATTTAAACTATCTTTTTCAGCCTAAGTTAAATCTAATTCTAGGGATTATCCTAGAGGGCGACATGGGCGAAATCGTCGCCCTATGGTGTCTGACTTCGCCCTGTGATCTGATCAAAGCGAAATCAAAATTGCCGAAAACTTCCAATACTAATGCTTATTCCTCTAATCTTATGCCCACTTCTGTCATGGTTTATCTGATTGTGGAGATAACGATGCTACAGTCATCCATAATCGATCTGTATACAGCGTGAGAAAGTTTGTTACACATCACTGACCTGGCATTGTGTTAATCAATCAACCAATCAGCTAAGGTTATTCCTGTTGCGGTTCCCGACTTCGCTTACTTGCTTTCAACGTAAATCTGTTATAAGCAAAGGCTGTCAGGAACCAAGAAAGCAAGTGCATACTGGACGATATGATCAGCCGGTTTACACTAGAATTTACAGTCATTCAGAGTTATTATAAACATTTTACGAACTGTCAAAGAACTTATATTCAGGCAATGAATATTTGCTGTTTGCTTAATTGCGATGTTTGACCTTAGAACTGACAATTAATTTAAAATTAAAACAAAAATATAACACTGATCAATTATTTTACATTTCCGCAATTAACACAATCGTAACAAACACCGCGTGTGAAAAGTAACAGATAATCCAACTCCCATTTTGTTGTAAATGACGTCATCCAAACAAAAGCATTAAACACCATAATAACGTTATTTCATTCTCATGTGGTTTCTTTGTTCTGGCGCCAACTAACGGCGGCAAAATTATGTTGCACGATTTCCACGTGCAGCTTGCTGACAATCAAGTGGTGTACAATACCGGTACTTGTCTACCTGAGCGATGTATTACATGTAGCGTTATAAGAAAAATATCAAGGGCGTTAATAATTTACATTGCAACATTTACTCGTTATATCATGACATTATTTTAAAGGAAACCAGTGACTGCCTTATGAAGTGTTAGTATCAATTGTCATAAAGATAAACATGAGTGCTTGTTTTATTGAAAATACTGTTTCTAATGCCAATAAAACTTATTAAGCTATTTTGTGTTTCTCTTTCATTACTACAGGTTGTAGTCTTTGTAATTAATTAATTATACATAATTCAATTGATTGATTGGCTAAATAGCTGCTTTACGCGCCAGTGTCAGTTATCGATAATCTTCTCCCTGAATTCGGCAAAAGGAGAAGTCACTTCTCCCTAAAATTTTGGGCTAGGATGATCCCTGAATTCGTCTTCTTTCAATTTCATTTGACTTTTTCGTTTGATGCAGCTCAGATGGCAGATTTTCAGACACAGACATATAAGCCTCAGCTTTAATACGCAAATCATCATTTGTAGCAAATGGATCAGTTCGATTACTTCGACATTTTCATTTTTTTTCTCAATCTGAAATCTTTCATTCATAAAGCGATCAAAATTTACTTTTCCCTTTACACGCATTTTACTTTGATTTCAATTCTGAAATGTTTGATATGTACGTGTAACAATAGTATTATACCCTGTACTGATGTATATGTCATATTCTGTCCATATTTTTCAATGATATATTTTGTTGTTTTGTCAATGCCACGGCACTTGATATACTCAACAACACTTTCATTTTTCAGAATTTGTTAATTCATTGTGATCGATCTAAAAATAAATAAAAGACTGATACTTACATGATTTTAAGAACTATTTTCCAGCATGATCTGAGGGCAGCTACAAAAATAAATAAATAATAAAACTGAATAACTCTAAATTGTGATAAATACCTAAGCAAGCTATGCAACCAAGAGTTTGAAATCATATGCATGTCTCATATCCTAAAAGTATATGTATATTTATAAAAAAAGCATCACCAAATCTGACCAACTTCACCAAAATAAAATTGTGGGTTCTACTGTCAACATGATTTAACTTTTAATGATGTGTTAATAAACATCTTGTTGTGCCTACACTACGTAGGTCGTGAAAATATGTGATAACTTGAAAAGAAATCTTTACCTCCTTATATTTAGTTGTAAAGTATTGAAAAATCGTATTTGCACGTTCATTTTCCAAAAAATAAAGGTTTTTTACAATTGGGAATTTTGGGGTCAGATTTGGGAAAAATTATGCATATTTGGCATTGGGAACGGGTCCGACTATCGAACCTGTGAGAGCAGTAGAAAAAGGCCTGGTTGTTCATAATTATATAAACAATTCCTATTCCAAATAAAGTATTATTTTAATAATTTGCATCAAAATAAATATACATTTTATGAAAATAAAACAATAAACAATTTGAATTAGTATATTTAATTTGAATTAAATGGGTTAGTTACTTTAGTTTTTGTCAATGATACAGCAAAACCAAAATGCTTCAGAAAATTAAAATAAAACAATATTAATAGTTAAACTTTGACCTTCAATTTACAAGAACGTATTCAAACTAAAATTTGAACTAACTAATAATACTTTTCAAGGTTAACAAAACATAAATGTAGCTCTCTCTGGACCATTTGAAAATTAAAATGTAATTACTAATTACAGTCTACAATATTGAACTTACACAACTTCCAAGTATGTAGATATTTCCTTAAATGAATTACAGATATAGTCACTAATCAGGCACTAAACGAATCATTCATACTGTGAAATTAATTCTACAACATACATTAAACGTACAATATACGCCCAAACGATGATAAGCGTTGAAATCGTGTTTGTTTACATGAAACCGAAAGCTAAAATTGACGACTTCCGGTATCACCTGGAAATTTCCTTAGACTTAGCTTACGAAATACATTTGCACGGGAAATGCGCGTCCTCGATTTGAAATGACCTTGACCGAATCGTATAGGAATGTTGATTATTATTGTTTACAATCTGGTTATTTCGCGCATGCTGGTTGGCAAAAGCGCTGGTTACAGATAACATGCATACATACATGTGTTTACTCGATAAATCGATCGGAATTTCTGAAATACATATTAAAACACTACAAATAAAATTTATAAAAAAAAAACAATCACATACCGACTTAAGTATATAATAAACTAAATTAATATATCAAATGGGCAGGTTAAACAAAAAGTTTCAATGCTTTGAACTAAGCCATAACTTCTCAGTTAAATTTACTTTAGACACGAATAAAAGAACTGTTATTTTTAAAAATGATAATGTTTTTTACGAATCCTGATAATTTGTACCAAAACAGTAATACTATGAATGCTAAGTGTATGCTAATGTGTGTTATTTTTTATGAAATAAAGTTGCAGGAGGTGCATTGTAACGTACAACGAATGTATTGATCAACCTTAAAAGAAACCTGTAGCGTAATACTTGTTAAAAGACAATATTTAAATATAATTTATAATTTTTCAAGCACATTGGAATACACAATTTAATGAACTCATTACTTATAACTCGAAAAAAAGAACAAACAATTAAAGGCGTCTGTACTTAATTTGCAAATATCGGGTATGTACATTTACATTGTGTAACTTCCTAAATATCTTAAATTTTAAATCATTCACTATTTAGCGCAACAAGGTTGTATCATTTCAAAACATACCTATGGTTATATATTATAATTATTTAATGATGCTCATAATGTTATACATTTATGAAATCATTGGCGATCTAAGATGGTGGTGCTTTTATGTTTTAAAAATAAAATGTTTTATAGCAAATTTGCACCATGTTTAAATTTTTTTTAATAGCAATAAAACATGTTATTCTTAAACGATTAAAAATCTTGCTTCTCAGAACATTTCTTAGCAATTTACAAAATTTAATGAGCATCGTTTTTACAACACATTATAAAAGAGCAAGAATTCAGTATTTTCGGGCGTTTATATTATCCATGAAAATGACAGCTAAATACCATCGAAGTATAATACATTTTGTTAAATGACCAGACATGTGTACATACGTCTGCCACCTGTGGTTTTAGGGCACTTATATTCAAACTTGACACCATGTTGTTCGTAAGTAACTGTCTGGGCAGTATCTGGTCACAATGAGATAGTGGGTTTGTGCTCAAACAAACGGGCAATTAAACGCCCGATTAAATTATTAAATGATGGGTAGGGTGTGAAATATGCACAAACTGGTTAAAACATACAAATTAAGATTAAGTTAGATACCATTTTATTTTTATGAAAGTGGATTAAATATATAAGCAGGTAAGGTTTTTCTGACCTGGGTAGGTTCTGGCTAGGTTTCAATATTTACGTAAAGCCTATTTGGTATGATCCATTATAATTGCTTTACATCTTTATTTGGTTTAGTGCCCTGTATTCTGGAATAAGTTAACTTAAATGGATATTTTATTTTGAATTTTATTTTGTCACGGAAAACAACATTGTCTTGTATGAGTGTTGCATACATGGATATTGGGCACAATGAATTTATTTCTTTTAAATGCATCATTAGTAAACATTTATAAAAAGAAACGATTCATACTGTAATGCAATATGTCTTATTATTACATTATTATGTGCCAACATGTTTTAAAACATTTAATTATTGTGAAAATTAACTAATGTTTTTTCAACGCTCTCTATATATGCCAATGTTATGACCACCTTTTGCCAACCAGTGGGCGGAGTCTAAACATAGCAGGTGCGCATGATGTCACTCATCAACGTTCCTAAAGAAAAATCATCAATTTCTTCAAAAATCAAGTAAATATTGACGAGGGAGGTGGAGTTCGTCATAAAATACCTATTTTTCCACCACCAGAGAACAATTTCATGCAATTAGTACTGGAAAAAAGTGGTTAAACACAGAAAAGTTCCATGCAGCAGGCGCGCAAATATGCAGACATTACAAATATGTCACCGGAAATCACGATTAAACACGATATCGCGAGAATCATGGTTATTGGCAACCCATGTATATTGACAAAATGCCTTCCGAAAACCCGGAAGCTTATTGCATAATTCGATTTCTGAAACATATTTTAGCTTCATTACCAAAATATACATGAAATTATGAATGAAAACATTCTTTTATTAATAACAGAATATAGTGAAAGTAATATTTACTCACCTTGTTGTGTTCAAACTGGCGTTTATTCCAATGTAATATTTACAATACGGTAGAAGGCAAAAACAAAATGGCGTCTTTGATTGTGGTCGCTAATATAAAATTATGCTGCCATCATAAAATACCAGAGTCTGAGAAAACTACATATTTTCTCCAATTAATACAATATTCGACAAAGGCACAGTTCAATGGCCAACTAGACTAAAATCCCAATAATACATTTACATAATTTAAATACAAAGACCTTCATAAAACTGATATAAATTACTAAATAGACTGCCACTAAAATGGCTGAATCTGTTCCCCAAAATCGTGATGAATCGAGCGCCTGATCGACTCAGTTATCGATAGGTTACACTCAACTATAAAAAGTTTAACCGGTTACATGTCGATGAATGACAACCGCACACAAACACGCACAACATACACGGTATATAGACCGGACGTGATATATAGAGAATAACAGGTTACTGTCTGGTCTTGTGTAATATATCAGGTGAGGCTTAGAATAATATAACGGCGAAGCTTCATATATTACACAAGACCAGGCAGTAATCTGCTTTTCTAATTAGCATACCACGGATTTCTAACACAAAGACTTCCTGAACGTGTTTATAAGCTAGGCGAAAACGCCATTGCGTTTTTACAAAGCAAACAAACATTAGTGATAACGGAAAATTACAACAACGTGGTCATCTTATGTGACATCAAAGGCAAACCATCCTTCCGTCAAGATTTCACATGAAGAGCTGAAATTGCCTCGAGGGATTAGTATCGGGACCAACGACTGAATGAATGTGTGCAGTGGAGGGATTAGTAATGGGACCAACGATTATATGAATGTGTGCAGTGAGAAGACTTGATCCATCGTGCAGATAAGTGCCGACGGGACTGTGGTAGGCACAAATAAGATCGGAATGTCTTCTACGTCAATTCTCATCGTGTCGCCAAACTCGAGATTGCTGGTGGTTGCAAATGACACAAAGACGAGAAGTGCACACATATAGCACTAAAAAAACTAAAGCGTAATGCAATTTATGCAAGTGTTCGTTCAGGAACGCATTTTGCATTTTTCAAAATTTTCTGATGTGATATCCACAAATGATACTCAGTTTATTATATAGCTAAATATTCAACGCTTCAATTCTGCTTTTGCTTAAGTTCTTGGTAGTAGTTGTGTTTATATGTATGAAAAAAATCATAATCATTTAAGAAGAAGCATAGTAAACTTCAGTGGACCACATAATTAATATCGTTATATGATATAAGAAATATCAAAGACGATATATTCATCACAGGAACGCTGATAGAAATAAAATGAAATACGCAGTTGTATTACGTTGTTAATTATTTGGTCATTTGAAACTTCTTTGATATTTTTTATAAAAGACTTTTTGAAGAAATTTGCTGTTTACAAGTTCGTGTGTTAAATAAGTTCAGTATCTCTTATATGATCTACATGTATACAATTATTTTTAACAAAATCTCGATTATTAGACAGGGGAATGGCGTTTTTGTGTGGGCGGGGTGGTGGCGTCAACTTTTTGTTTGCGATTTATAACTCGAGAACGAATTAAGTTATTGTTATGATATTTCATATATAGATACACTATAGCGAGACCTCGCTTGGTATTGCATACAGGTTGGTGGGGTGAATGTCACCGTTACTAAAAATAAAAAGGGTTTCCGCTCAATAAATTGATAACACATTGAGAAATTGTAATGAAACTTCATTCATAGATATATGTATTATATTGAGACCTCGCTTGAGATTGCATATGGGGTGTATGTGGTCAACGTCAAGGTCACCATTACTAAAAATAGAATAATGGGTTTCGCTGAATAACTTGAGAACACATTGAGATATTGTAATGAAACTTCATATGTAGATACCTTATAACTAGGACTTGCTTGCGATTGCATTTGGAAAAGGTAGGGTCAAGGTTAATGTCACCAACAGTTTCCACTCAGTACATTTTGAATGAATGTAGATATTTTATTGAAACTTCATGTAGATACCTTATATTGAGACCTCGCTGGGAATTGCATATGGGGTGATGGGGTCAAGGTCAATGTCACAATTGCTTAAAATAAAACAAACGGTCTACGATTTTCAGATCAAGAACGAATTGAGATATGGTAATGTTACTTGAAATGTAGATACCTTATATTGAAACCTCACTTGGGATTGCATATTGGATAGGTAAGTGTCAAGGTTAATGTTATTTATAGAAAAAGGTGTCGGCCCAATAACGCAAGAATTATTTGAGCCATTGTAATACAACTTCATATAGAGATACATTATAGCAAGACCTTGCATGGGATTGCATATTGTTTTGGTGGGGTCAAGATCAAGAGACGCCGCTTGGTATTAATTAGGGGATGGATGAGGTAAATGTCACCATTACTTGCATTCTGCTTAATAACTCAATAGTGGATGGAGCTATTGTTATTGCGGTTAAACATTTTTACTCACATAAACAAACTTCTGTTCAGGGTCAATTCTCTGCAAGGTCCTCATTAACAACTAAAAAATCAATTTCTTAACTAAAGTTGTACTTAAGTGTGAATCCTAGCCATAGCTTTATGACCTTCACCTTGCATCCAGAACTTTGTTTATTATTGTGCTGACTTCTATGTATTTTGTTCGAAAATTTTATTTTTCGTGGACTTTTCACGTTTCATTTTGTTTTGACGTTTGCGATTGAAAATACTTCATAATTAATGTTATTGCTCAGATTTGCTCTATGTACTGTTGTGTTTTATAAAATTAGATGACAATTAATTTAAATGTTTTGAAGTTATTTTTGCTAGTGCTACTAATTAGTAAAATATAATAGCTTTCTATGAATTCATTTGTTAAAGAAAATGCCTTTGTATATGCCTATATATTTTATGTTTAGTTAAAATATTGTGTACCGCATTATAGCTTATTTTCAATATTGTTTATCAAGTATTTGATTGAAAATGCAATGTTGTACAAAATCGGATAAGTTCTGTTCAAAGGTGAAAGTGACAAAAAAAATTCTTAACGATACACTGTTTTAATGGCAATGTTTAATGGACTCACTATAACATATTAAAACCTAAGCATCAATGATCCAATGCTTTTCAAACATTGTCAATTGTCATTTGGAACGACGCGTGATTGAGACACTAGATATGCGATTAGAATCCTCATGCTTTAATCAGATTCTACATTTATATTAATATTCACAAACATAAATACCACTAAAGTTGTATACACGTATTAATGAATCGATATTTCAATATTAGAACAAGTTATTGAATAGCAGAAGATCGATCGATGTTCGTGTATGAAACATAGGTAAGGTTATGTATGGAGAGGTATTTAGGCAAAACTTACATTGGTGTTTCAACATGCTTGCTGATATGGTCATTGTGCTAGCTGGCGCAGATTTTGTGTTTGATGACACTTTCATTTTGATTGATGACGATGTCATATTTCCAGCTGACAATGCCATCATGCATATTTATATATACTGGTTGATCGTTGTTAGTAGCGTACTTATATTATGGGCAAACCAATGACACCATGATGTGTGAACTATTTATATAAATGTGAATAAAACGCGATTAAACCATTTAACACAGAAGACGAATTTAATTTGCAAGCAAACATTAAGCAATAAGCAACAAGCAATATAGAACAGCCTAAATACGACGTAAACGAAACGAAACGATAGATAACGGTACTTTACGAAAAATATGTTTAACATCGGTTTGTATATGTCATTTACACCTTTCTCACTGAAATTTAAAAACGTCAAAACAATTTGGCTTTATTTATAAAACACATTGATTGAACATTTGACTACGATTAGATAATCGTAAAGTAAGTTGTCCACTGTCTTTTGCTTGGAAACTTCAATAATATAACTCGGAGACACAGGAGAACCGTAGAATCTTTTCAAATCGGTGGTGTGTTAGACATTAAATACGTACTTTTGTTACTTGTACATATTTAAACATTCTTCACAGCATTAGTATTGCTATAACTGACTAAAATATGATAAAATAATACAACACGCCCTTGATCTAAAACATAGTGTAATCATTGTTAATTATTATTGTTTTGTTTATATACTAAAATATAACAAATATCCAGATACGGATATAGTTCTGTCCGCATATGATTCGGAAAACCAAATTGATAACTGCAAAAGTCAGTACATTACATCACACATACACTTTATTTACATTTGTTATAACTTAATTTATTAGAATTATATTTATGCTTTACAATGAACATGTACTAAATTATTTTCCAACATCAAAAGATAAACACTTGTTATTAATTTAAATGGACGATATTTATCTGTACTGGTTAATTATTATGCATGCACGACCGTTCACAGTTTGTTACTTTTAAATGGTAGTATTCATTTAAATTCCTAAGGAAATTCCAAACAATGCAAAGTTACTTTGATTTTATGTGACTGTTCAATCCTATAATTTCGGCAATTTTCTCCGACAAGTAATTATTCCAATTACGGAAAACGAACGACCGCCACCTTCTGTCGTGATTCGCTTTGCAATTTTGTATCTCGCATTCCGCTTACTGCTTAGGGCCTGTGGCCTGTTGCTTACTGCCAACTTGCATGTGGCATAGTGGTTAAACATATTGTGGTTGGGTATTGCGTTCTCGGTGTTACTGAGCAAAAAAAAAAACCATTGATGACAAGGGAAGCATGTTAGAATTTATAAGGAAGAAAGATAGCACTATAATTATAATTATATTGCATGCAATTATGATGGGTCATAATAAACACACCAACACGCATGTTGGAACAGTCATCAAGCATGGTGGAACCATCAGCAAGCATGTTGGAAAAGTCAACATGAATGTTGGAACAGTCAGCAAGCAGGCTGAAACACCCATCAGGCATGATGTAATGGTTGCATAAATACTCCTCCCGACTTATACATTCGAAAAAATGGAAATGCCGTCGATATGCTCCTTTTAAATGGGTTGTAGTAACAACTCAGATCATTAAATGTCAGTACATAAACATATTATTTGAACGTCTTTAGTTTATAAAATTCCTACAGCCTTTATTTTGATACATAATTTAGCGAAACTGCGAACGAGTGTTCTTTTATCATTCCTACTGGTAATGTCGTTGATCGATTTCTTAAACAAAACACCTTTATCATGAGAAAATAATACAAAATATGTAAATCGTGCTTACTGTTTATCAAAAATTTACTCCATCGGACCATTTCGCCGGTCACCACCGAAAGTCTTCTTAAAACCTCTTAATGAGGTGGTCCGGTGAGTCTCCTAACCGTGGCCTTCCTGAATGTGCTGTTGATATGTTTCGTATTTAGCAATACAAGTCTTAAATTGTTCAGAATTCTTACTAATATTGTATTCAAATGGTTTTAGTTGATTTTTGAGAATCATTATGATAATACTCAGTTTTTTTTTCTTTCACGTATTGTTATATTTTGCTGAAAGTAAATTTACCACCACATATCATAGATAGAGTGAACATTTACCCCCTTACATTCTGGAAAGAGTGTACATTTACTACACAATTTTCATGAGTTAGCTTACATTTACCGACATTATTAAAGAGCATCTGGAGTACTGCCTATGTATATCGTATACCTAGACAGGCAGTCACTGGAGCCTGGAACCTCCATTGCTCGAAGTGGTTGTCCTAACATTATTTAATATTCGAATTAAGCATTCCGGAACATTTTTGATGTACTTTAGTTGCATACATTCGACATAAAATTGTAATTTATAATGATCCTTATTTGCTGACATTTCGTTTCTTCGTTAAAGTGTTATTTTCTGCCATTTCGCACCTTTACGATATGTATCCCAACACATAAGACCAAAAACGGTTTGTGGACAGGTTGTATCAGTTACTGAATATTTATGCCCTCTCTAACGCAAAATCCTGTATCCGCGCTGGAAGTTTACATTGTTGGTAAAGGAAATTAATGTAATGCGTACATGTGTTTTAATAAGAAAACTAGAAATGCTAATTATGGTGTTACATAAACCTATACTCATATCAAGTTTAGCAGTAAATAACATAATGTTAGTGTTATATAAGAACTATATAAGTGGTAATGTACATACGATACAGAACTGTTGTGCTGTATTATATATTTTAATGGGTACATTTCATTTCTTAGCTCGACATTTCAAAGAATGTGAGCTTTTCAATTTGCCCGGAGTCGGCATCAACGTCTGAACTTGGTAAAAGTTTTGGTATAGCAGACCCAGTATTGTCAAATGAAACCTTGACATGGGTTTGGCGATTCACATATTTGAAGTAAATGCCTCCTTTGTATGTTGAAGTGTGTTTATAACGAGAAACATACTAGCATTTGACTGGTTAAGGTTTTTTACACCATCCAGAGTATGTTAACGCTATCACCAACGAGTAAATATGATATCTGATTGGTGCAAAGCAGATTTGTAGTGAGCAGGTGAACCTGAAAGCAACTTTCTCAGCTGACATAAACGCATTATAATAAATGTATATTATTTTCTGAGAAAGAATAAGTCCTGATAATGCACATAACTAAAATCTATGTTGTTTTTTTTTCAAAATTAATATGCATGAAAAATGATTGATGCACACTAAAAATTATTATTGATACTGCATAAGATATTTATTTGAAACTTGGAATCTACGAGTACGTTTTACTCCAACATCATGTGCAACAAATTTCAAAGAGTAATGCCCCTTTTTTAATTAGATTGTCTGGTTAAAGTTTCGTTTGAAAAGCCTTTTAACTTCAAAGCTTCAAAGTATAATCACTTGAAACTTGGCATATAACATTGTCATAAACTTCAGCATCGGGTAAAACTATACCCATAACTGAGTTTTGTATTTTGACAGATTTATCCCTATTTTTAACTTAAAATTTCAATATAACATTTTAGATTCAAAGGTCTAGCGACTTTTGAACTACAAAAGACATTCAATTTAAATTTGAAATATAACACATCATTCAAATTCAACAAAGGGCGTTTCACTGTTTTATATATTTTTACTCTATTACACTTAAAAAGCTACCAATTTGAATTGACATTCGTATGTCGATCCCACGATTGGCCAGTGTGGTCTCGTTTTTGATTATTAAAAAATGTATATGTTGCTTGACAATTGTATTTTTTCTACCTGAATAGCATATTATAAGCAATTCTTGTCCTACCAATAGCTTCTTTAAGACGTTTATCAAAACATTTCCTCTAAGTCATACGTCGCTGCATAACTTTGTTTTGTAATTCGTTCCCATTTAAATGATTACATTTAATGGTCACAATGCGAGTTTATTGTTTATTTCCATTTTTCCAGTGGCTACATTTATAACAATATAGTTTTGTAACTGGAAACTTGTGTTCCTAAAAAGTTGGAATTCCAAATACAGTGCCGTTAATTGTTGTTAGCCGTTATATAAATGTCACTTTGTTGTTTGCGTCAACGCAGCCCAGTCGACATATGTATACATATACATTTGTGGGTTCTTCCGTCCAAGATACATGTAACAACTACTGAAAGGCTTGAATATCAATTATTTATATAGCATCTGTACATAACGTGTAATAAAACTACAATAATATCAATCCAAACAGGATCGTCCGATGGTAACGAACTGATATTTGGTGTGACTGCTAATAAGACATTGAAATAAAAGTAATACCGATATAGATTTATAATTTTATAATATGATTCAATGCGTTTGAGTTGGTCAGGTACATATATTATTAAATTCTACAAATACTGTATTTGTAGAGCTAATTTCCCTTGTTGATGAATAATGAAAGAACACAACTACGCCGTAATCGGCAACTTTTACTTAAATGCTACTATCAATAAATACATTTATTACATCCCTTACTATAAATAGTAACACATTTACGTTGATTTTTACCGGATACGGTATTCAAAGCGCCGGGCATACACATTTGGTGTGCCAAATACGGATTTTTCTACTTTCGGTGTGCCGAAATACGGGTATTTATAGCGCTACAAACAGCACATTCGAATATCACGCTATATACGGCACATTAGAATAGTATTTCTTAACACCATAAGTACTTAATTTCATATGTTTTAAACATATTTACACTTAATAAATTGCAGTAGTTTGCACTTAAAATACGATTATAAAATGTTTAAAGAGTTAATAAAGATGTAAATACCTGCTGCTCTTTCTCCTAATTATCCTAGTTGGCTGTAGCGACTGACAGTACAAGGCAGAAAACGTTCCCCGAGCTGATTAAGCCGAAAACGATTCACATTCATTGCGCTGCACTATAAGAGTTTGAATATAACCTACATGTGGAGCCAATACGCTGACTGGATTGCTTTCATTTAATTAAACACTTAATCATTGTTCTTAACGGATGTTCTTTCTGAGTTTTGATTGGCTGATTGAATTCCCGACCATTTAGAATATGTAGTACTATATATGGATATTTACTATGCCCACGTTTCAATAATGCACAGCCACCGCCCCTTCTTCCCCTTCTTAACCAATATGATTTTGATTAATATATTTTAACAATTACTTCAATGACCTTTCAAGGAAGATAACGCAGCAAAAGTTAAAACCCACATGTATATCCTTTAGCTGTTATTTTAAAGCGACGTGTAATAGTTCTATCGTGTACAAAATTCCCGTCCTGCTCATGCACGTAATCAAGGATTGCATTTGACTTTTTCGCTATTCCTTTCGATATTAACAACTACAACTACTACTACTACTATTGGGACACTGTTTTTAAAATTGGCAATTTAGTGTCATTTCAGTTGTGAATGTGCATTTGGATATTCCATATATCTGTATCTCATTAATGTGGCTGCTTGTCGGCGCGTCACGAAGTACTCCCTGGGGGAAATATCTATATCCACTGTTATTTGCTTGTTTTAAAGGGATTAATATACACACCTATAACGCAATTAAACATAGGAATAATGGTTTTGTATCTCAGTTGATGACTCTAAATAATGAGACACATTAAGGTCGAATTATTGTTTCTGCTTTCAAAAATTGGGAAAGCAAAATAATCGTTTTAAGAGCCTCAACATGTATCGTAATTACGGTATTGACGGAGTATTGTTCAATCGATATCGTGGGTGTTGAATTCCTATCCGCGGACAAGTACAGTGTCACTATCGGTATTATTAACTGTGCAGAAAATAAGATAGATCACAGTTTGTTACAATTCATTGGTTAAAATGCGACTAAAATGCTGGTCATAACTGCAACCAAAATGCACATGTACGCAAAGTACAGTTTATATGCTTATATCGCAGTGTAAGACATTTTGAATACAGTTTTAAAAAAATGGATGAAACATACGTGGTAATATACAAGTCATTAAGTCTGTAACGGGGAAACAAAGGCGCATACATCATGTAATATAAAGGCATACATATTAATATAAAGACAGTATAAACCTTATGACTAAAATGTAAATGTATGTCTTCTTAGAACACATTAAATTGAATGTACATGTTATGGTGAATGCTTCAAAGAATTGGTAACTGTGTAATTAAAACCCATTCTGAATCTTCTACGAAAACACTTTAACAAGACCAGAGTTTTCATAAGCAAGGAGTTTCAACACTTATTCAACAAGTACACACTCTTCAAGTAGTTAAGCTGTTTGTAAACAATGGATAGTACAATTGTCATATTGTACACACGTTTATCACAAAAATTGCATTGTTTTAGCGTTGTGCGAGGGTTGTTCGGAAAGTTCGTAGACTGGTGTTGTAAATAATATGTACTATTCTTAAAACAAATTATATTGGTGCGCTTGCTTAAATATTACTAACAAAACTGTTCATTTTGATTAATGTTTTATGCTGGCATACTTCTTAACTCTATACGCAGTTTTCATGAAAACCTTGTGTTGTCCAATTTACAAAAAGTCACCGTACGAAATAAAAAATATTCACGTTATGCCTAAAAATCCGTACGATAACTATCTTAAGATCGTAATGTTTTTCGAGAAAGGTTAAATATTTTCTTGAAAGTTTAGAAAATTCCCAGAAAAAATAAAAGCTATCTTGCCGGAGTATCTTTGTATGAAAATCTTATTTTTGCGATAAGTGATAATATGTTCCGAACACAATTCTGATTTTCTTATGCCGAAATGGTCACTTATTTAGCTTCATTTCTTGATAACGAGTTATTTTTTTTACGAAAACATCAAACTCGAACGTTTTTCAAGTTTGTGCGAAAGTGCTTTTTTTTAATTTCGTGAAATGTTGTAAAACTTGTTTGAAAATTATCTGGTTATCATATGCAGAGATATCCCACAGTATAGTTTGACGCCAAATTGTTTTAAAACAACACTTGAAGTATGGAACACTTCAAATTGTTCTTAATTGTTTTACTTGTAAGTCAATATTTAGGCACTTTCTTTTTCGTCAATTTCCCGTGAATCTGCATTTTTTTAACGCTACATCATCATTAAAGCCTATTTCAAATCTGTGTAAAAATCTAAAAAATTAATGACCATAAATAAACAAACGATAACATTGATAAACGTGATTAGATGATATTTCCCGGCGGGTGTTCACGGGTTGGTTTTTACCTGGCATTTTTCGTTTTCTTGAACTTAGCCACATTAAATAATACAAATTATAAGAAAGCGTTTTTAAGTATATTGTATTTCTATGAGATTATACGCCGAGATCTTATTCATTCCAAAAAAATACACCTTTGAGAAAATGCTGTTCCATTAGGACACTTCCCCAGCAGATTGAAGCGATGATACATCGATGATTGTCGACTTCCTCGGTGTTCAACGGATTTAGAATAGTCGAGTCGCGACTGTGCCACTATAAACTTCACAGTGTTGCTGAGTTTACATTCCAACATGTATGGGAAGCGTTTACTCATTACAATCTTTCTAAACTAAAAAATACGAACAGATCAAAGATAAGGCATTAAGGTAGGGAATGGTACTGGGAAATGACTGTCGACTTCCTCCGTGTTCAACGGATTTAAAATAGTCGAGTCGCGACTGTGCCACTATAAACTTCACAGTGTTGCTGAGTTTACATTCTAATATGTGTGGGCCACGTTATTACAATCTTCTAAACTCAAAAATACAAACAGATCAAAGATAAGGCATTAAGGCGGGGAATGGTAATGGGAAATATGTTCGCAGTGGGTACTTCGGCATATAAAGTGTGTTTCAGCGTTTGGATAATATTTTGAGAAATAGCAATGTTATGTTCGTCCTAATCGGCGTCAAACTGCTCCGTACTGCGTGTGTTGCGCTGATTTAGTTATGGTGTACCAATGTGTACCATTCATGTGTATTTTGAATATATTTTACAAACTTAACAATTATACTTGATTAATTTTATTATGAAGTTCCTATATATTTTATTAAAGCAAAACAAATACCATTTGAGCAGTCTACGAATGTTCCCGAAAACCCTCGTATGTGATTAAGTATCAGTTGGAGATTTCTCACGCTATCAAGTATTAGCATCTACATAATAGCTTCCTTATTAAGCAGAACACTCACATGTCTCAAGTACTGGTTGAAGTGTGCAGGCAAGGCTCTGTATTGAAGCACTTGTACTTCAAAACTTCCTACTTCAGGGCGAATGCTAAATGTCACGTGAATATTCAGAGCTGTGTGTGTGCCTTAGCAATCACATGCTGGTTAGTTACATTTATGGTGCAGCTGTTCGTGTTTTCAATGTTCGTCATTTTGCACATCAGAAACGAGACAATTTAGGTTTATATAGTATAGTATAACGCATTGCAGTCGTTCTTACTTAATTTTTAAGAAAATGGTTTTAAACATATTTATTTGTCGCTATATAACACTAAAACAATTCAAAGATTAAAATACTTCAAAACATCTTCCTTCAGAGATGATGCTATCAAATCAAAAATTAAACTGCAATCTGTATGCAATGTTTGGTAAAAAATAGTCTTTGACAAAAAAAAGCAGTATATATGATGTGAAGCATAAGGTATTGTTAAGCTCATTACGACACATGCGACTGATTTTTTTAAAGGACTTTTATCACCATTGCCTACATACTGAGTCTCGAATATATAGCTTTGAACAACCATTCATTTAAAGTGAGCAACACTCTATAAACAAGTGTGTATCAACACAGGTGAGCAAACATAAAAAAACTCTAACTGTTGGGTTTGCATCCCAAGTCAAACACAAAGGACATTTTTGAATGTTGCAGAAGCAATTGTGCATAGCTTGTTCTTTGTTCCAAAAGTGAACACACTAGAAACGCAATTTTACATGAATACTGACAAATTATTCAATTATTTACATGGCAAGAACAAAAAAAATATAAACGAACATAAATACATGTACTTTAATTATTTATATTAAGCAGAAAGGGCGTGTTTGCAAAACCAACAAAAGTAGCACATTATGTCAACAGAAACAAGCAAAGGTAGATCTAAGCATAGACATGCACTTAATGCTTGCAGTAGTACGATGTGCACCAATCAATATATACTACTTAATTATGCACAGGCATTAACAATAAATGAGATCATATACATGAAGACATTGCACAATATTATCTTTGCAATCAATACCATAGCTCAAGAGATCAACATGTGTCGCATTGCTCAAACTGTGGCTTAAGGAAATCAAGAGCAGTCAGTCCTAACGGTGTGTGTGTTGTAATGAAAAAATAAATGGCTAAATATGATCTTTGAAAAAAAAAAAATAATGGAAAAAGTAGCACTCTGCGAAGATGTAGATGCCTGTAAACACCAGGCTAAACTGCGCACGCTAGAATACCTGTATACATTGGACCCATTTAGACACGTGCAACAAGAGCGCACATTTTAACACAGGCCTAAATATTGCACTTTAGAATTCCAGGCTAAATATCTCACATTAGAACACTGGGCTCTAAAGCGCACCTAGGAAGACCAGGCTATATACTACAAGGGCAAATTCAAAGACAAGGCTGAATATCGCACATTAAAACACCAGACAATGTGCACATTATAATTGCTGAATATAAAGCGAACATTAATCCAGCACGCTATATAGGACTATATGTTGGGCACATCAAATAAAAACAGAACGCTATCAAGAACAAAACGCTGTATATGTGTACACATAAAATGACATATAGGGCACAGTATAATCGAATACTAAATACGACACATTAGAATATAACGCTGTTATATAGGGCACTTTAGAATATTACGCTTTAATATAGATCAAATTAAAACATAACGCTATATAGGGCACATAAGAATAAAACGCTATCAAGGGCATATTAGCACAGAACACTTTATAGGGCACATTAAAATATTATATCTTTATACCATAAGCACTAACTTACTTTCATACAAATTAAACCTACATGTATTTTAAAATGTGCAGTAATTTGCTTTTACTATTCTTAAGATGATTTAAGAGTGAACTAAAAGATAACTACCATTATTTTCGTTCAGTTATCCCCGCATTTCTTACTTTCGTCCTGCGTTCTGAGCTGATGAGAACAGGGCGTGCTGGAGGACTTTGTTTCTACATCACATGAACGGTATCACAGCTGGCTGTAGGCAACGAAGATAACGGTACAAGAGCTGATATAGGCACAAACAATTCACATTCAGTACACTGCACTATATTAAACTATTTCACAGACATTTTAACGAATATAACGCTACCAAAGTTAAAACCTGTATAATTCGTTTATGATTGTGAAGCAACGGGTTATAGAAGTATCGTGTACAAAACTGCCCGTCCTGCACATCCACGGATATCAAGGGCTTATACATTTTTATGGCACTAACAATGTCATGCACGTTATATTTAACATTAGAAGATTAATTTTGAGATAGCAAACATAAAATAATGCATTATGAGCTAATAACATATAAACATTTTCAAAAAATAATTGAAATTTGAACCTACTTTGTTCAGTTTGGTGTTTACAATTTAAATACTACGAAACTAGCACGCAGTTCCTCGTATTTTATGTAATATATCTTCCAGCTCGCGGTAGGTAACCTGTAAACAGTCGGATTTAATCTGCATCGCCACGAAATTCGACAGCAAATAGAGCTAGTATGTGTAAACAGTTTTACTTGGAGGGTCGGTGGTGTTGCAATAAACAGTATCCACCAAACCTAATGTTACTGACGCAGGTTATATAATAACGTAAACAATTACTATGACAGATGATAAATTAACTTTTTGTAACAGGGTATTCACTAATAAACTTATTGATATTTTACTTACCACTAATCCAATTACAGAGTGAAGAGTATCAGTGTGAGTTAATATTTGTGAACTGTTTTTACTAATGTCCGTCCCTTGATTTTATAGTGAGATGCGTTAATCAATAAACAATAGGTGTAATCGATTTTTCAATCTTAGTGCATTCGCTATTTTGACTTTGCAGAAGTAAAGTCTCTGGCATTTACCATTTGCCTATGAAGTAACTTATTTTATATAAAAAATATTGGGGTTGGTCACTGGCCATGATTTGGATCATTTGGATCATTTGATCATTTGTATCATTTGGATCATTTGAATCATTTGTATAATTGCAACTAAGCAACCAACGAATAAAAAGTAAAACTATACCCACGAGTGGTTTTATATCACACCCTGCTACAAATGGCGCCCAACGTGATTTTGGACTGATGGTCAGGACCTAGAGAACCCAAGGAATACAACGGCGGATTCCCAACTGCCGACCCGAATGATTCAGTACTTTGGAACTCAGGCATTTGTACACCGAAGCTGCACAGAGTGTCAAGCTTTGGAACGAGATTTTAGCCCAGATCCATGCTTATTTGTCCTGAAAACCAGAGAACAGTAGTATTCCACCTTGTTGGCAGCTACCGAGCTGTATGCCAGACAGTATAATTTGACATTCTCCAACTGTGTGCAAAAACATCGACTTGCTGTAGACTTTGTCGAACTCTGCGTTGGAGCCCAGACCAGTGGTACGTTTGAGCCCAGACCAGTGTACGTTTGAACCCAGACCAGTGGTACGTTTAAACCCAGACCAGAAGTGCGTTCAAGTCCGGACGAGTTTTGCGTTCCAGACCATAACAGAAGCGATTCCCTCAGTGACCTCCAGTGATTACATTAGACACTCTAGGATCGTATCACGCGTACATGTTAATCTATAGTGACTGTAGACTCTCTATGGTGAACTGTACCAGTTAATGGACGGATTTTTGTTAAGTGTTTTAATTTTTAGTGTTTTAGTGTGTTTTAATGGATATTGGGATAATTTGATCAGGAATTGCTGTAAGTACAATTTTGCCTTTTAATTCTACATTTTAGATTTAATGTTTTGTATCATTCTACTTTCGTTTTGAATAACTAATGATTCGGATCTCGGACATGTTTGTTAAATTCCTTCATTTGAATTATTCTGTAATAATACATTTATTTTTTGTACAGTTCTGCAGTTTAAGTGCATTTTCTTTGGCTGTAGGCAATTTTTGTCTTAAGAATAAAGTAAAATTATTGGACATGTCCATTTTACGTTTGTTGGTACATGTGATTGTCTAAATTTATAAATCGTGTGCTAAATTTTGAACTATTATTCTAAAGTGTATTTCATGTGCTTCGTTGATCTAAATCAATTAAAGTAGTTAAATTATACTTTAATTTGGAAAAAATGTGCAATTATAGTTCATAATTGAGTAGATTTGAGGATTAGAATTTTAATAACCCTATTGACTTTTGACGTCATCAGTTTTTGTGTATTTCACGTTGTTGTTGTAAAACTAAAACAAAAGTAAGCTTTGATGTAAATATTTGATAAATGTAAAGAAAATGTCTATATTTTAAATATTTGTGTGTGTGAAAGTGTTACCTTGTAAATAATTTTGAGCATCACTGTGATTAATTTCTTGTTTATTGACAACTGACATGGAATTGTAAGTGTTTGGTGTCAAAATTAATTGAATCCTTATATTAGGGTCGCTCACCAATATATCTAGTAGAGCATTTCATTTTTAATTGAATTTAGATTTTAAAAAATATTATTTTGCAGAATATTGTTTAATGTAAATTTATTTGGCCCAAATTACTAATGCTATAACAACTTATACTAGTAGGTTAAAATATACTAATGTAACAGGCTTACCCTCGGCTTTTACTGGCCGTGTTATCCAGGATTTTTCTGATAAATATAACAGAAACAATTATATCATGACATGTAGTTTATTGACAGTTTAACTTGAATCTATATTTAAGTAGAAGTACATTTCAATTCTAAATATTTCCTAAATGTTTCTAAAAGTAAAGTAATCTGTTTAATAAAATAATAAATGGGAAGGAATGACTTTTACTCGGTAACGGAGGAAAAAATTACCTTTTGTATTCGTGAGCAAAAGCATAGTTTCTGCCTAATCACAGGCTTTTATACCCGTAAAACCAGTAGTTGAGAATTTCATGCTTTTAAACTATAACATAGAGGCCCTGCATTAATTTAAACATATAAGCACAAGTATAATTAGTTTATACTATTAGTTTAACACCAAATCAATAAATGTATGGGCCTCCCATTGACATCACTAAAACATCGTGAAGTCCATGAGGAATAAATGGCCAGTTGCTAAATGTACATCAAAATAGACTGATACCAAGAATAGAAATGTTACAAATACAATATAAATTAAATTGAAAACCAGATAAACAATAATTAAAATCAATATTATTGAAAACAATAATTCCTGCTACACTAACAACTGCTTACTTTTACAGCACTGTCACATTGAGAGAGAGAATATTGTACATACCCTGCTCGGTTGTTTATTTTAAATTATTGAATGTTTTGTGTAGTTTATTTTTACTGAACAGTGTATCAATGTCTGACTTTGAAAAGGAAGCAGGTGCTCATTAAACAAATGTTATTGCTGTTGAAATGTCTGAGCAAGACATGTTTGATAAATTGATATCATCAGGATATAACATTTTCAAGCCGAGTCTGATAAACACCAGAATACATTGAAATTCAAGGATACACCTGACATTATTTCATCAACGCTCTACCATCTGCAATTCCCAAAACTTAATTTCAAAAGTCCTCTGTTGCACAGGCTAACTTAGGTGCCAGTTTTCAGGAGAATTCCCTGTCTAATGCAAATGTTCAGTCCTCATTACCAAAGCTGCCGATGCTTTCAGGAGAAGAGCCGTGTCCAAAGGGTGAGGTCTCATATAATGAATGGCGGTTTGAGGAAAAATGTTTAAGAGCAAACAATATCACCCCACCAGTTCCTTTACAGGCAATCAGAAGGTCGATTAAAGCACATGCCAGGAGATGCGTGATTTCGTTGGGTGAGAATGCTTGGGTTGACAATGTTTTGTTTAAAATGGACTTTGTTTGACTTTTCCTTTGACAACAATAATGTCATGCAATCATTTTTTAATTCGTTTCAGCGCCCTGATGTGTCCGTAACAGCTTTTGCCTGCAGACTTGAGTACATTTTGACTTGCTCTCAAACTAAGTCCTGAATACAGAAACGTAATGTTGCGCTGTACATTTTGGACATCCCTTTGCTCCGATAGACACAAGTTTGATACGGTCTTGTCATTTGAGCATTTGATTAAAGAAATAATGGCAGTAGAACATGAAATGTCCCTTAATACAGCATCTGCTCAGCCTATAAAATCTTCTAAAAGGTTCAACAACATGTTTCAGCTGATTCGTCAGATTTGGAATGTAGATTGAAATCTTTGTAATTGAAGGTTAAAAATCAGTATAGCACTGTTACCAAAAAGCTAGACTAATTATTGGAAAATGTTTCAGGTACTGTAAAGTCTCAGCCTCAGTATGAAAATCAAAATTCTTATTCATCTCAGAGTTTTAGAGGCCATGAAAGAGGCCAGAGTTTTAGAGGCCGTGGAAGAGGCCAGGGTTTTAGAGGCCGTGGAAGAGGCCAGGGTTTTAGAGGCCGTGTTAGAAGTACATACGATAATACTTCTGCTAATCAAAACAGCAAAACCTCTCACCCAAACAGAGGCTGGTGAAAAAAATGGCCAACATAATGTGCATCCTAGATTAGTTGGGGAACCAAACAATAGCTAAATAAGTATCAATGGTTCTCCGTTCACAGCTTTGATTGACTCTGGTTCCATGGTTACCACTATTTCAGAAACTGGATTGAAATCCATGTGTGAGCAACCTGACATTTTACCATTAAATACTCTAGGCTTAAAACTTGAAACTGCAGATAGCTCCCTGTTAAAATACTGTGGATATATAGACGGTACACTTTCTGTTCCTTCTATGTCAAATGTCAATTTTGATGTGCCGATTTTAGTTATCAAAGATAACTCTTTTGACATAAATTTTCCTGTTATTGTGGGTACCAATGTTATCAGGCTTGTACGTAACATTGTCTCCCATGATGACAGCCATGTCATACCTGAGGAGTGGAGCATAGCAATAGCTACCTTAAATGTGACATCATTTACAGCAAGCTAAGTCTATAGGAGACTGTGTCTTTGAATTGCCTTGCTAGAGGAGTCAATCATGCCATTTCACATGTTGTCACAGAAAATTATTACCCATGTGCTAATTACTCCGTGTGTCCCAGAGTAATCAAATTGCAACAGCATGGAAATTGTTCCAACATTTCTGCCAAAGTTTGCAACATGACTGGCAAACCTATTGTTTTTATACCAAAATCTCATGTTTGTAAGATTTCTGAAGTCGAGGTCATATATAATTTGTCCTCAAGTCTTCAGAATGACTCTCAACAGGAAACACCTGTAGATCAGTGTACCAATGACCTGGGATTTAACATAGACACTGATAATATCACACCCGAGCAATTTACAGAGGGTCCGACAAATCCTAGGAAATTGGACACATGTGTTAGAAGATCCAACACCCTTCAAGCAGTCTTATAGACGCATACTGCCAGGGTTGTATGAAGAGGTGAGGCAAAGAAATGTTTGATGCCAATGTTATTCTTGAGTCTGAGTCACCTTTCAGCTCCAATGTGGTGTTGGTAAGGAAGCGCGATGGATCGCTTCTGTTCTGTATTGACTGGAGACAGCCCCAAACTGCTTTTAATGTAGGAAATATAGGTTTCTATAAATAGAACCGAATGGGTTTTGGACTTTGTAATGCCCCTGGTACCTTTCTGCGACTTATGGAACGCTGTATGGGGGACTTGCACTTCTCATATTCCTCAACGACATTCTGATCTATTCCAAAACGTTTGAGGAGCATGTTGAAAGGCTCCAATCCGGATTTTCACGTCTTGCTGAAAATGGTTTGAAGCTTTAGCCTCCCAAATGTGAGCTCTTTATGCCCTCTGTTGTTTACATAGGCCATGTGATCAGTGAAGACGGTATCTCCACTAACCCAGAAAAGAGCAGTGCTGTGACAAAGTGGCCTATAGCCAAACACGTTAAAGAGCTCAGACAGTTTCTTGGATTTGCTGGTTTCTACAGAAGGTATGAAGAGCACTATGCTCAAATTGTTGAACCTCTCAACAACATTCTGAAGGGCCATGATATCCCTGGCAGAGCCAGCAAGAACAAAACAACGCTCTAAAAAGTCCAGTAAATCAGCTGTTTGGTCATGGGGTGAAGCTCAAGACCAGGCATATCAGACAATCGAGGACAAACTCACGTCCTCCCCAGTACTATCATATGCACAGTATAACCAGCCATTTATACTGCACAAAGATGCTTCATGGAATGGGCTTGGTGCTGTGTTATATCAAAAGCAAGAGGGGGTAGAACAGGTGATTGCATATGCTAGTCGTGGATTGAGGCCATCAGAGAAACGCTACCCAACTCTTAAGCTTAAATTTTCAGCGTTAAAGTGGGCAGTTACCGAACAGTTTCATGATTATATTTTCGGTAACCAATTTGTTGTCACAACTGATAACAACCCGCTGACATATGTGACCATCACAGCTAAGCTTGATGCGACAGGCCACCGTTGGCTAGCAGCACTGGCTGCATACAATTTAGCATCAACAACAAACCTGATAACGTGAACATTGATGCTTGTTCTTTGAGCAGAATTCCACAAATTTCTTCAGATATGGTCCAAGCAATTAACCAGGCAAATGATAGAGGTTTAGTGAGAAAACCTCATTTTGACGGGAAGCACAAGTTGCCTGACCTATGGGAATCAGAACCATATACAGTCATGGAAATCCCAAACCCTGAAATACCAGTATAAAGGTTAGGCGAGAAGATGGCATTGGTCCTGTCAGAACTTTGCATACAAATCTTTTCCGTCCTATGATGTCTATTCCCTAGTCCCAGCAGAATAATCAAACCACAAATCCCAAAACTAAGTCACAAAGACCCCAAAAACCTAGACCTGTAGAAAGCTCTGACAAAGATAGTGAGAGTTCTTCAGGGCTATTCAGTATACCCCAGCGTCGAAGTGGTTTCAGGTAAAACAGACACAATACTGTCCAGAATGTATCTTTAACACCAACTCGGGCCCCAGAGCAGTCTCTGTATAAGGATCCTACTGATTGTTCTTCTACTCCAATTGAACAATCCCAGCAGCTTATGGATTCTCCATCCATTAATCAGACAGTGTCCATGTCCCCAACTATTGACCAGGCTACTTCTGTACTGTCAGAACCACCTGAATTAGCTGATTCAGTTCTGCCGACTATCGGTATGCAGAGTTCCACCTGAATTAGCTGATTCAGTTCTGCCGACTATCGGTATGCAGAGTTCCACCTGAATTAGCTGATTCAGTTCTGCCGACTACCGGTATGCAGAGTTCCATCTGAATTAGCTGATTCAGTTCTGCCGACTATCGGTATGCAGAGTTCCATCTGAATTAGCTGATTCAGTTCTGCCGACTATCGGTATGCAGAGTTCCATCTGAATTAGCTGATTCAGTTCTGCCGACTATCGGTATGCAGAGTTCCATCTGAATTAGCTGATTCAGTTCTGCCGACTATCGGTATGCAGAGTTCCATCTGAATTAGCTGATTCAGTTCTGCCGACTATCGGTATGCAGAGTTCCACCTGAATTAGCTGATTCAGTTCTGCCGACTATCGGCATGCAGAGTTCCATCTGAATTAGCTGATTCAGTTCTGCCGACTATCGGTATGCAGAGTTCCACATCCATAAATCAGTCTAATTCAGAGTATAATGTGCTGGAGCCTGTTGAACATATTCAGTCTACCTCCGAGACTTCACAAGACTCAAACTTGCAACCTGAAACAGTTGGTAGACCCCAAAGAAACCGTTAACCACCTGAGTGCTTTGGAGAGTGGGTTTTACCTATTCATACCAATACTGAATTTACAAAGGAAGACCATAATTATTTTGTTTAAATTCAGTATTCTTCCATACTATTTGTATTTCTCAAATTATTTTTATTTTTATATTTTATATTTGCAATATGTTTTATACAATGCAATGTGTGGGTATAATTGTAATAATTGAATTATTTCATAACTGTACTTAAATTCAGCAGCCTGTGTTGAATTATTCTGTTTATTTTGCATGTGCATAAGTTGCATGCGCTCTGTTTAATTGACTGACATCTAGGTCAGCAGTCAGCTGATTAAATAGCTGAAATAGGTCATGACCTATTGAATTTCCAATACTACTTAAACACTGTGTCACCACTCTGGTGGAAAGTGTACTTCAGTATTTTGATGTGCTGTTATAGTTAAAGATGTAGTATAGCTGGAATGGATACAGTTGTTTTAAATGTTTGTGTTTTAATTATAAAATGTCAGTAGGCATTTTCTCCAACAGAAGGAGTATTTAACAGGGTATTCACTACTAATCTTATTGACATATTGATATCGTTTGGATCATTTGAATCAGTTGTATCATTGCAACTAAGCAACCAACGAATAAAGAGTAAAAATATACCCACGAGTGGTTTTATATCACATCCTGTTACATTTTTATTATATAGAGGATATTATTGATTTCGGTGGAAGATCGTATTTTATTTCACGAGTGTTCATAGAAAATTATATTTTCACGAGTGGCGCAGCACATTTTCTTTATATTTTATGCTTTTGAACAATAAATAAATAACATTGCGCGAGATAGGCTTAAACGTCACAAGTTCGTGTATTATGACGTCATAAACAAATGACGTCATAAATGATTCCAAAACTGCTACTCTTTAGTATGGTGGGAAAAAACTGCCATATTTTGTGAGTCGTTGTCGGTAAATTATAATTGTGTTGAATTGTATAATGTGTTTTATGTAAACACATGCATGTACATACTGTACATGTATATAAATTCGCCAAGGGTTGTAAACCACTATTTGTAAATCGATGCTATTTATGGAAAAATAGTCCGTTAAATATTATATTTTCACTGCAGTGAAAATATAAAATCTTATATTTTCACAGCTCCAACAGTGAAAATATACAATTTCATTTCACCAATAAAATATTTCACTGAAAAGCATATAATAAAGATCCTTTGGCCATGTTTATCTTTTGTGCGACTTTCATTATTGTATATTGTGGCATAAGTTGGTATTGTGTTTGTCAATAGTCTTAAAGCTGAATATATTGATCACTGACCAATCGTTAATACAAGCTTCGAATCTTACGATAAAATTATACGTATGTACTTATGATGGAGAGCATCACTTATGAATGCATATGTCATAGTTGTGTACACAATCGTGCAAGACGTGTTATTCTTCTTTATATACATGCCATATTAAATACGCTGTTTGACTGAAGCTTTACTCTTGATGGCTGACAGATGACATTTAATCTAAAGGAATATTATCTTATTGCAAAAGGTGAATTATTTGCTTTTTAAATAAATAGTAAAAAATGGTATAAACTTATACAATATCTAAATAAGTACACGAAGATGTTTCATTAAGCCAGTTATTTTACATATATATACAGTGGGGAAAAATAAATATTTCAAATAATAAAGCAGAGGAAATAATTCCCCATTGATAATTTCCATTGCTAAATAGATAGTAGTTCCATTTGATAATGCATACTTATAGATAAAATAATAATTATATGATTGATGCAGGCACTGAAAATGATACGGAATGAATTTGCCAATATAGTTGTCATGATGATGTAAAGATTTGCTCGTTTGTTACGTGCTGGTCCTTGCATTATCCAGCCGAAGGCGCGGGTGGACTATAAACCCCGAAACAACAACAGTTTGTTACGTGAGCAATAATCCGACGGCGTGTCTGTACCGTTTGTATTTATTTATACTGTTACATATTGCTTCTTTGTATATGTTGCATGCACTACCATCCGAACAAAAAAATGACATATAAAATACATATGCATGCAATAGAATCTGAAATTATTATTTTTGTTTAATGAATATACTACGTAATCTTAAAATTAAATCTCTGAAGTAAGTCGACAGGGGTTGTTTGTGAATGCGTAGCGGGAACGATACAAGTGTATTGAGAATTGTTGCAATGAGTTACTTGAAGTAGGCACACAAATATACGAGTATACATTTGCATATCACTTTTTGTAATTTTCTGAAAAGGGGTGTGTACATCACAAAATGAATTGAAATTTAATAGGGAAACAAAAACAAATACAAAGATAGGATACAATATATCGGTTCAGCTTATATACATATGCAGTGTATTAGAGTTTCGACACTGGCTGCCACATTCGCTTCTTACCGGCGATTGTGGTTCAATTTCCATTGCCTAAGCGCATTGTTTATTATTCTGTTGGGTTGATTGTCACGGAATGAAAGCTACGATAGGGAAAAAATACGAGCTTGATTTTAAATGATAATTTACAACGGCGCGTTTTACATTATTTTAAGAATGGGCAAAATTAAGGCATCGCGAGATAAAATTATTTGGTACACAACTTAGGAGATTACGTCACAGGCAATGGTGTTTTCACGAGATTCATACAACAACTTGAAAATCTATGAATACATGTACGCCCATTTAAAATTGTTAGCATGAAAAGTGAGTTATGTATACTGAGAGCTGAAGACCAAGATTGAAACATGCGAAAGGATTATGCTTTAACAGTGTTGGCAGTGCCGTCTTAACTCAATATACGTGTGTACAGGGCGCATGTACAAAACATGGTTAGGCTTACACCGGTTTAACATTAGTAATTATTCTAAACTTCCGGGTTGCTCGTGCTGTTTATGTTTTTACTACAAATTCTGCTCTTCTTTGTTCTGGCTTTACATACCAGACGAACCATTCACTTGGTAACTGACTGCACAATAGCTGTGTTTGCCAAATATCCGAATGTAAAACCGAACGCCGGGTATTTTTTTTATTTACTTTGTGAACCTCTTAAATATATTGATATTGGAATACGGTTTAAGGAATAAGGTTGTTTTACCTTTTCTTCATTCGTTTACGACGAACGTCAAGTATTCGATGGGTTCTGATAGAATGTGGAATGTATTATTCTTTCTTAGTGTAGCGGCGTGCTTGTGTCAGTTTTCACATGCAGGTAATAAACTGTCTCACTACTTAAACATAAACTGTAACTGCTGCTAACCGCAACTTTAACTGAATCGAAAACAGCTGATGTTCAATGAATGACTTAAATAACAACGACTACTGCTAATATTAACAACATCAACAAACAACAACAACAACATTAGCATCATCAACCACCACCACCACCACAACAACCACCACAACAACAGCACCTATCACTACTACTACTACTACTACTACTACCACTACTACTACTACTTCTGCTATTACTACTACTACTAGAACTACTACTACTACTACCACTACTACTACTACCACTTGTACTACTGCTACTAAACTACTACTACTCTTACTACTACTACACCTACTACACTACTACTGCAACTACTACTACTACAACAACTACTACTACTACTACTACTACTACTACTACTACTACTACTACTGCTGCTACTACTACTACTACTACTACTGCTAATACTTCTACTACTACTACAACTACTAATACTACTACTTCTTCTACTACTACTTGTGGTAGTTCGTCAGTCACGTGCATTGGAATCTATTAAATAAATGAATTTACATGAGTCATTAGTCCTTTTTTGTATGCAGTCGTCTGAGTCATAATCGTGCCGTAAAGGTTTATCCAACAACGGTGTTCCGTTAGGGCCATCGCGATTTTGAATAGAAATCCAAACCTAGATGGTACGATAACACTATGTAACGATGATGGTGACACGATGGTACGATGGTGGTGAAATCATAACATCGTGTCATCGTTATCGAATCATCGTATCTTCGTGACATCAACATCTTATCATCTAACTATCATCATCGTACTATCGTGCAATCGTCATCGTACCATCGTATTCGTGTCATCGTGTCATCGTCATCGAACGATCGTGTCATCGTCATCGTACTATCTCACCATTGTGATCGCACCATCTAGTCATCGTACCATCTTGTCATCGTCATCGTCATCGCACCATCGTGTCATCGCGAGCTACGATTTTCCGTTTGGACATCGCGAGTTTGAATAGAAATCTATACCACGATGGCACGATCACACAATGGCACGATGTCGACGATACGATGGTACGATGGCATTCATCCAATGATACTATGAGGATGGTACGATGACGATGGTGCAATGGTACGATGTCGATGACACGATGGTACGATTATGATGGTGCAACGGTTCGATGTCGATGACACGATGGTACATTGACGATGGTGCAATGGTACAATGTCGATGACACGATGGTATGATGACGATGGTGCAATGGTACGATGACGATGACAATATGGTACAATGACGATGGTGCGATGGTACGATAGCACGGTGGACCGATGGCGATGGCACGATGATACGATGACAAGACGTTACATTGCCATCGTTCCATCGTTCCTTCGTGTAATCATCATAAAAAGCTGTGACGCTGTCTGTATAAACCCATGTCAAAACGTGACGCTACTGGTGGATGTCCGGACTGTAAAACAAGTCCAGCGGGCCCGAACTACAGAATTCAATGTATGTGTGATGACTGATGAGCGAAAGTAAATGTAAATGGTACAGCTTTAGGATTTAAAATATAATGTCGTTAGATCTGAACAAATTGTCATGTAAATACATTCAATATGAAACAGCAATAACATTGGTCATAATCGAAATGACGTCATTTAGGTAATGTATTCATCGTATCTTTGTCAGGTTGAATGTCCATATCTGAGCAATATTAAATGCCAGTTGATTGCATCTTAAACTTTCCTATGAGGTGTTTCTGTTTAAGTGGTTTCTTCTACTACGGATCCAACCAATTTACAAGCAAATAAGGATAGCACTAGCACATCATTACTTGCGGCAGCTATAGGAGGTACAATTGATGGGATTGCAGTAGGAGTTGCCGTGGTTATTTTTATTCTCGCATTAAGGCGCCGGTACCGGATTAGACGTCCGTGTCAGCAAAGAGATGAAACAAGTAAGTGTATTACTAATGCGTATTCGTAGATAATAGGCAATTGTATTTCGTCCGTTTTGATCAAAATCAAAAACAAACGTTGATTGTATCCCAATATCAGACGTAGGTTGGCTGGCTGTTGGGAATATATACATAACGATACAATCTAGAATAATCTAGAATATATTTTACAAAAAATACAACAAAAAGCATTTAACAGCAAACAATTTTTCTATTTAAATCCGACTACGTTTTGGGGCTATTAGAAAAACGTTTTACAACACAAGACATTGGATAAATAACCTTTATTTTCACAGATTCCACTTCTGAAATGAATGATGCATATGCGCAGATTAATACGATAGAAAGACACACAGATACGCGTAAGTTAACGTGTCACAAACTACATTGAACTGTTTAGTCATTTATATTTGTCAGATAAAAAGGGTGTGACTTTAAACACTTCTAAATATTATTTATATGATTGCTTTTTCGAAATTTATCATTATTTGAAAGTTTTGTAAATTAATTTCACTTTTTAGAACGAGATTTACGATACTTCGTTAAAACTGTAAATCGAAACTTATGTGGATCACACACACAAAAAAACAACAACAATCTTTATTTCAAAGTGTATACATATTTTTTACAAAATAATGGGTTCGCAGATTTGTATGTTTATTTTTCATTTCCTTATTTATTTTATCATGAAAAAAATCAAATTAAAATAATACAAAATTGAATAAAATAATTGTTCTTTACACGATGTCAGTGTGGTGTGTCTCAACTAGATATCTGAGACAAATATAATTTAGTACCCATAAAATAAAGATGTAATTCAATATGTTTATAAGTATTGAGTATTCCTTTTCGCAAGCACATTTATATTATTATTTTAGTGAATCCCCGTATTTATTTCAGATCTGTACTCTGGACTGCACGAACAAAGGTACTGTGTAAATTGTTTATTCTACATAGATAAATAAACAGCAGAAACAACGTTTACACAAATAGTAACAACTAGCGAAAATCTATTGAAGTTCCATTGAACATTTGTATTTATGCAATATGATATAATTTCTTTCTATGTCTTCGAAAAAGGAATCTCCTATGGCATTGTTAGTGCAATTATGTTATCACGAGCAATACGACGGCACATATTTTAATGCTATATGACCTTTTTTACTATATTGATATTTAAACAAACAAAACAACATATACAACACATTGGACAAAACAAAATCCCAGTGCGGCTACTAAACTTACAAAGTCGGAATAATAAAGTCAAATGACACTTGACAGGGCTCTTTAACGTGTGTAACAACTTTCTTATCAGTTGCTAAATTTGGTATTAATTGTCATGGACTTTTACGTTTAGAAACGATGGCATGGACCCTGTTGAATTGGGATATGTTGAGAACAATACTTCTGAAGTAAACCTAGGCCCGTATGTAACTTTAGGTAAATAACTTTCAATTTATATAAAAATCAACAATTTCAATTGAAAATTTATCATAATTTCTTGAGCTACCATGTTGGTTGTATTTAATTACCAAAATGTTAGTTAACGTTTAAAATAAAAAAAAAACAAATCTTATGAATTCACTGACATGTCATAATCTAAGGTGTGTCATATTTATTGCAGATCTAAGTCGGAGGTAGGTGTTTTCAACATCCAGAAAAATAATAGTTGTATATTTTTGGTACACGTACGATAACCTTCAACAATGTAACATAATATGTACATTTCTCTTCTGAGAATTGCTAGGTTGCTTTGAATATACTGTAATGATTGTTCAATGTCGTCTTGAACATAAATTATATTGAGTATACGTTGCAAATTGTAGGAATCAACAGGTATACGACGCACTGACTACTTCCTTGTCTCCAATAAACAGTTCATCAGAACCTACAGGTATCAAACCGGTAAATACGAAAAAAAACACATATTAATCTTCGGTGAAAGAACAATGTTTCTCGAAATACTAAATGACTGATATTCTATATTTTGAAAAAAATGTTAGACTGGTGATTTTTAAAACTATAACAATAAAATATTACGAAGTTAAAATTATCTAAATAAAAGAATTCGTTCATGTATATCCCTCAATGTATCACCCAAGGTCTATGTGAAATATTTCTGACATGCAGAACTAGCTACTCATTCGTGGTCTACAAATATGGAAAGTCAATAAGACCAACATCATGTGCAGAAACAACATACACAAACAAGAAAGACGCGATGGGGGTTTCCAGTTACGCCAACTGATTAAACAGTGGACTCGAATGTAATGACTTATATGGCCGTTTTCTAGTTAAACCAGTATCAAACGAATTATTAACACATGTATTTATGTAAGGTGTATGTTACAATTAGATATGTTGTAGATTTAGTTTGTGAGTGTCTGTTCAAGTGATCTCTTAGCATAGATATTTGTTGCCAAATGACACTCTGCACATTTGTGTATGTCGTGTGCTTTTCTATTTTGCTCTCATATGTTATCAACATAAATTATAACCACATTAATTATTGTCTGGCGTAATATACCTTTATTATATACTTTTATTATATACCACTACAATCGTCACAACACACACATTACGAACAACTTATGCAGTCGATGCTTCAAATAGGGTAGCATATACTTAAGCTACTTAGTTTTTGTTGGTAAGACATAAAATGTTGAACGATTTCGTTGTCAGAGCATGACCCGTTTTAATGTGTTTGCTATGTCAAACCATAACATAAACAACAACTTCATACTAAACTGAACACATATTCAATAAACAGTAATTTTCAAAATGTTATTTCATTTTACAATCAATAATTACAAATATTGGTCATCTAATACTATATAAGAATTCATTTGAAATATATGAAACTCCTGACGCATTAGCAGGAGAAAAACCCTTATTAATATGATATGGTTCTTTATGTAGGAGTGAAATCCTTATGAATATTTCTTATGGTTCGTAATGTAAGGAAAGTGACCGATTGCCAGTACGACACAGACAATAACGCATAACACAAAACACGCACAAATTATAGAATAAATGATCATAACTTTGGCCGCCACCTTCAAACGGTAATTCCAAGCATTCATATTTAGATGCATACATTTATTTAAATAACGAAATTATATCAAATACAAACAATAATCCTACATAACGTATGTAGCATGCAGATGTTAAAACTTAATTACTGATGTGAAGACTTAATATTTCACTATTATACTTTCTGCATTGTATTATCTAACCCGTTCACATCGGAAAAATTATTCATGATCAAAATATATATTGATTAAGTTGTTGGAACTATTTTGATTTTGGTAGGTTGTAATTCTTATCAGTCTTGCCACAGTAATGTCTACCACGCTGTTTAGTAAGTTTATATAACATGTGCGCATGTGTCATATGATACCACTGGGTTGCAATTCAAAGTCATTAAGATGCGACATCCAACATAGTAAGGAGTGTCCATGACGTTACTCGTAAACACGATCTATATAATTAACATCTGGTCGTAGTTACAGTTTCTCGGATAAAATACAGTCCGTTTCAATGTCATTAACAAACCCTTTACAGAGAATGCATTCCTTTTAACCCGTTAAGCAAATAATGGTCAATCGGGCAATGAATATTATTTAGTAGTTTATATTAAAAAAACGAAGATAAATGACAACATTGTTATAGTCGATCTACACAATTTCGTGTTCAATTGACTATACATAAACGTTTGTGTTGATAACATATTTTTTTAAATAACACATTATCTATGTAGTAAATGCAAATAAAATAAAGAATCACCTTTGGTGATGTAATTCCTGGTTCCAATCTGAAAGAAACTTGTAAATTGGTAAAACAATGCATATAAAGAGGGCACACACGAATTTCGAATAACCTATTATATTGTTATCATTCAGTTTAAATAAACTTCAGAATTTGCTGTCATATATTATACACATAGAACTCTTATACACTAGTCTTATCATTTAGATTTTGTATGTATCATGAAGGTGATACGTCGATGTAAATGTAGTTTACAATTAAAACATAATTCTGGTCAATTAATGGTCGAGGAGCGCGTCCCGATCTCTTTCATCCGCAAGATTCAACAGAAACTGAAGGAAAGGTAGAGCACTGACACCTCGCTGCTGATGGACCTTAAGTTCTCCTACTCAGTTACCTTCCCTTTCAACCCTTCCAATATCGCCCTGGAGACCATAGAGGTGCCACAGCAGCTCTCTTTAGTAAAACTCGTGGTTAGGAGTTACGTGTAGTCCGACACAGCAGCTCTCTATAGCAAAACTCGTGGTTAGGTTTTAGGTGTAGTCTGACACAGCAGCTCTCAATAGCAAAACTCGTGGTTAGGTGTTAGGTGAAGTCCAACCCAGCAGTTCTCTATAGCAAAACTCGTGGTCAGGTGTTGGGTGTAGTCCGACACAGCAGCTCTCTATAGCAAAACTCGTTGAAAGGAGTCAGGTGTAGACCGATATAATATTGACCTAAAATGTCAAAAAATTGCAATGATTCTACAAAATATTACACTTAATTGCAGTCTGTCAAATATATATTGTCCAGTAATTTTATATTTTGTTTGATTTAGAGTGTTTTCGTTGTTGAAAAGTGTCACTTAGTTATTAGACCAAAAAATACACTTTCATTGCAATAAAACACTTTTGCAATGTTTGGAGAATAAAAAGTGAGGTTTCGTCCGTTTTAATTGTTGAAAATGGTAATAAAGTTGAAATGATTCTGCAAATAGATTCTTACACCATTGAGGTCAGTCAGATTAAAATGTTGTTAATTCCTTTTTTACCAAACGTTTACAATCTTCTCTTATAGCAATACACTATCTTTCAGAAATGTATAGTTTATTTGAATATTTCCTATATGTTTAGGTTTATTGTTTGTTGCCAATTATATCAATTCTACAATCATAATACCTTTATTGCAGTTAGTCTAATTAAATATTTCAATAGACAGTTAATAATCAAAACCATAGCAGTTGTGTAGTTATTTAGGCACATAGTATAGTGTGTATATATGTATAAATTGTAGAACAGTAAAAATCAAGTGTTTCATATTCCCTAGGTGAAAATAATCCATATGTTTGAACTACTTATATATTGTAGATAATGTAACTGGTGTAGTTCTTTCCAAGATAGCTTCATCATTTATCTGTATACTACATACTATCATTCCAGTGTAAAACTAGCATTGATATACATGTTTTCGCAGTGTGATATGTTTCCAACCATTAACTACAAGGGCGTATTGACGGTAGATTGGCAATGATATTTGCAGAAATAAAAATCATTTAAAGAGTATAAATATTGAAGCATTTGAAGCATTATTTAATATGATGCCATTGTTTCTATAAATAGGTAGCAAATGTACATGTGTTTATTATTTAAACAATGGTCATCAACGACACTTTCGCGGTCACGCGAAAATTTGTAGTATTAGTAAAATCAATATGAATGAAATGTACATGATGTACCATCACGCACATATGCACCATTGATAATCGTTGCATAGCGCTGGAATGTTTTCATTAAAGAAAGCAATTTTGTAGGCGTGATTTTGAATTCTACTGGAACTGTGCCAAGACAAAATTCATTTTTGTCTTCGTACATGTGTATATTCCTATTTTTAACGATTCCATCCATAGATTGTTAGTAATCGAAAAATATATGAAATTTTATTTTTAAATATGTATATGAATTTTCGAAATACTGTCAATATGCCCTTTAATTCATCAGTAGTAATTATACATACCATATAACCGTATACATCTTAAAACAATAGCCAGTTCTAGCGTTCAAGGCCTCAACACGATTTTGGTATAAAAATATCTTATTCAAATAACTAGCATTGTTATTGTTTGTCAATGAAGTATAATGACTTTTGTTTGAAAATGTAATATCATTATCAATTTAATATTATTAAAAATAGTAATCAAACATTGTTCACTGACTCCGTCATAATGTCAGGGTATGCTATCAGTAAAGGAAGAAATACACATTAAAAGTAAAATTTCACATCGGCCATAACAGTTTGAAGTAGAAAGATTCTGTCTCCAAGATTGTCTTCGCTACATTCCTGTAAGTAGCGCATGTACTTGCATTTAAAATATTAACACAGTCACCACATTGTATGCAGCTATTCCCTTTGTGTACGCCATATGTACGTGAACTATTCATTATTTATCGGGAGGAATTGTCATGAACTGGATTTCTTTTCTTTTTCTGTGTTAAATATTGAATATAAGGTATAAAATAATACACAAAGTGAATATTGTAAATAAAATATCAATAAAGAGTGTTAGTTAGACTATTGTATAACAAACAGTCGGCAAACAAGTGATTACTATTTGTTATGACTTATGATGAACTTAAAAGACGGTTGTTTTATTGGTCAAAATACTATATTATATATTATATTATAGTTGGTTCTGGGCCTATATTCACAAAGCTCCTAAGGAAATTCTTAACTTAAGTTATACTTTAGTCGAAAATTTCAAATACCATTTTCTATGTAAAAATCATTATTTATTTTTTAAATATGGTACCATTAGAAGCATTTTTTGATTCTTAACCAGAATAAAACAGTTTAACAGAAAAGAAAATTTAAAAGAAATGTCCACAGACGTAAGGAATTTTATATTTTTAAGAAATTTACTGAAGTTTTCCCCATGGAGCTATATGGATACGTCCCTGAGTTTGATCCCTACTGGGTGAGCGTTTGAAGGGATCTTTCTCACAAGACACCAAGTACTGGTTCTTCCCCGGCAACGGACTCAAAAATGTTTCCATTAGCATATGGCTTTCCACACAGTCAAGCTTCAAAAAGGTTTAAATTAAAATGCTATTTTATAATAATCATATAAGTGTTTTTAATATATGCATTTACAGATTTTGCAAAAAGAAGAAACATATTTATGTGCTCATTTCATTCAAATACTGTCACAGACGAGGGCTGCTTACTAGTCTAACATCAAAGCTCATGTTGAATGAATGATTTTGTGTCTGTTGATGTTTATTGTTGTTGCCTGTAATAATCTTCTATATGCCTTGAATTCATTGCCCTCATAAAATGTGTTGATATTCTTGAATGAAGTTCCCAACTGCACAAAAAGTCACATGTACATGTATATGAAAATGAGTATTGATCTATTAATGTTTTACCATCACTTTCTCATAGTATTCTTTTAAGTATATTACTTAGAAATATGTGAGTTAATAAAAATCTTGATGCAAACATAAATCATTCCAGCATTTTGAGTTGTTACGGAAAATATTTGCCAAAAGATACTGATATACTGAGTTTAAAGCCACAGTCCAGAAATATGTTAATAAAATAAAACTTTTCAGAAATCTGCTTCTAATGGACATCTTACCGATCAAAATACAAAAAACCGCTTAAAATCGATGAAATAATGACCTTTTGGTAACTTTTTATCGTAAAGTTTCTGTAAGCGATAGCTGGTGATGCCTCTAGAGTAAATCAGCATGTACATTATTGTCTACTCCGTTCGTAACAAGCATTTCAAACATAGACAGTATAAAATGGCTTTCTTAAAAAAGAAACAGTTTTTAGTGGAATAAATACCACTAACGTTCATTAGAACTAATGCCAATTTAATATGTATTGAATTATATTATATGGACTGCGGCTTTAATGTAATGTAGTAACATGTTATACATGACGTTATACGGGATTAAATCTGATGTAATGACTTGTAGTAACATGTTATACATGACGTTATACGGGATTAAATATGATGTAATGACTTGTAGTAACATGATATACATGACGTTATACGGATTAAATCGGATGTAATGACATGTAGTAACATGTTATACATGACGTTATACGGGATTAAATCTGATGTAATGACATGTAGTAACATGTTATACATGACGTTATACGGGATTAAATCTGATGTAATGACATGTAGTAACATGATATACATGACGTTATACGGGATTAAATCTGATGTAATGACTTGTAGTAACATGATATACATGACGTTATACGGATTAAATCTGATGTAATGACTTGTAGTAACATGTTATACATGACGTTATACGGGATTAAATCTGATGTAATGACATGTCGTAACATGATATACATGACGTTATACGGGATTAAATCTGATGTAATGACATGTAGTAACATGTTATACATGACGCTATACGGAAATAAATCTGATGTAATGACATGTAAGAACATGATATACATGACGTTATACGGGATTAAATCTGATGTAATGACTTGTAGTGACATGTTAAACATGACGTTATACGGGATTAAACCTGATGTAATGACATGTCGTAACATGATATACATGACGTTATACGGGATTAAATCTGATGTAATGACATGTCGTAACATGATATACCTGGCGTTATACGGGATTAAATCTGATGTAATGACTTGTAGTAACATGATATACATGACGTTATACCGGATTAAATCTGATGTAATGACGTGTCGTGACATAATATACATGACGTTATACGGGATTAAATCTGATGTGATGACATGTAGTAACATGATATACATGACGTTATACGGGATTAAATCTGATGTAATGACATGTCGTAACATGTTATACATGACGTTATACGGGATTAAATCTGATCTAATGACTTGTAATAACATGATGTGATGCATGCAATGATAAACAGATAAAAAATGTAATACAATGTAATATTATACATGATGTGATGCATGCAATGATACAGAGATAAAAATGTAATAGTGTAATGTTATTCCTGATGCTATAATGTATCATACTTAATGTTATACATGATATGTGGTGTGTTATACATGATATGTGGTGCGTCGTGAGAAAACCGGTCTTAATGCTAATCCAGGATGGAACTTTCCGCCTTTATGGTATTTTCTGTTTCAAGAAAGTCTCTTCTAAACATAAATCAGTGTAAGCGGAAAGTGCCGTCCTGGATTAGCCTGTGCGGACTGCACAGGCTTATTCGGGACGACACTTTACACACATGCATCAAGTCCGGTTTTACCACGACGCACCACATATATATTAGATGATGGTACACTATTTATGTTGTGGAAGATGTTAAAACACATGATGTAATACTTGGTTAGACTTTAGTGTTAAACATATTCATTATGCATTTAGTTTGTAATGATTTGCGGACGTGTGTCTCCGGTCGTGTTTGATTGGTTAATGAATGGTCAATAGAAGGTCAATGAAAGGTAAGAGTGTGTCATTCATGATCAATATTCTTGCTGGTTCCCATCTTCTGAGAATTTCAATGTTCATTTTGGTTCGCATCATTCTTGTGATATTTCATCTTTTCTTGTATGTTGTATTTAACTCTGCACAATAACTTTCCTATTGAAATTGTGATACAAGTTTGAAATATGAAAGTAATCAAAACCCTTTTTGTGTCTCATTTTTTGATTGTAAAACCTAGTGTTGCAATTTGTGACTATAAATATCACTTTGTTTTAAGAATCATCCTGTGTGTAAAGTGGTATTTATGATAAAAAATAGAAGTCTGTGTGTGTATAAAACATTTTCAAGAACAAAAATCATTCCATTTCCAATAAAGGATTATATTCAGATGCTGATTTATGACAGTATTACCAGCTACATTCCATGTCATAAGAATGTGAAAACTAAAAATATTGTTATATGCACAAAATTGGTAAACAAAATTCCGAAAATCTTAATGTAAAGTTATATTTTAAGTGAACATTCAAGATGAAGCTTTGCTGGAAATTTGGTTAAATTGGAAACATACATTTCACTTTTGAATACAATATTGTTTTGCAAAGTGTATTATAAATGAAACAATTTAAGACTTGAGTAACTTTATAATTTTTATTATGCTTCAATGAACTTAGTTAATTTTGTCTAAAGATCTTTATGAATATGTGTAGTTTCATATGTATTGGTAATAAGATTCCCAACTTGAAATGAAACATTGCCAGTTTGCAGTATTACATGTATTTCATTGTTAACATGTAGATGAAAGTTTTATTATGTGGTAGATTTAGTATTTTTCATGGCTAAAATTAAATTGCGATATGACATTTATTTTATGATGTCACAGCAACTTTGCAGCAGGATTTTCCACAGTTGTCTAAAATGGATTAATTTTATTATATTGTGAATGTTAAAATTGCGAAGTGATTTTTAAACACAGATGACTGTGGAAGTCAATTTGTGCCATTGAACACAAGGTAAACTAAACAAATGTTTCTCATCATTGTGACCACTGTTTGCATCCTAATTTATGCCATGTGTACGCTTGAGTAGACCATTCTAATGTATGCAATGTGTACGCTTGAGTAGACCACTCTAATGTATGCCATGTGTATGCTTGAGTAGACCATTCTAATGTATGCTATGTGTACGCTTGAGTAGAACACTCTAATGTATGCTATGTGTACGCTTGAGTAGACCATTCTAATGTATGCCATGTGTACGCTTGAGTAGACCGTTCTAATGTATGCTATGTGTACGCTTGAGTAGACCACTCTAATATATGCCATGTGTACGTTTGAGTAGACCACTCTAATGTATGCCATGTGTACGCTTGAGTAGACCATTCTAATGTATGCCATGTGTACGCTTGAGTAGACCATTCTAATGTATGCCATGTGTACGATTGAGTAGACCATTCTAATTTATGCTATGTGTACGCTTGAGTAGACCATTCTAATTTATGCTATGTGTACGCTTGAGTAGACCATTATAATCTTTGATATGGCCAACTTAGTATTACGATGGTCTGTCTGCTTCTTTAACACACGTTAGATAGGCCCGTGTAATCCGTGTAAGGTGGCGAATTATTATGTTATTGTTTGTAGGAGCTTACTGCATAGTAGACTGTACATGTTATGGACTTAAATCTACATGAATATTATTAGGAATAAATCTACATGAATAGTATTAGAAATAAATCTACATGAATAGTATTAGAAATAAATCTACATCGATATTAATAGAAATAAATCTACATGAATATTCATTGGAATAAATCTACATGATATTAGGATAAAACTCCATGAATATTAGGAATAAATCTACATGAATATTAATAGTAATAAACTCTACATGACTATTAGGAATAAAACAACATGAATATTAAGAATAAATCAACATGAATATTAGGAATAAATCAAGATGGATATTAGGCATTAAACTACATGAATATTAGGAATAAATATACATGAATCTTATTGGAAATAAATCTACATGGGTATTAGAAATTAAACTACATAAATATTTGGAATAAATCTACATAAGTATGATTAGAAATAAATCTACATAAATATTAGGAATAAATCTACATAAATATTAGGAATAAAACTACTTGAAAATTAGGAATAAATCTGCATAAATATTAATAGGAATAAATCACATGAATATTAGGAATAAATCTACATGAATATTAGGAATACAACTGCATGAATATTAGGAATAAACACTACAAGAATATTTATGGAAATAAATCTATATGAATATTAGGAATTAAACTACATGAATATAATGAATAAATCTTCATAAATATTATTATAAAAAATCTATATGAATATTAGGAACAAAGCTGCATGGATACTATGAATGAGTTAATGGTCTTTCACTGTTGAAGGAAATAACATTTTTAAGAGCCGTATTTTGTAGTAGTCTTAACATCTTATTCTGTTTAAATTTATGTTGCGAATGACTTACTCAAGTTACATGTTATATTTTAAATAAGGTGTATGTTATGGTTAAACGTGCATGTTGTGTTTAAACGTGCTACTGATGAATTGTACATATTACATCAGTTGTTATATTGCAATGAACTTTCATATGCATTTATCAATTGTAAAGGAGAATGTTATGAAAATGAGCGTCGTTGTGTTTTTATTTATTAATATTATTGTACATAACATCATTTGCTAAGCCGATGTTTTTATTTGATTTATTATACTAGATTTTGTTTGAAATAAATTATGAAGAAAAGATGTGCTTATCGTTATGCATTTTACTGAATTTTTGAATCTATTCGAGACAAGAGATCACTTTATCTTAGAACGAGCGAGAAAAGACGCGATCGCCGTCAGTTTGTGATTTATTAGCGCACATTTAACGGGACCTGTTCACAGATTGATGAATTGATAATTTCCAAAGTTTTTGTCACAGATTCCAAACATAAAAGAAGGCTGTACATACAGGAGCAATATGGCACCATTGACGTATACATAATTATTTAAAACAAGTGTTGGCACTATAATGACACTTATGCTCCCAAATGCTCCTTTGTCAAAAACGAACACAGAATAATGGGGATTACTTTCGCTGGTGGAGAAGTTGATAGTAAGTTTCTAGGTTTTCATTAAATACTTTTTATAATATTCAAGCTAGTGGACTTGATGAAAAACTTACCAAAATGATTTAAGTTCAATAATGGCATAAATCTATCAAAGCACATCATAGAGTTAAGGGGTTGCTATCCCTGGTGGCGACGTTGATAGTAAAGAACTATTTTTAAGTTTCAATTTAATACCTTTGATACTGTTCAAGGTATTAGACTTTATGGAAATTAACCAAAATTATTAAGTAAAATAAGGGCATAAACATGCCAAAACACAAATGAGAGTTATAGGGGTTCCTTTCCATGGTGGAGACATTGATAGTAACAAGTTTAAAAGGGACATTAATCTGTCAACAACAAACACAGTTATGAGGGTTGCTTTCTCTGGATGAGACGTTGATAGTAAAGAAATATCTTAAGTTTCAAGTGAAAGCTTTAGATAGCATTCAAAATATTGGACTGTATAGCAAAAACACGTTAAACACCGGACGGACATACGGAAGGACGGTTGGATTTAATAATCATGTTTCATTGAGGAGTAATCATCAGTTGAAATGCACAAATGTATTAAGCGTTTGTAACGAACGAATATTTTGGAGTGCTTCTGATGTTTTCTTCAAAATTGTGAAAACACGTGAATCACTTTAAGCCTACACAGACATGTCTATACACTGTAAACAAGATTGGCTGAGTGGTTACACGCTACAGACTTTTGATCCGGAAGTCGTAGGTTCGATCCCCAGTGGCGGCACAATGTTTTTCAAGGCTTGTCTCGTTATAATACTTGTGTTCTTTAGTTTAGATACTTTAGTTTTTCCAATTGATAATTTTAATGTCATTTTTTAAAATCGGTTTACACGCCTCTTTAAGCACATGCAGTTTACTGAGCAATTTCTGCGACTTACCAAGGTCCATATACACCAAGCACCTCAAGAAAGCCTCCATTCGTATTAAAGTGAAAATATTCACTGTCAACATTTTTTGAAACACGAATAAGTACAATAGGCGGAGGACGAGTTTAAAAATTGAGCTATGTTATAGGAGATTAAAGTGAGATTGAGCGTTGACATTTTGCCACATTCTCAAAATTTGCAGACCGCACCAAAATTCATTTCTCGTCATAAAGAATGTTTATGTAAATCCTCATGCTTTGCTCATTTTTCCGAATTTTTTTTTGAGCGATTGTCGATGGTTAAGTTTTTTGGTAAAGTTTTTTGTCCGAGTCCATTTCTCAAAAACAATCAAAGATTTCCATTTGAAACTTTCAATACTTTTTATAGTTGTTTACTATCAAACGACTAATCCATTACAAAAAGGTAGCCCTGTGATTTGTATTTCCAGATTTATTTGTCCATGGTTTGACTTACATCTTAGAATATTTTTTTGAATTCTTTTGGTAAATATATAAATGTCTCAATAACTTTCAAATACATTAAATTGAAACTCAAGACACTTGTTCATGGTGCTGACCCCATTTAGCAGACAATAGGAGGTATCTTTTTTAAAGGAATTTGTTGGAGTCATTACCCTTTTTTACAAATTACAATTTTCGCTTTAGGCCAATTTTGCAATACCGACATGAGGAATTGACTTGAACCTCAAAGTACTTGATCACAGTGATGAACTTATTATGTACATAAGAGCAGGTCACTTTATTAATGATTTTGTTTGTGTAATTGCCCTTTGTTTCAACTTCGAAATTTTGTGGTCAAATTTAACAAAATCTTTTGGAAGAATTGACTTGGTATCCAAAATGCTTGACCACAGTTATGAACACATTCTGTAGATAAGATGAGGTAACATTTTTTTCAAATGAGAATTTTCGCTTTAGGTCAAATGTATCAGTAACTATAAAAGGTAAGAAACATGTGTATATCAATTCTTTATTTATGATATGTACATACAGTGTAATGAAAGTGCAATCACACTAATCTGAACATGATCGTCAGATGCTAATTCATGCAATACTAATATACACAACGTGCTGAGTTGTGTTATTGCTAATGAAACCTTGAATACAAAAGTCAACCGATATAGTTTTAGAGAACTAAACTCTTGACAAAAAGTATTTGATTTGACACGCATTTCGACTTTTAACTCGCGCATATTTGAAAAATATTTCGTTCTTGATCATGAAATTTTCTGTGCCAACTCTTTATGGCCTCTGAAATCCATATGTACCGGTAACATGAAGTATTTAGATAATTAAACAACTACATTCACCAACCAAGGTTTATATACCCATTGTCTTTATTATATCGATTGCGGTGATCATGGGCACATTCGCTGACAAGAAGCCGGTACTACCGCGTGTTTTATGGACTTGCTTAAAACTACAAGCCCGGGACCTTTTATATTTAGCATGTAGCATTATCTTATACATGTAGTCCTTTGCCAAAATATTAAAATGCCAAAATCTAGACGACGCCCTGTGGCTTAATATATTGACATGTGTTTTAAGTGGAAACAAACTTTAAAAATATGCTTGTCTGAAATATCAAAGTCTATGTTCTTATTATTAGGTCTGTAGCGTTGCCTTGAGGTCTGTTACCATAGTTTTTAATATGAAGCCCTTGGGCTAAAAATGACCCAATCTAGGGACTTAATTCTTGTATTGACTTATGTAGGAAAAAACTTCGAATTCCTTATTGTCTTAAACGAAAGGAATACAGCTTGGTATGAAGCATCACCTTATTGCCTTCTTACCAATATACGGGGCTCAATATTTTGTACACAGACATTCATATGAACGACCCGAAATTTTTCGAATCATTGCCTTATATACATATAGCAAAATTGTAGAAAATCCTGTATCTTGGCTAAAATTGGTCCGCGCCGGGCCTGACATTTTTTAATAGACCTTCAATATGTAAAAAACTTAAAAAACATTATTGTCAAAAACTACTAGAAAAGACCTAAGCCCTTTATATTTTGTATAAAGCTCTTTCTGAGCGTCCTGTTTAAATTTTTTTAATTGATGCTACTGGTCTAACAAGTAGCACTGTGGCCAGTAGAGTTTCTGATCCTAATAAGCATCGTGTTTATTTCACGAAACAAATTGTTTTGCAAACTTGGTTAAGTTTGATTATGTGATTCAATGCGCTTGAATTGAATAGGTTACATATATACTTATAATATTAAATTCTTCAAATAATGCATTTGTAGAGCTACTTTTTCTTGTTGTTGAATAATGAAACAACCCTAAAATGCGAAAATCGGCAACATGTACCAAAATGCTTCTATCAATAAATACATGTATAATATACAAGATGTAAAAACAAGTACAGTGTATTGTGTTTCCATTGGATTGTTTATGCGAACTATATTTACATAATTTGTCATTACTGCAACACTCGATCAAATATCTGTAACAAATTATTAACGCCATTCCCTTCCATGTGCAGTCGCTGATTGATCTCCATTGCTACATCATTTACACGTCTCTGTATTTCCTGCAGAATAAAATCCGTCTGCACGTTATCATTCATGCATTGGGCGTGTCTCTTTAAGAACTCTAGATACAGCATCTCCAACTCTGTTCTCATCCTGCTGTACCACAGTAGTGGCTCTGGGTACGCGATAATGGCCTGTCGTATCTTCTGCAATCTCCGTATTATCCTCGGACCTTCATACATTATGTCTGTGATAGTTGCTAACCAGGTACGCTGCAGCTCATCCTGCAGTCCACAGGCTGCCATTAGATTTCTCTCCGGTATCATATAGTATGGCAGCTGTTTAGTAGATATTGCAGTTCTTAGTTCTTTCAGCCCTTCGTGTAGCCAGTGAAACAAACTTCTCTCATGAAACAAAGTTTGAGGGTTGTTCTCCGCTAGCCATAATACTATGTTTTTCAGCGTGAATGATGTTACCTCTTTATGTCGAGGAATCAGGATATCTTTAACTATCATTTTCAAAATAATGTGTAGTTTGGTCTGAGTATCATTAAGATTTTTAATTAGTTCGGTTTCCCCTGTATTGAAACAAATTCTCCACTCCACGTGCTTATATTCACTGCCTTTAAAACCAACAGGAGACACAAATGCCCCCATGGATACGACTTTCTGAACGATATCCGGTGGTGGCCAATGACGAGGTCTTTCAGCCCATCTCTGCAGGATGCTGGGGCAGTGACAGCGTAGTGCAAACACGTTGTCTTTATGAATAACGCTGCTTAATGAAGACGGTATTGACGGTCCAGCTCGTTCACGAAGCACCTCATTTGCTGATAATGGAAATAAATTTGAAAGTTCACTAACAAGTAAATCACTGTTTAGGAGAGCGCCTCCACTTCCATCATCACAGAGGGCACTATGCAGGAGTTTCGAAATACGTGCACTCTTGAGCATAAGTCTACAGTGTCCTGGATAACTTACCCGCGAATTTAACACAAACACCGTGGTTTCCCCTGTAAGATTGCTACTGGCAATGCCATCTTGCAGGCAGATGACACCTTCTAGTACATGCATACTGTCAATATCACTTTCGAAACAGCACGTCAGGCCCTCTGCCTTACTCCCGGTGACAATAGTTGTTAGCCCGCCATGATACCGTGCAGTGTCCAGTCTACCTATTTCCTTGTATGAGTCAGTTCGTTTCTTTCTGATCACCGGACCATAACCCATCAACGTCAAGAATCTACATGTCTCTTCAGATGCCTTTTCACACTGAACCTGAAATGTATTTAATTCACTCAATTTATTTTTTTCAAATGAATGTTGTAATAATGGTTTTTATAAAATGAAACTAATATGAACATAATACATTATATTCCGGTTATCAATTAATAACTATTTCTTCAGCAATATGATATCATCAGCACAATAGCATAGTGTACGCTATTCAATACTTAGTACTAGATGTACATACATTTAGATTCATATATAACATATAAAGTACATTTACAGTTATCTATATATCAATAATTAAAAGGCTGGAAATTTAAAAAGACTAATGTCGAGAAAATAAAATTAAAGCAAGTAAATTTTGAATGTTTTAAATGGAATGAAAACTTGTGAATGATGTTGGATGTTTGTTATGTCATTGCTTTACAAAATAAATCAAATCATAATTACATAAAATACTTTCGATCTATTAATATTAGCTTGTATTTGACCTGATTGAACAACGAGATTCAGACCACTGTAAAGACCACGCTTATGAGATCACGTAGCCCTTAACTTGCGCAATTAAAAAATGTCGTTCCCAGTTAATTTTTGCTGCTTCTTATTATAGAAAATACAGGAATTTTAACCAAAAATTAAATGCAAAAGGTAACATGTGCATACATGTACATAATTCTATTACGCGAAAAACCTGATGCAGCGTATTGGGTCAGACGATTTTAGTGCTTCGTAGCCTACACAGTCAAATAGTAGGTCATACGATTTTCCCTACTACAACTTAAAATTAACAAGAATTACACTGAAGTATTGTGTTCTAAAAATGTTAAAAAGAAGCATTGATTACAGGTAATAACACTTTCAGCAACAAGCTAAAATAGTCGATGGAGCGCATTAATTTATTTGCCCTATTACTGTGGCATTCAAGTAAAAAGGCTAGTTTCTCAAAATTGAAATAAAATGTAATATATTTTTTCAGGAAATTTAATTGTTATCAACCACAAGTGAAACATATTGTAGAACAAGTGACATGCAAATTGTTAAAAAATAAAAGGGTAAGAAAAAAGGTGACCTATTCGTGGTTTCGATTTAGTGATTCCTTGCCTGCATAGTAATACACGGAGTTCCCGTGGTACATGTGCTGCGAATTGCCCTTCCAATACCATCAGTTACTGTTCTAAAATTGGTGCTTCTAATCCAGCCAAAACTACAACAACAACAACTAATACTACCGCTATTACTCTTTCCACCCCCCCACACACCCCCACCCCCACCACCACTACTACTACTACTACTACTACTACACTTACTGAAGAATCAGGACTGTACAGTACAGAATCGGACCCAACAAGTCTGAACCCTCCTTCCGCCATTATATAGCTGAAAGTAGATATCTATTAGTAAAACAACGTGTGTATAACAGCATGTTGTGTCATATAGAAAAAGTATGCATTTTGATAAATAATATTACTTTAACTACCACATAAATATTGTAAAGATGCAAAAATTCCTTTCATAATACAATGTATTGTATTTTGAAAACTAATTTAAATCAAAACAATTATAATGGAAAGGCTGTTAAAATTAGCATGCATTATGTTATATATGTAATAGAGAATCGTTAACCGCTGAAAACGAAGTTTAACATATTGATATACACGTGATGTTGATGTTTTTATCTTAAAACCACGTTGAACAAATGAATATAACGCTAAATATTGCTTATAAAACACCCAGATGCATAGCGTTTTATAGAATAACCACCGAATTTGTAATTTAGTACACTCTAGAATATCAGGCTAAATAGCGCATATAAAAACACACAGCTTAATAGCGCGCACCATATTAAATAGCGCTCATTATAGCAACATGTTTTATAGCGCACATCTAATCTAATAATCGACATAATACCAGGCTATATAGCGCACATTCGAACTGCTGGCTATATGGACTATGTATAGAGCACATTAATGGCGTGTCAGAAACAAACGCAATGTACGGCACTTTCCAATATTATTTCTTAACATCTTTAAGTACTTAATTTCATACAAAATAAACATATTTATTGGTAAGGATGAGCAGTATTTTGCACTTAACATTCTAAAGAAGATTTAATAGTAAATTAAGAATTAATTACTGGTTAAGCCTCTGTCACGCATTCCTTTTTTTCCTGCCGTTCTTGAGCCGACAGAATGCTGATTCAATTATGTAAAAAGTCAGGACAATATTCTGAGATCCGGGGCTCGAAATTCAATGTTTGATGCAAAGATCGAATATGGTCATGACAGCATCTCGACAGAGTCCTGAATTTCTCGAATGCGATCTGACAAAGTCCCGACAGCCTCCCGGCAGTCACGACTTTTTTCAATTATTAGTATCGTAGCGATGTCCGGACGCTCTCAAGAGCCATACTCGGGAAGCATTATTGGTGGTCGATCATGATGATGAAGGAATAAAAAAAAATATATGCATATATCCAGTGGCCGTCATTACAATGTATCCGCTGAATTACATCGCAATAACTCGACAACTTAAACAAATTGTTCACACCGGCATAATAAGAACAATAGTAATTGCAATTAGAACAATATGTACATTTCCATACAGGACATTTACCACAACAACAACATACCAATTGTGGATTGGCCTCTCACGACAACACCTGACACTCTACCCTGAACTGTAGGCTTTCCCCTGTGCTTGGCTACTGCAATATTAATGCATATGTGCACATAAATATTAACGACAGTGATAATTGTTACGACTGTTAGTAATATAAAATTATGCTGCCATCACAAAATACCAGAGTCTGAGAAAACTACATATTTTCTCCAATTAATACAATATTCGACAAAGGCACCGTTCAATGACCAACAAGACTAAGATCCCAATAATACATTTACATAATTTAAATACAACATACCTTCATAAAACTGATATAAATTACTAAATAGACTGCCACTAAAATGGCTGAATCTGTTCCCGCAAATCGTGATGAATGTTCTGCTTGATCGACTCAATTATCGATAGGTTACACTAAACTATAAAAAATTGAAACGGTTAAACATTTCCCCCCTGTGAAAATGACGTCCCGTCATAGTCATAACATTTGTATAGCCATTCATGAGTTCAGTCGATTGTCCACATTTTAAAATCATTATATGTACTATAGCACTAGAAATTAACATGTACTAAATATTTACAACAGAATATAAGATAAAACTTGCAAACCACATAAATGCAGCAATAATTTGACTATTCATATATCTGCACTAATGCAGCTTCCTTTCTGTGAAAGAAAAACATACATTTAACAATTCATATCTGAATTAAGTTCACGATTCTTCTCTTCCCCTCTAAATGAATTGTGTGCTCTAAAATAGGTTACATATATATGTACAGATTATAATAAAATTTTACTTCATAATAGCATCTACTACATTTCTAGCAATGTCACAGTCCATATTGTTTAAAATTCCAGAAGCTTGAAATCTGCTATCAATAGGTCCGTTCACGACACTAAACATGTGAAAATCATCATATCTTGTTGGTTGTTTCCTTGGTCGTTCTGATTTTCTTGTAGGTTGCACTGGTCATTTCCTTCTTTTCTTTCTTGTTGTATCATTCACATCTTGTTCTTGCACTGTAGTGTCTTGAGTGATTTCATGTTCAGATTATCTCTGTCAGTATTCTCTACTTCTACTGTTGGTTCCATGGTTTCATTATCGGTTTCAGTGTTGGATTCATTTTCTTCATTTCGCAGCTGAATTACATCTGTATTCCTCTCGGCTTCTTGTTCTCCAGAGAGTAGACTATTCCCAACTGTGATTTCCTCATTAACTGTTCTCGTTCGCACATCACTATCATGTCTGGGCGATGTGTATGCTACATCACTAGACTCTGTGACTCGTTCTCTGTTCCCTTTTACCATGAGTTTGTGGGCGTCCCCACTTACACTTGTTCTCGGAACATGTATATAACCCACACTATCTTCATCAGAACTGTTGCTTTGTGACGGTTCACTCTGTGCAACATCTAACAACTTACTTTTGGATGCATCCTTCTCATAAACAGCAGTTTTTTCTGCACTGGGTCAATCACTTCTTGTTGACTTGCCTCGTCGTGATTTCCCTGAGTTTGCACTGGAAACAAATGATTCCTATGCAAAGTTTTAACTCTACCACTTTCCACACCTGTAAGCCTGAATACAGGAATATTTTCTGTTGGTTGTTCTGTTGTCACATACAGTTCTTCTTCATATTTGTCTGCGAGCTTGTGCTTTCCTTCAAGTCATAACTCTGCTTCTGCTTTTCTCTGGTTTTAGAAATATGCTTTTCTACAATATCTCTTGTCTTAATGATTCTATTTTTCAAATCATCAATATACTATTGAGTTGTCTTGTTGATTGATGTTTCTTGGGTTCTTTCAAATACAGTATCAATTGGTAATTTTGGCTTCCGTCCAAACATCAATTCGAAAGGTGAAAACTTCGTTGATTCATGTGGAGTTTATGTATTTTTTCCAGTTGTCTTTCTGTTCATTTTCCAAAGTACCTAATATATTTAATAGTGTTCTGTTGAATCTTTCTGGACCGGCATTGCCTTGGGGATGGTAAATGGATGTATGTGTCTTCTTCATGTTGGTGATGTTTACATAATTATTTGATGATTTCGGATTCAAAATTTGCTCCCTGATCTGAATGCAATCTAGTTGGAATACCGTAATGGATAATAAAATTGTTGAGAAATGCTTCTGCAGTAGTCTTTGCAGTATGATTTCTAGTAGGAATAGCAAGTGCAAATTTGGTGAAGTGATCTGTAATCACTAGAATGCTGTTGTATCCTCCTTTTGATGATTCCAATGAGAGATAGTCAAAACAAATGAGCTCTAGTGGATATGTTGTATGCACATTAACTAGGGGTGCTCTGGTGTTAGTAGCAGTTTTCCGTCGTAAACATCTGTTGCACTGTGACACGTATTTCTCTATCTCCGTTGTCATTCTAGGCCAAAATAATCTTTGCCGTACAAGTTTCAAAGTTCTTTCTTTACCAGGATGTCCTACATCAGTATGAAGACCTTTCAACACATCTGCCTTATACACTTCAGGTATCACTAACTGTTCAATGTGTTCACCTTGGTCTTCAATTTCTCTGAACAACACACCTCTCTTGATCTTCAAACTTGCAAAGTTCTTTTTCATGTTCAGATCTAGCTTCCTGTATATGTGTTGTGGGAGTTTCTTATCGATGACTGCTCTTATCCACTGGTCAACTGTAGGATCAGATCGTTGGGCTTTTCGAATTTCACGCAGTTCCATTTGAGCCAATGGTTGTCCAAAGTTATCAGCTATATCTACTACATTTAAAGATAAACAAGGCATGTTTCAAAATAATAATAACTGCACTGAAGAGAATTGCAAATAGCTTTGACAACATTATTATCACGTTGTAAACAATCACTAGACTATACATCTTTTGCTTGTCGGTATCTGCTTAATGCGTCAGCATCTGTGTTGTTAACACCTCGCCTGTAAAAATATCAAAGTTATATTCTCCCAACGCAGCAGCCCATCTTTGACCGGTGGCATCTAGTTTTGCTGAAAATAAAACATACGTCAAGGGATTATTGTCTGTGTACACTGTAAAATGATTATGTGATAAATATTCAGAAAATTTCTCTGTAATGGCCCACTTTAATGCTAGAAATTCTAATTTGAATGCAGAATAGTTCTTTTCCGACTTTGAGAGTGCTCTGCTGGCATAAGCTATGACTCTTTTCCGATTGTCAGCTTGTTGTTGGTACAGTACTGCTCCCAGACCTTGTGTTGACGCATCTGTGTGCAATTCAAACGGTTTCTGAAAATCAGGATAAGCCAAAATAGGTGATGTGGTTAATATGACTTTTAATTTATCAAAAATTTCTTGGTTTTCTTTTGTCCATGTCCAGTCTTTAGCATCTTTCTTCTGTTGAGCTTTCTTACCTGTAGGATGTGGGATCAAATCTGAAAGAGGTTTAGTGAGTTTACTGCAATCTTTGATTAATCTCCGGTAGCACTTAGCGAATGCTAAGAAATAATGTAAATAGTTAGGGTTTTGTGATGTTGGCCAATTTCTTATCTTGTCAATTTTCTCAGGATCTGTCTCTACCCCTTCGTTGCTCACAATGTGACCTAAGAAATTAACACGTTGTTTGAAAAAATGACACTTTTCAGGACTAAGTTTCAAGTTACATTCCTGCAATTTAGATAAAACTAATGCTAACCGCTCTAAATGCTCAGACACCGTGTTGCTGAAAATTATCAAATCATCAAGAAAAATAACACATATTTTCATATTAAAGTCACCCAAACATTCTTGCATTAACCTTTGATAAGTGGCTGGACTGTTAAACAAACCGAAAGGCATCTTGTTAAATTCAAAGAATCCGAGTAGTCCTACAGTAAATCCAGTGCGTTCTTTATGTTCCTCTTGTATTTCAACTTGATGGTACCATGCCTTCAGGTCTACAGTTGTAAAGTACTTCGCTCCCTGCAAACAATCAAATATTTCTTCAGTTCTTGGAAGAGCAAATGAATCCTTTAAGGTTCTGTCGTTCAGCATTCTGTAGTCAACACAAAGTCTAAGTTTTCCGTTCTTCTTTCGCACTATGACAATGATGGATGAAAATGGAGATTTAGATGGTCGTATAATGTTACATGCTAACAGTTGTTCTATATGCTGTCTAACTTCGTTGATCACTCCAGGCGGTATTCTTCGGTGTTTCTGCTTAAATGGTCTTTCATAATGTAAATCAATTCGGTGTTTGATGGTTGTGCAGTTTCCAATATCAGTGTCACTTGTAGAGAATATATTGCGGTGTTTCATTAGAAGGTCAGTTAATGAACAATTGTCGTTGTTCAGGTTCTAGGATGTTTTCTTCATCAATGCTGAGTTCTTTGAATATTTTCTGCCGTTTTCTGTTTTTGTCTTCTTCTTCTAATCTGTCAAGCACTTCTTCTGCTACTTCTACTGGTTTTGTAGTTCGCACAAGATAGCTTTTGGTGCCAGACATACAGTGTTGGTTGACAAATTGGTCAAGGTAACAATTATGTTCTCCTTTCCAGACATCATTAATGCTGGACTCACTTCAACAGTACTAGGCAATTTACTTGCAGTACACAATCAAAAATAAACATGGTTGACTTTCCGTTCGTGGTATGACCTCTACTGTCAACTCCACTTCAATGCAGCCTAAATATGGTAATAACTGTCCGTCAGCGCACTCTACATGGAGAATTTCTTGCAAAGGTTGTAATGGAATGTCTTTAAAGTGTTCTTCGTAGAAGGAGTTGGCGATAACACTTACACAGCTTCCTGTGTCCAACAGTGCTTGCGTTTCTTTGCCGTTAATATAGATGCTGGCTTCGTTAGATTCTCCTACTAATTTGGGATCTGTAATTGTAGTGCCCGCATTCGATCCTTGTCGTTAATATAGATGTTGGCATCATTAGATTCTCCTACTAATTTGGAAACTGTTATTGTAGTGCCCGCATTCGATCCTTGCCGTTAATATAGATGTTGGCTTCGTTAGATTCTCCTACTAATTTGGAATCTGTAATTGTAGTGCCCGCATTCGATCCTTGCCGTTCATATAGATGTTGGCTTCGTTAGATTCTCCTACTAATTTGGAATCTGTAATTGTAGTGCCCGCATTCGATCCTTGCCGTTAATATAGATGTTGGCTTCGTTAGATTCTCCTACTAATTTGGAATCTGTTATTGTAGAGCCCGCATTCGATCCTTGCCGTTAATATAGATGTTGGCTTCGTTAGATTCTCCTACTAATTTGGAATCTGTTATGGTAGTGCCCGCATTCGATCCTTGCCGTTAATATAGATGTTGGCTTCGTTAGATTCTCCTACTAATTTTGGATCTGTTATGGCAGTGCCCGCATGCGATCCTTGCCGTTAATATAGATGTTGGCTTTGTTAGATTCTCCTACTAATTTGGAATCTGTTTTTGTACTGCCCGCATTCGATCCTGGCCGTTAATATAGATGTTGGCTTCGTTAGCTTCTCCTACTATTTTGGGATCTGTAATTGTAGTGCCCGCATTCGATCCTTGCCGTCAATATAGATGTTGGCTTCGTTAGATTCTCCTATTAATTTGGGATCTGTAATTGTAGTGCCCGCATTCGATCCTTGCCGTTAATATAGATGTTGGCTTCGTTAGATTCTCCTAATAATTTGGAATCTGTTATTGTAGTGCCCGCATTCGATCCTTGCCGTTAATATAGATGTTGGATTCGTTAGATTCTCCTACTAATTTGGAATCTGTTATTGTAGTGCCCGCATTCGATCCTTGCGGTTGATATAGATGTTGGCTTCGTTAGATTCTCCTACTAATTTGGAATCTGTTATTGTAGTGCCCGCATTCGATCCCTGCCGTTAATATAGGTGTTGGCTTCGTTAGATTCTCCTACTAATTTGGAATCAGTTATTGTAGTGCCCGCATTCGATCCTTGCCGTTAATATAGATGTTGGCTTCGTTAGATTCTCCTACTAATTTGGAATCTGTTATTGTAGTGCCCGCAGTCGATCCTTGCCGTTAATAAAGATGTTGGCTTCGTTAGATTCTCATACTAATTTGGAATCAGTTACTGTAGTGCCCGCATTCGATCCTTGCCGTTAATATAGATGTTGGCTTCGTTATAATCTCCTACTAATTTGGGATCTGTTATTGTAGTGTCAGCATGCGATCCTTGCCGTTAATATAGATGTTGGCTTCGTTAGATACTCCTACTTAATTTGGAGCTGTTATTGTAGTGCCCGCATTCGATCCTTGCCGTTAATATAGATGTTGGCTTCGTTAGATTCTCCTACTGATTTGGGATCTGTTATTGTAGTGCCCGCATTCGATCCTTACCGTTAATATAGATGTTGGCTTCGTTAGATTCTCCTGCTAATTTGGAATCTGTAATTGTAGTGCCCGCATTCGATCCTTGCCGTTAATATAGATGTTGGCTTCGTTAGATTCTCCTACTAATTTGGAATCTGTTATTGTAGTGCCCGCATTCGATCCTTGTCGTTAATATAGATGTTGGCTTGGTTAGATTCTCCTACTAATTTGGAATCTGTAATTGTAGTGCCCGCATTCGATCCTTGCCGTTATTATAGATGTTGGCTTCGTTAGATTCTCCTACTAATTTGGAATCTGTTATTGTAGTGCCCGCATTCGATCCTTGCCATTAATATAGATGTTGGCTTCGTTAGATTCTCCTACTAATTTGGAATCTGTAATTGTAGTGCCCCCATTCGATCCTTGCCGTTAATATAGATGTTGGCTTCGTTAAATTCTCCTACTAATTTGGAATCTGTAATTGTAGTGCCCGCATTCGATCCTTGCCGTTAATATAGATGTTGGCTTCGTTAGATTCTCCTACTAATTTGGAATCTGTCATTGTCGTGCCCGCAGTCGATCCTTGCCGTTAATATAGATGTTGGCTTGGTTAGATTCTCCTACTAATTTGGAATCTGTCATTGTAGTGCCCGCAGTCGATCCTTGCCGTTAATATAGATGTTAGCTTCGTTAGATTCTCATACTAATTTGGGATCTGTTATTGTAGTGCCCGCATTCGATCCTTGCCGTTAATATAGATGTTGGCTTCGTTAGATTCTCCTACTAATTTGGAATCTGTTATTGTAGTGCCCGCATTCGATCCTTGCCGTTAATATAGATGTTGGCTTCGTTAGATTCTCCTACTAATTTGGGATCTGTTATTGTAGTGCCCGCATTCGATCCTTGCCGTTAATATAGATGTTGGCTTCGTTAGATTCTCCTACTAATTTGGAATCTGTTATTGTAGTGCCCGCATTCGATCCTTGCCGTTAATATAGATGTTGGCTTCGTTAGATTCTCCTACTAATTTGGGATCTGTTATTGTAGTGCCCGCATTCGATCCCTCAATAAGAGCATTTACACTTTTAAATTTCTGTTTCCATTCTGCAAGTCATTCGGGCCGACTTGCAAAGTGTCCCCGGCCACCACATGTGTGACATGCACCTCGGAAGGTGTTACTGCCTAGTGATCTTCTAGGTTTGTAGCTGCCTCTTTCTCCTCTATGTTGTGGTGGTTGTTGGAATCTCCCTCTTCTAAAGTTTCTGCCAACATAATAGGTTGGGTTAGTGTTCCCCTTCTGCAATTCCTCAATCTTCCTGTTCAATTCGTTTACCATCTCTCTCAATTCGTTGATCTCTGACTTCTCTTCCTTTTCAGTCTTCTGAGCAACATTGCATGGCTTCTTCTTATCTGTTGTTTGGAGCTCTTTCTCCAATCTTCGTAACTCTATCTTGAACCTGTCGTAGTCATCTATTGCGTCGTACTTGTACTGAGCTATATCCTTCAGCTCAAGTTTCAATCCTTGAAAAAGCACTTGTTTCAAGAGCTGATCATCTCCTCTTTTGATTGCTTTCAGTTCTTCTGCTCTGGCGTACAAATCTTCCAGCCTTGATGCATAAGTTGTAACTTCTTCAGATCCTTGGGTACAGGAGTAAAATTTTCTCATGACCGACTCCTGCGATTCTATGCTACCGTAAGTACCTTCTAGCTTCTTCTTAACTTCTTGGATGGTTATACTAGGTCCTAATCTCCGCACGATATCGCTGGCTGTGCCTCGCACTGACCTTCTCACTCCCAGCGTAACTTGCTTTTCCGTGAATGTTCCCTCTGTCAACAGTGTGTCTATTTCATACTTAAAGGCATCCCACGAAACTTCACCTTTATTATCTTCCCCCGAGAATGTAGAAAACTTTGGGAAATGGTATGTTCCTGTCTCTGGAGTAGCAGGAGTTCTCAGTAATGAATACTCATACCTTGATCTTTCGATTGGCTGTGTCTTGATGGTTTTCTATCCTCGCCCATCTTCTGGCCAAGACTTCTCAGAAATAGACCCAAGTCTTCCTCACTTTCTGTCTGAGGATCCATGTTCAAAGCATGAAGCGCCTCTAGTAGCTTCTTTTCCTTTTCTGACAACGTTTGTTCTCGTTCAGACCCACCGCTTACTAATTCACTCTTAGATGAGTCATCTTCTTCCTTTGACCTTGCATAATCCCTACTATCCATTATAATTAAGAAACTAATTAATAAACAGACTGAAATGTAAAACAGATTCTACATAATACACACAAAATAAATTATGGAAATCCTCTGCAAATCTGAAAATGTGCAAATAAATGTTAATGTTTTAATAAAAATTTACATTGCTGCAACAAGTATAAAACATCAAACTACTCACTGCAAAATAATACAGTTATAAATCAATTAATCAATCTGCCTTTCCTGAAATTTTAAAACAGGCATGTCAAGGTCAAACTTTCAATGTCAATACTTTTACCGTCAAGGTCAATATCCCAGTATATCAAGCATGTGTAGCATTCAGCAAGATTTCAAATTAAACCACCGCTATATAGCTGTGTGATATGAATGCTGGTCACTACCTCCAGACAAACAACACATCTGAAATAAAACTAGTTGGCCTCTGAAAAGTACTGTTATAACAAAAAATAATATGATATACTATGTACTGTTTTCAAAATGATGGCAACATTATGAAAAGTAAAGATGCTTCAGCTAAATATAATTATAGACTTGTTAGAATTAAGAACCTCCACCTAGGTTTATTTATTTATATGCTATGGTATAATGCAATAGTGACACTTTCCCAAATTTTCCTTTTCACTTTCCTAGACTATTTAGAAAATTGCAGTTCTAAATGAAACAGATAACAAAATATAGCAAAATATTTACAAAATACTGTACCCAAATGGTTGTTTACAACCTGATAAAGAAATTCAACTGCCATTGACTAAATAAATGGCCTTCCACTATTGGTACTTACAAAAACAAGTTAAACAGCTGTCTGGATCAATCAATAGGCCACTAGACTGCAATTTAATTGTCACATGGTCCACTGTCAGTTCGAGGGTCCTTGACGATGTACACACTGCAACTCCAAGCTGCCCCCTCAATACAAATCAGCAGTGCAAAAACACTTTTCAGTTGTTAAACAATAGAAACAAAAGTTTATACACTTTGGGCGCCATTTGTAAATTGTGTGCTGTAGTGATAGATGAATAGTAAATTATCTACACAACACAATGGGTTCGATTATATGTCTGTTTAATAGTTACCCTCCATGTTCACGTCAATCAGTTGACAACATGATAGTATTTAATACTAATATGAGTATATATCTGTCAAGGTCGCAGACACTGATATCACTTGCATGAGTATATATCTGTCAAGGTCGCAGACACTGATATCACGTCTATGAGTATATATCTGTCAAGGTCGCAGACATTGATATCACGTGCATGAGTATATATCTGTCAAGGTCGCAGACACTGATATCACGTGTATGAGTATATATCTGTCCAGGTCGCAGACATTGATATCATGTGTATGGGTATATATCTGTCAAGGTCGCAGACACTGATATCACGTGTATGAGTATATATCTGTCAAGGTCGCAGACACTGATATCACGTGTATGAGTATATATCTGTCAAGGTCGCAGACACTGATATCACGTGTATGAGTAAATATATGTCTAGGTCGCAGACACTGATATCACGTGTATGAGTATACATCTGTCAAGGTCGCAGACACTGATATCACGCGTATGAGTATACATCTGTCAAGGTCGCAGACACTGATATCACGCGTATGAGTATACATCTGTCAAGGTCGCAAACACTGATATCACGCGTATGAGTATATATCTGTCAAGGTCGGAGACACTGATATCACGTGTATGAGTATATATCTGTCGAGGTCGCAGACACTGATATCACGTGTATGAGTATATATCTGTCAAGTTTGCAGACACTGATATCACATGCTGAAGCCCTGCAATTATAAATTACGGATTCTCAACAGTAATAGACCAAATATACAATCACAATAATATTGAAATATATAATCATGATGATGAAGGAATAAATATACGCTAATATCTAGTGGCCGTCTATACAATGTTTCCGCTGAATTACATCACAATAACTCGACAACTTAAACAAATTGTTCACACCGGCATAATAAGAACAATAGTAATTGCAATTAGAACAATATGTACATTTCCATACAGGACATTTACCACAACAACAACATACCAATTGTGGATTGGCCTCTCACGACAACACCTGACACTGGACCCTGAGCTGTTCCCCTGTGCTGGGCTACTGCAATATTAATGCATATGTGCACATAAATATTAAAGACGGTGATAATTGTTACGACCGTTAATAATATAATAGCATACACAGGCCATTTTTGAAACTTAAGAAAAACTATAATTATTATATATCATTGGAAAGGTTCAATTCATTATATAGAGATAATTATAGCCCTTTGCTTACTGCGATATTAAGCTATTATTCACATAAAATGCCGCATTATTGAAAAAAAGATCCTTTGCAACACTCTTCAGTAAACCATTCATAGAATTTGTTTTTTTAAAAACTCCAGCATTTTATTTTGTAAGAAAAACACGTGTCCAGCATTTGAAAAAAATATGTTAAAACGATTTCCTCTAAGTGGCTGTAATGGCAAACCTAAAAGCTGGTTAGATTAAAAAAAAAAAAACAGAAATAAAAGTCAAAAAAGCTGAATGGCAACCATTTTTCAAATCGCCTCTTCATGCGAATGCCTTGCAGGCTGTGTGTACCAGTCGATTTGTTCCGGACTGTCCGGATTTTGTAAAAGAAGGATTATCCATAGGAATGTTACCTTCAAAATGTTCTTTCTCCGATTCATATATCGCCTGCTGTGAAACATCAGCCATGTGCACTAGTGTATGGAGGCCACAGTAAAAATTATTCATTTGACAGTCAACAGTCAGACTAATCGCTTGTTTAGACTCTTCAATCGTGCTTTTATAATTTTTAACTACATCTGGCAATAAACTGGCCCTATATTCAGAATTTCTTCAAGCATTGAATAAAATTTTGTTTCTGTGGACGCTCTGTCACTCATGGTATTTTTTATATTACAAAGAATTTGTTTTGCTGGACTTTCCGTATTTTCGCCCTTACTTGCTAAGTCAATGTCATTTAAAATATCTTTAAATGTGTCGAATGTATAAGATGCTGATTTGGTCGCCATATCATGTAAACCTAAAAGCAAGTAGTTTCCGTCACTTTCAGACAATTGCCGTCGGACTATCACAGACCTTTCCACTGACCAATTGTTAATTGTGCTTACAGACGGCAGTTTAATGGGACTTTTGTTTCAAAGTTTTAAAACAGCTTTAATTACCGGACTCACATTTTCACAAGACACATGACAATCTGAAGTCTGTAAACACATTCATGAAGCTCTGGCATATAACAGTTTTTTCATCAAATAAGGCCATATCTTCAATGTTCTGCAAAGAAGCATTTTGAATATTGAGATCATCAATTATAACTTAAAGGTTCTTGATCTCTTCATTTCTTTGCAGTATTTCATTTTTTAGGTCACATATTTTTTAATTAAGTTCCTGAATTTCTAATTCATGTTCTGTAACCATATCAATGTCAGCGTCAAATTTCTAAAATTTTCTCGTCAACATGCTTCTCTGTTAGCAGTGCGTTTTGAAGCTTTTCGCTGCGATTCAGTTTTATTAATATATTTACCAAAACTTTCATTTAAACTATCTTTTTCAGCCAAGGTTTAATCGAATTCGTCTCCTTTCAATTTTATTTCATTTTTCGTTTGATGCAGCTCAGATGCCAGAGTTTCAGACACAGACATATAAGCCTCAGCTCTAATACGCAAATCATCATTTGTAGAAAATGGATCAGTTCGATTACTTTGACTGACATTTTCATTTTGTTTCTCAATCTGAAACCTTTCATTCATAAAGCGATCCAAATTTACTTTCCCCTTTACACTCATTTTACTTATTTAAATTCTGAAATGTTTGCTATGTACGTGTAACAATACCCAGTACTGATTTATATTTCATATTCTGTCCATATTTTTCAATGATATATTTTGTTGTTCTGTCAATGCCACGGCACTTGATATACTCAACAACACTTCAATTTTTCAGAATTTCTGAATCCATTGTGATCGATCTGAAAATAAATAAAAGACTGATACTTACATGATGTTAAGAACTTGCACTAATATCCAGCATGACCCGAGGGCAGCTACAAAAATAAATAAATAAAAAAACTGAAAGGAATGAAAATAAAACAAATCATAATATATGTTGTCAGGCCTTTTTCTGACCTTTTTGGGATAAAGTACCTTGGTTAATTTGGGAATTTATCGACGTAAACTTTTCAAAATCGGGAAAAATTTGTATTGCTTAATCGTTAGAATAATGAAGAAATTTACATAAGAATTTTACAGCACTAATAATTTTAATTTAACTCTAAATTGTGATATATACCTAAGCAAGCTATGCAAACAAGAGTTTGAAATCATATGCATGTCTCATATACTAAAAGCATTGTATATTTATAATAAAAAAAAACAAATCTGACCAACTTCACCAAAATAAAATTTTGGGATCTACTGTCTACATGATTTAACTTTTAATGATGTGTTAATAAACATCTTTTTGTGCCTCCACTACGTAGATCGCGAAAATATGGGATAACTTGAAAATAAATCTTTACCTCCTTTTATTTAAATCCTTCCATTAACTGACACATCTACTTTACTTTTGTAAATAACAAAACATTTGCCCATAATTCAGGTTAAATTTCATCATGATAGAGAACAAACAAATCGTTTTTCTTTGTGTTATCCATTTTATTACACAGCTATTAGAGTGTTCTTCCCTTGTAAACAATGTCAATGATAAAACTAGAGGATATCAAAATGTAAAGCCAATGTGAAAAGATCGGCTGTGAAGTATTGAAAAATCGTATTTTCACTTTCATTTTCAAAAAAAATACAGGTTTTTTACAATTGTGAATTTTGGGGTCAGAATTGGGAAAAATTATGCATATTTGGCATTGGGAACGGGTCCTACTATCGGACCCGTGAGAGCAGTAGAAAAAGGCCTGGTTGTTCATAATTATATCAACAATTCCTATTCCAAACAAAGTATTTTTTTAATAATTTGCATCAAAATAAATATACATTTTATGAAAATAAAACAATTAACAATTTGAATTAGTATATTTAATTTGAATTAAATTGGCTAGTTACTTTAGTTTTTGTCAATGTTTTTTAGTTTTAGTTTTTGTCAATGATACGGCAAAACCACAATGCTTCAGAAAATTAAAATAAAACAATATTAATAGTTAAACTTTGACATTCAATTTTCAAGAAAGTATTCAAACTAAAATTTGAACTAACTAATGATACTTTTCAAGGTTAACAATACATAAATGTAGCTCTCTCTGGACCATTTGAAAATTAAAATGAAATTACTAATAAGTCTACATATATTGAACTACCACAACTTCCAAGTACGTAGATATTTCCTTAAATGAATTACAGATATAGTCACTAATCAGGCATTAAACGAATGATACATACTGTGAAATTAATTCTACAACATACATTAAACGTACAATATACACCCAAACTATGATATTTGTTGAAATCGTTTTTGTTTACATGAAACCGAAAGCGAAAAATTGAAATTCTGACGACTCCCGGTATCACCTGGAAATTCCCTTAGTCTTAGCTTACAAAATACATTTGCGTGGGAAATGCGCGTCCTAGATTTGAAATGACCTTGACAAAATCGTATAGGAATGTTGCTTGTTATTGTTTACAATTAGGATTTTTCGCGCATGCGCACTGACTGGTTGGCAACAGCGCTGGTTACAGATACAGAAAACATGCACACATACATGTGTTTGCTCGATAAATCGATCGAAATTTCCGAAATACATATTTAAACACAACACATAAAATAAAATAAAAAAAACAGTCACATACCGTATTTAAACAATACACATAAAATTTAAAAAAAACAACAATCACATACCGACTTAAGTATATAATAAACAAAATTAATATATCAAATAGGCAGGTTAAACAAAAAGTTTCAATGCTTTGAACTAAGCCATAACTTCTCAGTTAAATTTACTTTAGACACGAATAAAAGAACTTTTATTTTTAAAAATGATAATGTTTTTTACGAATCCTGATAATTTGTACCAAAACAGTAATGCTATGAATGCACTGTGTATGCTAATGTGTGTTATTTTTTATGTAATAAAGTTGCAGGAGATGCATTGTAACGTACAACAAATGTACTGATCAGTCATGTAATATCAACCTGAAAAGAAACCTGTAGCGTAATACTCGTTAAAAGACAATATTTAAATATGATTTATATTTTTTTAGCACATTGGAATACACAATTTGATGAACTCATTACTTATCAGGGATCCCTCTCTGGTTTGGGGGAAGAGTGACTGTACCCTCAGGCGGGGGAATTTTAGCGTCTTTTTACACAGAAAGCGAAATTTTGACTTAGCAAACGAGTCAACAATAAAAACTATTAAATATAGTTTTTAAATCACTTTATTTAGTCTAAGTCTTTACCTGACAACTTTATTCATGAAAATTATCAATAAATTGAATATTATATTAACTAGTCAAATTTTAACCATCTACGGTCTACCACTTGAAAATTATCAGGTGGAGCAGTGCAACAGATAATTTTTCTTGCAATTTAACAGATTTTCACTTCTGATTTTTAAATCGTTTTTTAACTTCCAATGTGTAACCTTAATTAATTTTGTTAAACTACTTTTACTAATTCTAATACAGTAATAAACTGTGTTTTCGACTGAAAGACACTGTATTTGTGCCTTTTTGTTTCACCTGTTTTTAAAACTTTTAAGCAGAAGCCATTTTCCCAAAACAGAAATTACGGTTCCCGGCAAACAAGTTAGCAGTTAACTGTATATAAATGAAGTTTTATTATGAAAGCACAAATAATCGGGAACCAGACAAGTCAAAACAGTCATTTAACATGACAATGTGATGTTCTTCGGATTTTATCGTTAAGGTTACAGTATACTAAATATTTCAGGTGTGCAATGCTATACTCTCTAAATAAATCAACACCATTTATTTGAAGACACAATTTTCTGTATAGTCACTTGCCATGACTTTATTTTTGAATATTTCTTTGTACATGTGGTAGGAAAAACATTGTTGTGTACTAAAAATTCACTGTTTCGCTTGAAGGTTGGAGACTACATGACGAGACTTTGACAGTTGGCAGTATACCTTCAACTGGAGAGTAGCCGGTAAAAAGATGGCCGTAAAACAGTGAACTTTGATTCGCGTCGAGTTCTTTCTTACATATCACATGACCTATCTTTTTTATTGTCTAAATCAATTCGGCTCGGAATGCTCTTTAAGAAAAGGTATGGTTATGAGGGTCTCTACGCGCAAAATGTTGAGTTTATTTTTTGTTGAATTTATTGCTTTTACATTGAATTTTGTTAAGGAAATCTTTTAGTATATTGTGACCTAAACTGACTTTGGGTTAAAATAAAATATCGTCTGCAAGTGCAAAATATGGATGAGAAAGCAGATTTTTGGTCATTTCTGAGCAAAAGAGTAGAAAATAAGTGCATTAAATGCATCAATTCAGATTGTTTGATCTGGAATGGTTGTATTTCAAATAGTTCCTTACCCTATTATGGCCGAATGAGGGCTAAATTGCCTTCGGACATAAAATCAGAGACATACTTGGTTCACCGTGTAGCGTTAATGTGCTACATGAAGTCAGAATTGAACGCCAGGGACTCTGTGAGCCACTTATGCAACAATAGCTTGTGTGTTAAGCCTGAACATTTAAACATAGAGCCCCATTCCACCAACATGGAACGGCGGACATGTTTACAGTTCGGACAGTGCAGCGGGCATGGAACTGAGCCAGCCTGCATATTTGGTAAAAACATGAATACAACAAGCTTTATCACTTCCTTTTATTCATAGAAATACACTTAAAATACATAAATGCATGTTTTTTTCATTTTATATCTATTTCTATTGGGTATTTTTGCCTTTTTCAGGTAGAGGAACGCCTGATGCTGACGCGAGGGCCACTTGTTAGAGGTCTCTTATGCCAAAACAGGTAATAATAACAATTTATTATCAGGTACACAATCAACTAAGCATATTTATGATACTTAAGGTGTGGAAGACTGTCATAATCAGGTTTGGGGTCACTCATGCCCTTGCCGTAGTGTAATTCCTCATGCAGTTTGTATCGATAATTCCGCGTCCTGGCACGTAAAGCTCGTGCTTTGTTGGTAGCGGATGTTTGCTTTCGGTTAAGGTCGTTGCGGTCCTCATATGCTATCTGCTTAATAATCTTTGACCCCTGGGTAAGGTTAGCATTTAGTTCAGTGGTTTTTGCAATTACAGAGTCAGCATAGCCATTGTTTAATTTGTGAACCTGCCCGTGAATTCGACCTACACAGTTGCGTGAGAAAGTCACAGTTTTAGGATTGACAGCTTGGTACGACCTGTTTACTGCTTCACTTTTTTGGGTTGTGGTTAAAAGTTTGGTAGCGTCAAGAGCAGCTGGACCTAAAACCATTTCAATGCATTTTTTAAGGACTTGTTGGTCACTGTCAACCATTTTAACCTTGACATTGTCTGGCATGAAATTCTTAGCTTGCCTATTTGTACCAGCACAGACATAACTGTACTTTGCACAATGAGTACCGCAGTAACCACTGAAGCATAGAACAATGGTTGCGATTACATCAACCATGACCTTCTTTAGAACCTTGATGTCACCCTGGTGTTTATTGTGGGCAGCTTTAAGCTCAGCCATACACCTAGCTTTGACCGAGAGAGCGAACCGACTCCTGATATTAGACTTGGAATGACCCTTGAGCATGCCCTTTGAGAAAGGCGCTTTGTTGAGCTCGCGCTTCAGCGAGTTGCCTAGGTGCCTCAGATCCTTAAGATGACCCACATTGTGACCGTGAGAGTTACGAACACCTTGGAATGCCCTACTGTCCCCATCACAAGTGAAATTTGCTATTTTGATGTCCTTAGAGATCTGGTCACCTAACAACCTATTCCATTTGCCTTCATCACCTATTGGTTCCCTCTCTGAAACATTTGCAGAACAATGCCCCCTATGATTGGGGCACTGAACAGGTTTACCCTTATTCCTAAGCATTGATGCAGTCCTGCATAGTTTATTTGCTACTTGTACCCCTACAATTTGCTTGTTTCTGGTATTGTTTTCACACATAGTGCTTATGGCAATAGTTCCGGCTTGAAAGGGTGTCGCGTCAGAGTTAACAATTGGATTGTTGTAGCAAGTGTCCCCTTCAACATTTACCTTAGAGGGATCTTTTTGACCAATTTTGGCATTTTCAGCAACTAAGTTTTCTCTAATCTGGTACATGCTTCTCTCATTTAGGGATTTAAGGGCAGTATTGACCTTATTTGCTTGTTTTTGCATAGCAAGTGGAGAGGGAGCAATGATATTGGTTGTGTTGAGAATTCTGCGGGAACCTGTGTTCCCAATAGAAGTACTTGCAACACCTATTTGGAAGCCTACATTGATCTGAGCTGCCTTTCTGCCCCTGGTACTTGATGGAACCTCATTGTAAAGCTTATAATGCTTGCCTACATATCTGCATCTTGTACATTTTAACCTTTCCTCCCAGCCTAAGCCCCACTTTATGGAAGCACTGCCGTCAATTACCAAGTCGCCCCTACATTTATCACTTCTTAACCTATGCTTTCTATTTTCAGAGGACATCATAGACTGGAGTAGGGCGGGGACATAGACCTTGTTCGTAAGTAAGTCGGGATGGACTTTTGATGGAGCAGGAACCCGTAACAGGTCTACATAGCGAATCTTGTTCGCTCTCGGACGCACTAGGGCTTAGCTGGGGTTTGAGAGCCGTCTACATCCCGAAAAGTAAGAACCTTGTCATTGTAAGCTACCCGTGCTTCAAAGGATGACCTTTCTAACCTTACATAGGTTGTGTTGGAATTTGACCTTCTTTCATAATTATGTTTTTTTCCCTTCACCGGACTAGTCCCACCTCGTTTAAAACCAACATTGAGCAACTTTTTCTTTTGCTTGGTTATGAACCCCATTTTGACCAGATTGCCACCTTAAAAAAAGTCAAAGTACTTATTTTGTGCCCAAAATATGCAATTTTGTATTCCCTTAAACCTCTAAATGTGAGCAGGCAATGCAAATTGACCACCTGCTGCAGTTTAAAGGCACTCATGACATTATATACTAGAATATATAATTGGTGGCCTGTAATTAAAGAGGCTGCGACAAACAAGGTGCTTTAAAGACTTTACACTTTATTGGTTTGAAACAAGCAATTACTGGAAGCTGATTGATTTCTACACTTCAAAGTATCTTTGATCTCCCATTTTGACTAATTTGTTAATTGTCTTGGATGAAAGTGGAATTTTTTTTCTATTAAATTTACATTTTTGGGGTGATTTTTTTTTAAAAATACACAAAAAATACATTATCAAAATGGCTTAGAGTAAAAATATCTAACAAAGTCATTCTCTCCTCACCCCACATAAGCCCCCCATACATGTTTGTTTGGTTTGTTTGGGTAATTTGTCACAAATATTGCAAATATCAGCTTTAATTGTTAGAGGGACATTTAAGCTTCAAGACGCTTGAAATCACCGGCTTCCGACCAAAATCACCTGTGTTTGAAAATATGAAATAAAATGGCCAAATGGACAGATATACAAGCCAAACTTAAAATATTGGTGCAATATGCATGGGAAGATAATTATATGCAAGAAAAACTAATTTTAATGAGAACAAATTTCTCTTATAGGTTACAGTATACTAAATATTTCAGGTGTGCAATGCTATACTCTCTAAATAAATCAACACCATTTATTTGAAGACACAATTTTCTGTATAGTCACTTGCCATGACTTTATTTTTGAATATTTCTTTGTACGTGTGGTAGGAAAAACATTGTTGTGTACTAAAAATTCACTGTTTCGCTTGAAGGTTGGAGACTACATGACGAGACTTTGACAGTTGGCAGTATACCTTCAACTGGAGAGTAGCCGGTAAAAAGATGGCCGTAAAACAGTGAACTTTGATTCGCGTCGAGTTCTTTCTTACATATCACATGACCTATCTTTTTTATTGTCTAAATCAATTCGGCTCGGAATGCTCTTTAAGAAAAGGTATGGTTATGAGGGTCTCTACGCGCAAAATGTTGAGTTTATTTTTTGTTGAATTTATTGCTTTTACATTGAATTTGTTAAGGAAATCTTTTAGTATATTGTGACCTAAACCGTTTGTTATGGTGCTTAAGTAAATCTGATCCCCGAAAATTACTCCCATAAACAACACGAAAACAAATTCGATGGCAGTTCATTTAGGGGAAATTTTGGCCTGAAATGCGGGAAAAATATATACTTTTTAATTGGGGGGAATGATGCCAAATTTCGGCATCAAAAAACAGAGATCGAGACCCCTGACAATACATTATAAAAGAGCAAGAATTCAGTATTTTCGGTCGTTTATATTATCCATGAAAATGACTGCTAAATACTATGGAAGTATAAAACATTTGGTTAAATGACCAGACTGCCACCTGTGGTTTTAGGGCACTTAGAATCAAACTTGACACCATGTTGCTAGTTAGTAACTGTCTGGGCAGTATCTGGTCACAATGAGATAATGGGTTTGTGCTCGAACAAAGGGGCAGTTAAACGCCGGATTAAATACCTAATACGTAAAGCCTATTTGGCATGATCCATTATAGTTGCTTTACATCTTTATTTGCTTTAGTGCCCTGTATTCTGGAATAAGTTAACATAAATGGATATTTTATTTTGAATTTTATTTTGTCACGAACAACAACTTTGTCTTGTATGAGTGTTGCATACATGGATATTGGGCACAATGAATTTATTTCTTTTAATTGCATCATTAGTAAACAATAATTATAAAAAGAAACGATTCATACTGTAATGCAATATATCTTATCATAGCATTATTATGTGCCAACATGTTTTAAAACATTTAATTATTGTGAAAATTAACTAATGTTTTTTCAACACTCTCTATATATGCCAATGTTATGCCCACAACCTTTTGACAACCAGCGGGCGGAGTCAAAACATAACAGGGGCGCGTGATGTCACTCGTCAACGTTCCTATAGAAAAATCATCAATTTGTTAAAAAATCAAGTAAATATTGACGAGGGAGGTGGGGTTCGTCAAAAAATACCTATTTTTCCACCACCAGATAACAATTTCATGCAATTAGTACTGGAAAAATGTGGTTAAACATATGAAGACATTACAAATATGTCACCGGAAATCACGATTAAACACGATATCGCGAGAGTCATGGTTATTGGCAACCCATGTATATTGACAAAATGCCTTCCAAAAAGACGGAAGCTTATTGCGTAATACGATTTCTGAAACATATTTTAGCTTCATTACCAAAATATACATGAAATTATGAATGAAAACATTCTTTTATTAACAACAGAATATAGAGAAAGTAATATTTACTCACCTTGTTGTGTTGAAACAGGCGTTTATTCCAATGTAATATTTACAATACGGTAGAAGACAAAAACAAAATGGCGTCTTTGATTGTGGTTGCTAATATACAATTATGTTGCCATCACAAAATACCAGAGTCTGAGAAAACTACATATTTTCTCCAATTAATACAATATTCGACAAAGGCACCGTTCAATGGCGAACTAGACTAAAATCCCAATAATACATTTACATGATTTAAATACAACATACCTTCGTAAAACTGATATAAATTACTAAATAGACTGTCACTAAAATGGCTGAAATCGTGATGAATGCTCTGCTTGATCGACTAAATTATCGATAGGTTACACTCAACTATAAAATGTTCAACCGGTTACATGTCGATGAATGACAACCGCTCACAAACACGCACAACACACACGATATATAGACCGGACGTGATATATAGAGAATAACAGGTTACTGTCTGGTCTTGTGTAATATATCAGGTGAGGCTTAGAATAATATAACAGCGAGGCTTCATATATTACACAAGACCAGGCAGTAACCTGCTTTTCTAATTAGCATACCACGGATTTCTAAAAAAAATACAACAAACGAGCTAAAGAAATATATTTAAAATATAAGAACAGCGCTGATTTTGATGAGCCGGCATTTACACGTTGACTTGCCATGTAGTTATGGATTTCTAAACGTTGATTGGATAATACCTAATTAACATTTCGTAATGATCAATGAACTGTTGTCACTACGAATACATAGATAACGCACCCGTAAATTCAATTAATACTTAAATCTAATTATGTGGTCCCCGTTGTTTATCCTTTTATTGTATTGAGTATTAAAAAAATCTGCAAAATATGCGAACAAGTGTACAATTTTGTTATTATCTGTCAAGACTCTTCTCATCTCTGAAGAGTTAAGTCACCTCCAATAATGTACGCAGTAACTAAACCAATACCGATATCGTCGTTTAACCTGATCGTTTTAAACGGTGTCGCAATTAGTCCATGATATGATCGGCAGTGGCGTAGCTTGGGTATAAAGATGTATATGATCAGGAAGCACATTTGAATTTTAATAACAGTATTTTTTTTTTATCTATGCATGGTCTCAAACAACGAATTTAGGTTGAAACCAGATATTAGAAAGTAAAATTACATAACCCTGCTTTTTGTTCATTACATGTGTGACATATTGATGCAATCATTACGCAGTGAAGTTTCAACATAACCGACAAAGATTCCCCCTCACCCCCTACCCTTCCCTTGCGTCATTTTTTTATATTGTTTATCTTTGTAAAAAATATATAGGCGGATGACTATAGTGCCGTAAGAAAGCTGCCCTACTGTATTCCGATAACTGGATAAAATTGACCCATTCTTCAGCATATTGATCTTACATTTCCAAATTATAAAGTATTGATGATCGACCTTTGCTTCAGTAATTATACAGCTCTTTATAATAGGTCAATATAACTTGAGGAAACCAACTTTTCACATTTATGAGTTAAATACGCTAATGTAGTGAAATCGGAAAGCACAAACGAGGTTCCGATAATAGTTCTTGCTACGATTTCGTCGGTGGGAGATGTTGTTTCCGAGATCTTGACTATCACTGTAGCGATTTTAATAAAAGATTGTGTTCATCATGCATAATTGATGTTCATAACATGGTTGATTTGTTGAGATACGAAATTGCATACATTGACGCTTCAAACCGAAAAAGCGGAGAAACTATTTATGACCAACATGCCATGGCTTACTAGTTGTTCTACCTGGACCACACTTGTAACTGCTGTGCAAAATGTGTAGTGGAAGATCATCGACACTGCGATCCAAAGCGTATGCTCCCTTTGGACGAATGATATACACTGTGCTTAGAAGAACTAAAGACCGATGCCACCACGTTGCGTGAACAATATGACAAACGACTGGAAGTAGTAAACGAACCGTCCAAAACTATTCCTGTTCAGATTGACTCAATGAAAGACAGTGACCTAAAACTGTTTGATGAACTGCGAGTTCGTGAGACAGCTAATCTTAAAGGCGTAGAAAAGGAGTTGACAGAGGAAACTCATCCCAAAACGAAATTTTGTAATGACATTAAAAGCGATATCGATATAGCATCACAGATTTGGAGAGGAAAATGGAAAACAACGCCAGCAAACAAAATGTGATACTGGCCAACAATTTACAGTCATACAAGAATAAAATAGGTGAGCACAAAAGTTTGAATTTTGAGGATAAAATTTCAATGAAATTCGATGATTCTGTTGAGAAACTGCTTTACTCTAGAAACATTGGAGAGTTACATACTGACAAAAGGTATCCGCACAAGAAAATAAAGTGGCAAAAATACTGAAAAACTTGTTTTGAGACAAAATAATTATGACGACCTAACACAGCGCTATTGCAAATTGGAATTCGTCAATGACATGCAAATAGCTGCAATCGATTCCATGAATCGAAATATTGTAATCTTCTCTACCAAACTGACAATACAAGGCACATTCAAGTTCTGGAATATGATACCTTTCAGTATGGCTGTTATGTCTAAAAATACGATTGCTGTAACAAGTGAAATGGACAAAATTGAAATACTGAGTTTTAGAACAGATAATACAATTACGTCTAAACGATCGATGAATGTTGTGTCGCAATATACCTCCGCGACGAACATAAATGAGGAAGTTATGTGTTGTACCGCGAAGATAAGAGATTGATCCGAATGCTTTCACCGAGTGGGGAAGAAAAGGACTTCGTTCCAAGACTTCCTGAACGGGTTTATAAGCCAGGCGAAAACGACATTGTGTTTTTACAAAGCAAACACATATTAGTGATAACGGAAAATTACAATAACGTGGTCACCTTATGGGACATCAAAGGCAAACATCCTCCCGTCAGGATTTCACATGAAGAGCTGAAATTGCCTCGAGGCATTAGTATCGGGACCAACGACTGAATGAATGTGTGCAGTGAGAAGACTGGATCCATCGTGCAGATAAGTGCCGACGGGACAAATAATATCGAGAAGTGCACATATATAGCACTAAGTAAACTAAAACGTAATGCAACTTATGCAAGTGTTCGTTCAGGAACGCATTTTGCATTTTTCAAAATTTTCTGATGTGATATCCACAAATGATACTCTGTTTATTATATTGCTAAATATTCAACGCTTTAATTTTGCTTTTGCTTAAGTTCTTGGTAGTAGTTGTGTTTATATGTATGAAAAAGTCATTATCATTCAAGAAGAAACATAGTAAACTTCAGTGGACCACATAATTAATATCGTTATATCCGAAAATAAGTACATCCGTAATTAGACTCCAATAACATGGAAAAACACTTATATTTTCATACACAAGTGGCATAGCAGATCTATTGACTCAGGAAGTGACCACGAGAAAGGAAACCGTCGATAGATAAGAAATATCAAAGACGATATAGTCATCACAGGAACGCTGATAGAAATAAAATAAAATACGCAGTTGTATTACGTTGTTAATTATATGGTTATTTGAAACTTCTTTGATATTTTTTATAAAGGACTTTTCGAAGAAATTTGCTGTTTGCAAGTTCATGTGTAAAGTAAGTTCAGTATCTCTTATATGATCCACATGTATACAATTATTTTTAACAAAATTTCGGTTATTAGAAATGGGAATGTCGTTTTTTGGGTGGGCGGGTTGGTGACGTCAACATTTTGTTTGCGCTTTATAACTCGAGAACGAATTAAGTTATTGTAATGATACATCATATATAGATACACTATAGCGAGACCTCGCTTGGTATTGCATATAGGTTGGTGGGGTGAATGTCAAGGTCACCGTTACTAAAAATAAAAAAATGTTTCCGCTCAATAAATTGATAACACATTGAGAAATTGTAATGAAACTTCATACATAGATTATATGTATTATATTGAGACCTCGCTTGAGATTGCGTATGGGGTGTATGGGGTCAACGTCAAGGTCACTATTGCTATAAATAGAAAAATGGTTTTCGCTGAATAACTTGAGAACACATTGAGATATTGTAATGAAACTTCATATGTAGATACCTTATAACTAGACCTCGCTTGCGATCGCATTTGGAATGGGTAGGGTCAACGTCAATGTCACCATTACTTAAAGTAGAAAAACGGTTTCCACTCATTACATTTTGAATGAATGTAGGTATTTTATTGAAACTTCATGTAGATACCTTATATTGAGACCTCGCTGGGAATTGCATATGGGGTGGTGGGGTCAAGGTCAAGGTCACAATTGCTAAAAATAAAACAAACGGTTTACGATTTTCAGCTCAAGAACGAATTGAGATATAGTAATGTTACTTGAAATGTAGATACCTTATATTGAAACCTCACTTGGGATTGCATATGGGATAGGTAGGTGTCAAGGTTACTGTTATTTATAGAAAAAGGTGGCGGCCCAATAACGCAAGAATTATTTGAGCTATTGTAATACAACTTCATATAGAGATACATTATAGCAAGCCTTTGCATGGGGTTGCATATTGTTTTGGTGGGGTCAAGATCAAGAGACGCCGCTTGGTATTAATTAGGGGATGGATGAGGTCAATGTAACCAGTACTTGCATTCTGCTTAATAACTCAGTAGTGGATGGAGCTATTGTTATTCCGGTAAAACATTTTTACTTACATAAACAAACTTCTGTTCAGGGTCAGTTCTCTGCAATGTCCTAATTAACAACTAAAAAACCAATTTCTTAACTTAAGTTGTACTTAAGTGTGAATCCTAGCCTTAGCTTTATGACCTTCACCTTGCATCCAGAACTTTGTTTATTATTGTGCTGACTTTTATGCATTTTGTTCGAAAATTTTATTTTTCGTGGACTTTTCACGTTTCATTTTGTTTTTGCGTTTGCGATTGTAAATACTTGATATTAATGTTATTGCTCAGATTTGCTATATGTACTGCTGTGTTTTATAAAATTAGATGACAATTAATTTAAATGTTTTGTAGTTCTTTTGGCTAGTGCTACTAATTAGTAAAATATAATAGCTTTCTATGAATTCATTTGTTAAAGTAAATGTATTTGTATATGCCTATATATTTTAAGTTTAGTTCAAATATTGTGTACCGCATTAAAGCTTATTTTAAATATTGTTTATCAAGTATTTGATTGAAAATGCAATGTTGTACAAAATCGAATAAGTTATGTTCAAAGGTGAAAGTGACAAACAATCTTAACGATACACTGTTTTAATGTTTAATGGACTCACTATAACATATTAAAACCTAAGCATCAATGATCCAATGCTTTTCAAATATTGTCAATTGTCATTTGGAACGACGCGTGATTGAGACACTAGATATGCGATTAGAATCCTCATGCTTTAATCTGATTCTACATTTACATTAATATTCACAAACATAAATACCACTAAAGTTGTATACAGGTATTAATGAATCGATATTTTAATATTAGAACAAATTATTGAATAGCAGAAGATCGATCGATGTTCGTGTATGAAAAATAGGTAAGGTTATGTATGGAGAGGTATTTAGGCAAAACTTACATTGGTGTTTCAACATGCTTGCTGATATGGTCATTGTGTTAGCTGGCGCAGATTTTGTGTTTGATGACACTTTCATTTTGCTTGATGACGATGTCATATATCCAGCTGACAATGCCATCATGCATATTGATATATACTGATTGATCGCTGTTAGTGGCGTACTTATATTATGGGCAAACCAATGACACCATGATGTGTGAACTATTTATATCAATGTGAATAACACGCGGTTGAACCATTTAAAACTGAAGACGAATTTAATTTGCAAGCAAACATTAAGCAATAAGCAATATAGAACAGCCTAAATACGACGTAAACGAAACGAAACGATAGATAACGGTACTTTACGAAAAATATGTTTAACATAGGTTTGTATATGTCATTTATACCTTTCTCACTGAAACTTAAATTCGTCAAAACAATTTGGCTTTATTTATAAAACACATTTATTTAACATTTGACCACGATTAGATAATGGTTAAGTAAGTTCTCCACTGTCTTTTGATTCTTTATATATAATTATAATTTAAATAAGTAAAATAATAAGTGAGCAATTGTAAAGGGATACGTGCGATCAGGCCAAAACAAATGATTGTTGGTTTCCGCTTACGTCTCCAAAAAGTATATGCGGAGGTAAAAGGTAATATATATTTTTTAACGTGTTTTTCTTCGCGGCAGATTCTCCACACAGTTTAGGTATATATGACTGCATGTAAAATGTTTTAATTGCCTTCAATCAAAGAAACTTTACCGTACGGTATGTAATTTACCAAGAGCGTCTTTTTCACGCAGACTTCGAAAAGTTTGCTAGTTACCGAAAAGCTGCATATTAGCGGAAACTGTTCTTTTTACAACATTGTGTTATGATCGATAGGCAAAAACATACACTTTTACAGTTCGGATGAGCGGAAACCAACAACATTATTATATATATATACGCCTCACACAACGTTTGATCTCAACCATCTCAACGTTTAGGTTTAAGAAATATGTTATTGTTTATTGGACTTTTCGCGCCATTTCTCCAGACGAGTTCGTTAACCCAATAATCCACTTGAGCATAACAACCAATCGATAGCTAATGACAAAATATACATGTGTGTTAAATTTCATTTGAAACAATTGAATATGTTTAGAGATATTATAAAATGAAGAGTGGCGGTTTAGCAATTTGTCCAAGCATATTTTATTTTAGTCCAAATTCACCAGAAAGTAAAATTGTGAAATATTTATTTCAGTCCTGGCCGGTTCGCCAGGAAGTTTCCCAACGATGATCCTGAAGGAGCAAGCTGTGGAAAACTAATATGACTGGAAAGTATTGCCATTATACACGTTGTACATTATATAATTGTGATATAATTGTGATATAATTGTGATACAAATTTTGCTAGTATTGTGTTTGGAACCTCTTTGATGGTTGATCAAACTTGAACCATTATGTCGTTTGTTTGTGAATCTGAGCTCGTAAATCAGTTGCAATGGCCTGTCTTTGTGAATCTGAGCTCGTAAATCTGTTGCAATGGCCTGTCTTTGTGAATCTGAGCTCGTAAATCTGCTGCAATGGCCTGTCTTTGTGAATCTGAGCTCGTAAATCTGTTGCAATGGCCTGTCTTTATTAATCTGAGCTCGTAAATCTGTTGCAATGGCCTGTCTTCACCTGCAGGTATATGTATAATGTGGGCTTTTTCTTGGAAACTTCAATAATATAACTCGGAGACGCAGGAGAACCGTAGAATCTTTTCAAATCGGTGGTGTGTTAGACATTAAATACGTACTTTTGTTACTTGTACATATTTAAAAAAATTCTTCACAGCATTAGTATTACTATAACTGACTAAAATATTATAAAATAATATATCATGCCCTTGATCTAAAACATAGTGTAATCATTGTTAATTATTATTGTTTTGTTTACATACTAAAATATAACAAATATCCAGATATGGTTATAGTTCTGTCCTGCATGTAATTCGGAAAATATTTCAGAACCTGTTCATGCAGTGTATGTATTCATATTGGAATCATAGCCTGAAGTTCTTTTTTTCTCATAAATCCGGCTTCCAATTGCAGAAACGATTTGCCAGATATTATTAACAATGCGTAGGCCGAATACGGAATGACCAGATGCTAACGTTACTGGGCATACAGAAAAGAAATTCTGAAAACACAATGAATTATTGTGACTGTGTCGTTTGGTATACTTGAATGAAATGGTCCATTTATTGCCCAAAGGGCCAATCAGCATATGTGCACAGAAGGCTGATCAGTGGACGAAATATGGTTTTCCTAATGATTATTCTTGTATTGCAGTGTTTTTTTTTAAATAAAAGAAAATAATAGTTTATACACAAAGTCATAAGACTTTGACTTTGTCTTAACTGCTAGGACATCAATATATGCGATAATTAATCAATACAGCCACTGAAGTTCATATTCAGTTTGTTCAAAACGACAGCTTAATTCATCCTTGGCCATATTTAAAACTCTCCCTATGAAACAAAATCTGTCCTTTAAATATGAACTTGAGGGGTTTCCTGATGGTTCATGTCTTCATAGGTACATGTAGTAATAATCGTTTTAGTTTAATATTAAAAAACTATTTTATTTATACTAATTATAACTATTAAACATATACAAAGTAGCTTTGTAATCCGGCCTTTTTATATCTCGTATTACGGCTTCTAACAGAGATGCACGTCGATGATCTGGGATTTGTACGTAATGATGCTAGGTCTTAAAATCTTGTCTACAATAAGGGATTTAGCTGATAATTGTATTAACTTCATTTCATCGTGCCTCAGAAAAATACAATTCTGTTTCTCTGGTAAACATTAAACCATTGAGCAATTAAATTGTAATTCGATTGAATTAATATTCTCATTTATTACTATTTAATTTGAATTTCAATGCTATGAGGTTAAAGTTAATTTACAAGAGCGTATTTTGTGATTAATTATGGGCTAAATGTGAGGTTCGGCATGCTTTAAACCGATTTGAACCCATAATGCTCTGCATTGACCGTTCCAAGAAGGTGACCCTCGTTTTAATCAATTTTATGTTTTGTGTTGTATTGTGTGTATTGTCCCGTATTGTATAGGCAATTGGTCACTTGTCTCAAATAAAGGAACAGCGAATGGTGATAAAGGTTTCTCTCCTGATGATGTCTCTGGAGTTTCATTATTCCTATATTCGATAGGCAACCAAATTGATAACTGCAAAAGTCAGTACATTACATCACACATACACTTTATTTACATTTGTTATAACGAAATTTATTTAGCACGTGAATTATATTTATGCTTTACAATGAACATGTACTAAATTATTTTCCAACATGAAAAGATAAACACTAGTTATTAATTTAAAGGGACACTACACATCATAAAACACGATAACATTAATGTTATGTAATGGAATAACTGTAAAATAATTACCACCAGAGTTAAAAGTATTTTGTGCATATATAATAATGTCACAATAATATATACGGTACATTGATATGTAGAGATATTTTTATATAGTGACCAAAACTCAAATTTACCGTATAAAAAACGTTAAAAACCCGACTCGATTATTCGAAACATTATACGTATCATGGTTGAATATAGTTGTACAAAGTGTTCGAAGTATACTTTAGTATATATGTGTTTACAATGTTTATAAGTATAATTTGTAAAATCTAGACTTTGTATACTAAGACAACTGCACGATATTTATCTGTACTGGTTAATTATTCTGCATGCACGACCGTTCGCAATTTAATACTTTTAAATGGTAGTATTCATTTAAATTCAAAAGAAATTTCCAAACAATGCAAAGTTACTTTGATTTTATGTGACTGTTCAATCCTATAAGTTCGGCAATTTTCTCCGACAAGTCATTATTCCAATTACGGAAAACGAACCACCGCCACCTGCTGTCGTGATTCGCTTTGCAATTTTGTATCTCGCATTCCGCTTACTGCTTATGGCCTGTGGCCTGTTGATACTGCCAACTTGCATGTGGTTGGGTATTGCGTTCTCGGTGTTACGGAACAAACAAAAAACCTATTGGTGAGAAGAGAAGCATGTTAGAATTTATAAGGAAGAAAGATAGCACTATAATTATAATTATATTACATGTAATTATGATGGGTCATAATAAACACACCAACAAGCATGTTGGAACAGTCATCAAGCATGGTGGAACAATCAGCAAGCATGTTGGAACAGTCAACATGAATGTTGGAACAGTCAGCAAGCAGGCTGAAACACCCATCAGGCATGATGTAATGGTTGCATAAATACTCCTCCCTACTTATACATTCGAAAAAATGGAAATGCCGTCGATATGCTCCTTTTAAACGGGTTGTAGTAACAACTCAGATCATTAAATGTCAGTACATAAACATATTCTTTTAACGTCTTTAGTTTATAACATTCCTACAGTCTTTATTTTGGTACATAATTTAGCGAACCTGCGAACGAGTGTTCTTTTATCATTCCTACTGGTAATGTCGTTGATCGATTTCTTAAACAAAACACCTTTATCATGAGAAAATAATAAAAAATATGTAAATCGTGCTGACTGTTTACCAAAAATTTACTCCATCGGACCATTTCGCCGGTCACCACCGAACGTCTTCTTAAAACCTCTTAATGAGGTGGTCCTCTGAGTCTCCTAACCGTGGCCTTCCTGAATGTGCTGTTGATATGTTTCGAATTTAGCAATACAAGTCTTAAATTGTTCAGAATTCTTACTAATATTGTATTCAAATGATTTTAGTTCATTTTTGAGAATCATTATGATAATACTCTGTTTTTTTTTCTTTCACGTATTGTAATATTTTGCTGAAAGTAAATTTACCACCACATATCATAGATAGAGTGTACATTTACCCCCTTACATTCTGGAAAGAGTGTACATTTACTACACAATTTTCAAGAGTTAGCTTACATTTACCGACATTATTAAAGATTATCTGGAGTACTGCCTATGTATATCGTATACCTAGACAGGCAGTCACTGGAGCCTGGAACCTCAATTGCTCGAAGTGGTTGGAGACCGCTCGTCCTAACATTATTGAATATTCGAATTAAGCATTTCGAAACATTTTTGATGTACTTTAGTTGCATACATTCAACATAACATTGTAATTTATAATGATCCTGGAATAAAATAATCCCACAGTCTTCAGATGTATAAATATACATTCAAAAGGCTATTCATGATACAACCATTTTATTGCAACACCAGTAAGCTTATTTGCTGACATTTCGTTTCTTCGTTAAAGTGTTATTTTCTGCCATTTCGCACCTTTACAATATGTATCCCAACACATAAGACCAAAAACGGTTTGTGGACAGGTTGTATCAGTTACTGAATATTTAGGCCCTTTCTAACGCAAAATCCTGTATCCGCGCTGGAAGTTTACATTGTTGGTAAAGGAAATTAATGTAATTTGTGCAAGTGTGTTAATAAGAAAACTAGAAATGCTAATTATGGTGTTACATAAACCTATAGTCATATCAAGTGCACCAGTAAATAACATAATGTTAGTGTTATCTAAGAACTATATAAGTAGCAATGTACATGCGATACAGAACTGTTGTGCTGTATTATATATTTTAATGAGTATATTTCATTTCTTAGCTCGACATTTCAAAGAATGTGCGCTTTTCAACAAGCCCCGGAGTCGGCATCCACGCCTGAACTTGGTTAAAGTTTTGATATAGCAGGCCTAGTATTGTCAAATGAAACCTTGACATGTGTTTGGCGATTCAGATATTTGAAGTAAATGCCTCCTTTGTATGTTGAAGTGTGTTTATAACGAGAAACTGGTTAAGGTCTTTTTAACCATCCAGAGTATATTATGTTAACGCTATCACCAACGAGTAAATATGATATCTGATTGGTGCAAAGCAGATTTGTAGTGAGCAGGTGAACCTTAAAGCAACTTTCTCAGCTGACATAAACGCATTATAATAAAAATGTATAATATTTTCTGAGAAAGAATAAGTCCTGGGCCCGTATTCACCAACAATTCTTTATCAATTCTTAGACTTAAGAAGAAAGAATATTCTTTATTCTCAAGAAAAAATTCTCAAGTCTAATTCACGAAATCATATTCTCAAAGAAAATTCTTAAGAATAAAGAATTTTCTTCAGAATTCTTAGAATGCTGTGGGGCAAGCTAAGAACATTCTTAAAGATTCTAAGATGGCTGTTCGTGCAATGCACTATGCTAATTTGCTATTTGAAAATGTTGAAAATGTACCACGAAAAAGATTGTTTGATCGCGAAAATCCGCTGGACGGTTTGTCAGATATGGAGATATATAGAAGATACAGATTTTTTCCGGCAACTATTCTGACCTTATTGAATTTGATCACCGAATCCTTGGATTTCGGAACGCTTAGGAATTCTCCTCTCGTTCCGATTCAGCAGCTATGTGTATTCCTTCGTGCCATGGCCACTGGATCCTTTCAGCTTGTCATAGGAGACACTATTAGGGTCAGCCAATCATCCGTTTCACGATGCTGCCGGCGAGTTGGAAGAGCGATTGCTCGACTAGCTCGCCGATATATAGAGTTTCCAGGCAGAGAAGAGTGTAAAACTCTCAAATCCAAATTTCAGTCCATTGCCGGTGAATGATTCCTTTTTTCGCGTTTTCTAATGACCTTGAGAAAATGATTCAAGGGAAAGAAGTCATTTACTTACAAATTTTTGGGGGCGTTGTCGTCACTGTTTCATAAACAACTTCTTCAGTCAGGACCATCAATGATTTCATTTCATATGGGAGTAACAAATGATATATATTGTTTTGTATTCATTAATGTTTACTACTGTATTTATGTAATTTAATGTATGGTACATTCTTCATTAGACCAAAGTTAATTTGCATAAAAGGTGTAGCTTATATTAATGAATGGTCTATGTCACCCGGTTTTATTCAAAATCGGACATTGATTAGTTCATTTCATTACTAATTCAAATATACTGTAATAGTATAGATCCTGATTCTACACTGTCAATGACATTATGATAATTAGACTGATTTTGATCATTACAGAACCTATCAAAATGAGAAGAACATTACGTACTTTATTAAATGTCTGTCCCTCTTGGGGATATTCCAGTCAGTGTAGTGATCAACTAATAATAACTTCATCTGTCTTTTTTGTTTCACTCAGCTCACTTATCTATCTGTGGTATATTGTACTGTTTCCTCCGCATCTGTATATTGATTTGTTTTCTAATGCCCAGCCTCCTATCTCCTATACCCTATGGCAGAATTTCATTAAATCAATTTACTGAAATGTTAAGGGAATGGGTACCTTGTCCAGAATGTATGAGTCAGTCATGCCAGCTCAATGTTATGTATATAGAGTAAATAAAACAACGTAAATGTTCAAATTGACATAATTGGGATAATGGAAATGTTAACAGGTAACATCAGTGTTAATTAAACAATTATATATGCCCACCATGGTCTGCAGTATCATGCAATATTTAAAGGAGTGTTATCAATGATGTAACCAGTTTGATATTCTCAAATTTATTATGTGTAAAACATGTCCAGAAAATCTGTTGAATATGTAATGTAATAATAATAATTGCATGTGTGAAATGCATGTGCTGAAAATACGTGATAAATTGACAAACAAATTTCAACAGCATGAAAATGTAACATTGCATATGAATATGTAATTCACAAATATACGAATAGCACTATTCACATTCATTATAATGTTAGCACTGACATATGTATACATATGTATATTGTAAATTTATTCATAATTGTTTATTCAGGATTTTCAAATGTTATCGGACTCATCGATGGAACTCATGTTCGAATTCAAAGGCCGAAGGACCATGAAGCAGATTTCATAAATAGGAAGGGCTACCATTCTTTGAATGTCCAAGTATGTTGCGTTTTTTTTATCATCATTACCTGATTCCAAATATGTTCAGTATTAATCATTTTACATTTTCACTGACATTCATGTCAAAATTTACAAATATTGTATTGTTCAATAAATATTTGAATAACAATATACAAGATTGTCACAATTTAAGGTATTATACATCAGATATGTCAGTTTACATACATTGTTTTCTCATAAGTACAACACCATGTATACAAGCAGTAACCACAAATAATAATGATAGTAAGCTTATTTGAAGATTTATATGAGCATCAGACTATTTTTTTTATATATGTATATGTGCTTTAATGGCCACATACATAGCCTGATCTATGAAGATATAAAGTGTGAATGCATTTCCATGCACATATTCAGATACAACAAGAAATACAATATGTAGAAAAGGCATTTAGATTGTTATAATAAAAACTACCTATTTTAGCACATAAATTATATACACATTTGCATAGTCAGTCTTGCTTTATAAGCATGCTTGCTTATATCTCACTATTATATCAGTACATGTTAAAAAAATAAATAAAACACTTATTGGTATTTTAATATTAGATGGTATGTGACCACAACAAAAAAGTGCGGAGTTTAACAGCTAAATGGCCAGGCAGTACACATGACTCTAGAATATGGAGGGAGTGTCATCTACGTAACCAGTTTGAACAAGGTAACTATAACATACACAGCATGTCAAAATGTATAACCAAACATGTATGTACAAATTGTGTCATAAAAATAAATGTAATAAATAATACAAGAATATATATGTAAGTAGGGGTGTGTTATAAATAATTAAAGTAATACAATTAAGTCCTACATCATACTTTATAACTGACAAAAGCAAAGCAATATTCTGCCACTTATTCTAAGGGGGCATAATAAACAATTTATTGGTTTAAATTTTATTCTAATTTATTTATACATTAACACATTTTACGAATAAAAATTTTAATTTCTGAACAGGAGCGCATAATGGGTTCATTTTGGGCGACTCTGGATATCCGTGCACACCCTATATGATGACTCCTTTCCGCACCCCTGAATCACAAAGTCAAGAGAGGTACAATTTGTCTCTGTGTAGAACACGAGTGCTTGTTGAGCAGACGTTTGGAATCATCAAACGAAGATTCGCAATTCTTCATTATGGAATAAGAACGGACTTGGCCACAGCTGTTACATACATTACTGCTTGTGTAGTCATGCACAATTTTGGAATTGAACAAGGTGATATACTTGAAGAGGACTATGTTGCTGATGTTGATGATGAACATGTTGTTGATGATAATGTTGACATTAATGCTAACCATGTTGGCAACATTGTAAGACAACAGTTAGTTAACAGATTTTTCAGTTGAATAAATAAAGAAAAGAAGAACATCCATTTACTTAGATAGTACCATTTAAAATTAAAAGCCTAAATTAAAAAATGAAGCAGAACTTAGAATGTTAAAAGTTCCAAATAATTGAAAAAATGTGAAGGGAAATAATTATAGCTAGTATGACAGAATATAACAAGCGTAAGAATATATACGTGATAAAAATGTGTATTTCATATATACACTTCATAATCATTACATATTGTTTGAGTTTCAATACAATTGTTTGCAAAATGTATATATAGTTTGCTCAACATATGGACAAACAGACATTTTGATGACTTTATGCTACCCTACCGATGGGATAATTTGAGGGTGCTGCTCAATGAACATGAACTTCAAACGCAGATGAGCTAACATGAAGAATAAGATAACGTTTATGATCTAATTATTGTTTGGAACTTTTAACATTCTAAGGTCTGCTTCAAGTTGTTGGGCCTGCAATCTTGCCACCTTCAATAATCATAAACATTATGCATCACTATAATGCACCATGTTCATGCAAATAAAACCACAAGATGTTACTCCAATGTTATAGATCGTCATATCATTTGTTGAATTTAAAAGGGATTTGTTCATAGATGTTCGTATTTTTGAAACATGTCATTAAAATGAATTTTCTTACTAAACTGTTAGACTGTTTAACAAAGAAAAACTGATCATGCATTTCAACACGGATGGTAAACATTTTCAATAACAGATATATACCCGGCATGTTAATATAAATAATATTTTCTTCAGTAGCACATAGTTTTGATCCATAATTTCACAGCCTTTATAAGTGACGAATCGATGGATCAAAATTTAAAAACATTGTTTTAATCACAAAACAATTCTCATTCACCATGATGTCCTTATACAAGAGCATGATATATTTTCATTACTTACCTGTGGGAAACTTGCCCAAGTCAATCACATTCTGGATGGCATACATGGAGGCACTCTCTGGCGCTAAAAGTATAACAGTATACAGATTATTTAAATACATATAACAGTTTATAAGTCACAATCAATTATTAATTTCAATATGTACAGAAAACAATAACAACAAGCAAACCAATGTGAATTATGATATATATTAAGAAAATACTTTTTTAAGGCATGGTAAAAAGAATATATTTCATGCCGTTTATGAACTAGGAATATTTATGTGGAACAATACCTTCATGAATGTGTACACAAATAAGCCAATTATAAAGTAAGCATGAAGGATCATCCCTTCTATTGGAATTAATGAACTTAAAGCATCGAAAAATGAAATTATAAGGATTTATCAACTATACCAACCATCTGTGTCTATGGCATTGGGGACCCCTGCCAGAGAGGCAGAGTCCCCAAAAAGTTCAAGCAGGATTTGCTCTGGTCCTGTGAAATCCTTCACACGGGGCCCCCCACCAGTTCCCGGCCTCCTCAGCTCATCATTCTTACTGCGCGCTATAGTTATATACAAAGGAAACATTGTAATTAAACATTCTAAAATAATCATTAGGAGCAACAGTTACAACATTGGCAATTAATGTTCATAAATATGATGCTATTTTAAAACAGTTTGATGTATCTTAACTTGCAAATAATGTAAATTGAGGACACTGAGCCAGTGAAAATTGCAGTGGGATGATTAATATAAAAATGTTGACAATTTCATAACATTACGCTAAATTAAAATTATTATTAATCATTATTATTATAGAACACTCAACAATATTAATTGTAAAACATAGGCCAAATGTTAATAAACAAGTAAACAAAAAAGTCCATTAAAATTTTGAGTAACATATAACATAGAAGCATGTTGTAGCAAGTAACTATGATATATCATTTTTTATAACATGTGAAGTAAATTTTATTTACATATGATTTTTGTACCATAAACTCTAGCAAGTTCAAAAAAACCTAACAAAGTAGTTAAGGTAATATATTTAACTTACTCTTGTCTTTCATGTTATAGTATTTCTTTTTCACCTCTGGGCCAGTGCGTCTGTAGCTGGAAAATTGGCTGAAATAAATGAATTACATATGGACATTTTTGTGTGTGATATAGTTATGAGTAAAAAAACAAACAATTTATTTTTGTGTTTCAATGAACATACTATTCAACATTCTGTATATTTTGTAATACACTAACCACCACTGATAGTATAAGCAGATATATAACAAACTATGAATTATGCTAACAATTTACCAATAATTTTAACATTACAAACACAAATGTACACCAACCTGTTCAGCACATTCGCAATCGCGTCCCAGCCTCTACGCCGGATTTCGCCGATTTTTATAGCTCCACAACCGGTCATTGGGCCGAACAGGACATCATGATGCTTTATAATTTCATTAGCAATAACAGTTTCTTCCTGTTCGGCCCAACGATTTCTGTTTACCGTCTGAGACTGAGTGTCGGACTTGATGTCAGCCATCTTGTTTGTTGTGACAGCAGACGCGAAAACGGTTCCGAGTTTTCGATGCGTTGCCGTAAATGCCGGGTACCAATGTCGCTTACATCATTAACAAATAATTCTTTATAAAGAACGCTAAAAATAGCGTTGGTGAATATAACTAAAGAATCGATCGAAGAACGTTCTTAGAAAAGAACAATTTAAAGAATATTCTTTATTCTTAAGTCTTAAGTAAAGAATTGTTGGTGAATACGGCCCCCGATAATGCACATAACTAAAAGCTATGTTGTTGTTTTTCAAAATTAATATGCATGAAAAATGATTGATGTACACTAAAAATTATTATTGATACTACATAAGATATTCACTTGAAACTTGGAATCTACGAGTACGTTTTACTCCAACATCATGTGCAACAAATTTTAAATAGTAATGTCCCTTTTTTAATTAGATTGTCTGGTTAAAGTTTCGTTTGAAAAGCCTTTTAACTTCAAAGCTTCAAAGAATAATCACTTGAAACTTGGCATATAACATTGTCATAAACTTCAGCATCGGGTAAAAATATACCCATAACTGAGTTTTGTATTTTGACAGGTTTATCCCTATTTTTAACTTAAAATTTCAATATAACATTTTAGATTCAAAGGTCTTGCGACTTTTGAACTACAAAAGACATTCAATTTAAATTTGAAATATAACACATTATTCAAATTCAACAAAGGGCGTTTCACTGTTTTATATTTTTACTCTATTACACTTAAAAAGCTACCAATTTGAATTGACATTCCTATGTCGATCCCACGATTGGTCATTGTGGTCTCGTTTTTGATTATTAAAAAAAGTATATGTTGCCTGACAATTGTATTTTTTCTACCTGAATAGCATATTATAAGCAATTCTTGTCCTACCAATAGCTTCTTTAAGACGTTTATCAAAACATTTCCTCTAAGTCATACGTCGCTGCAAAACTTTGTTTTGTAATTCGTTCCCATTTAAATGATTACATTTAATGGTCACAATGCGAGTCTATTGTTTATTTCCATTTTTTCCAGTGGCTACATTTATAACGATATAGTTTTGTAACTGGAAACTTGTGTTCCTAAAAAGTTGGAATTCCAAATATAGTGCCGTTAATTGTTGTTAGCCGCTATATAAATGTCACTTTGTTGTTTGCGTCAACGCAGCCCAGTCGACATATTTATACATATACATTTGTGGGTTCTTCCGTCCAAGATACATGTAACAACTACTGAAAGGATTGAATATCAATTCTTTATATAGCATCTGTACATAAAGTGTAATAAAACTGCAATAATATCAATCCAAACAGGATCATACGATGGTAATTCATGCAATAAAAACACATAAACGAACTGATAGTTGGTGTGACTGCTAATAAGACATTGAAATAAAAGTAATACCGATATAGTTTTATAATTTTATTATATTATTCAATGCGTTCGATTTGGTCAGGTACATATATTATTAAATTCTACAAATAATGTGTTTGTAGAGCTAATTTCCCCTGTTGTTGAATAATGAAAGAACACAACTACGCCGTAATCGGCAACTTTTACTTAAATGCTACTATCAATAAATACATTTATTACATCCCTTACTATAAATAGTAACACATTTACGTTGATTTTTACCGGATACGGTATTCAAAGCGCCGGGCATACACATTTAGTGCGCCAAATACGGGGTTTTCTACTTCCGGTGCGCCGAAATACTGGTATTTTGGCATACGATCGATTTCTCGTGCTGTCGTTAACGGCGATTGCAGTTAGCGACGTAAAATGACAGCTGCAGAGCGCATGTTAAAAAGAATCTTGATGTAACATATAAATAAAGAGAACAAGAACAAACTCCAAACCACAACGCGTTTCGACTTCAAAAGTCTTCATCTGGTATGAATGTAAACAAAATACATTTAAAACGTCATCATGACGTCACATTAAGTAACGTCATTTTTGGCTCACTTTGCACATAGAAATAACTCATAAAACATTCATTGAATAGAAGTTGCATGATAAATTGCATGAAATTATGCAGTGGATATATTCCTTGTCAATTGAAAATAAATATTTGCGTCAAAGGAATGTAATAAAAATGTTACAACACGGCTATGGTGTGCCATGTGTCCGTATTGGAACTCCTTCTGAGGCATTGGAACTCGGGCTAAAGCCCTCGGGCCATTACTGCCGAGGGTATGCCAATACGGGCCCATTGCGCACCATAGTCGTGTTGTAACCTATACGTGTAGTATACAAGATGTAAAAACAAGTACAGTACATTGTTTTTCAATTGGATTGTTTATGCGTATTTTATTTACATGAATTGTCGTTACTGCAACACTCTAATTAATACATGTTTCAAATTATTAACGCCACTCCCTTCCACGTGCAGTCGCTGATTGATCTCCATTGCTACATCATTCATACGTCTGCGTATTTCCTGCATAATACTATCCGTTACATCCGTCTCCACGTTCTCATCCATGCAGTGGGTTATTCTCTTCTCGCACTCCAGATGCAGCAACTCCAGCTCCATTCGCATCTTGCTGTACCACAGTAGTGGCTCCGGGTACGAGATAACGGCCTGTCGTATTTTCTGTAATCTCCGTATTATCCTCGGACCTTCATTCATAATGTCCTTGATGGTTTCTACCCACGTACGCTGCTGTTCACCCTCCACTCCACTGGCTGCCATCAAATTTCTCTCCGGTATCATATAGCATGGCAGCTGTCTCGTAGATATAGCAGTTCTAAGTTCTTTCAATCCTTCGTGCAGCCAGTGAAACAAATTTTTCTCTTGAAAAAATGTTTGAGGGTTGTTTTCCGCTAGCCATAATACTATGTTTTTCAGCGTGTATGAGGTAACCTCTTTATTATTAGGAATCAAGACTTCTTTAACTATAATTTTTAAGAGAACATATAGTTTGGTCTGAGTATCATTAGGATTTTTAATGAGTTCGGTTTCCCCAGTGTTGAAACAAATTATCCACTCCACGTGCTTATATTCACTTTCTTTAAAACCAACAGGAGACACAAATGCCCCCATGGATACGACTTTCTGAACGATATCCGGCGGTGACCAATGAAGAGTTCTGTCAGCCCATCTCTGCAGGATGCTGGGGCAGTGACAATGTAGTGCAAAAACTTTTTCCATATGAATATGGCTGCTTATTGAAAATTGTATTGACGGTCCATCTCGTTCACGACGCACCTCATCTGCTGATAATGTTAATAAATTTGAAAATTCACTAACAAATAAATCACTGCTTAGGAGAGCGCCTCCACTTCCATCATCGCAGAGGGCATTATGCAGGAGTTTCGAAATACGTCCACCTTTGCTCTTGAGCATAAGTCTACAGTGTCCTGGATAACTTACCCGCAAATTTAACACAAATACCGTGGTTTCCCCTGGAAGATTGCTACTGCCAATGCCATCTTGCAGGCAGATGACACCTTCTATTACATGCATATAGTCCGTATCATTTTCACATAAGCACGTCAGGCCCTCTGCCTTACTCCCGGTGCCAATAGTTGTTACCAAACCACGATTCAGTAAAGTCGCCAAGCTACCTAATTCCCTGTATGAGTCAGTTTGTTTCTTTTTGATCACCGGACCATAACCCATCAACGTCAAGATTCTACATGTCTCTTCAGATGCCTTTTCACACAGAATCTGAAATGTATTTCATGTGACTCAATCAGTTATTTGCATAATGCACATTGCAATGATTTTTAATTCAAAATATAAACAAAACGTTCCGGTAATCAATAATTAACTATTTCTAAAATAATATATGAAAATAAACATCACAATAGCATATAGTACGCACTATCATAGTTGTTACTAAAGGTACATACGTTTATAACTGTGATGTATATACACATTAAGTGCATTTTCATTTATTCATACATCAATAATCAAAGCGCCGATAGTGTAGAAAGGATTTTTGTCGACAAAAGAAAAAGCAAGAGAATCATAATTTTTTTAAGAAAGAAAACGTTTGAATGTGTTGAAAGTCAGTTGTGTTGTTCGTTACGAAGATAACTTTAAGTCATACTTAAATATACTACTTTCGATAGATTAGTGTTGGCTAGTATTCGACCTCATTGTAAATAGATGCAGGCCACTGTAAATGTCAGCTTGTTTTGTCACGTAGTCCTAATCTTATGTACTTCAATATATTGTTGCTCGCAGGTAAGTGATGTTGCATCTTATTAAATATTATGTTTACGGCAATCACATTATAACTGAAAATGCTTAAGTTGCTAGTAGCGAACAGGTTTTAGTTAATAAGTGTTTCTCTTTTGGTGATGTCTCATAGTGTTTCATTATTCATATATTTTAACAAATTATTAAATGAAAAAGGAAACATATGCATGGATGTACAGAAATAAATACTTAAAACACCTGATGCAGCGTTTTGGTTCCGACGATCTTAGTGCTTCGTAGCCTACAGAGTCAACATGTATGTCATCAATTTATATATATATATTCCCTACTGCAGTTTATAATTGACCTTCAAACACATTGTAGTGATGTGTTGCCAAATGTAAAAAAAACGTATTGATCACAGACAACAGTACTTTCCGCAATATGCCATAACAGGCCGATGGAGCGCATTAATTTAGTGGCCTTTATCTCGGACATTCATGTTAAAATGTTGGTATCATACAAGTAGCAAAATCATGAGCGTGACTAAAGCTGGAACCCGAAGGTTTTAATAAACTAATTTGAATTTTCAGGAACTGTACTTGTAATAAATCATAAACGTTAAACTCATTATAATACACGTGACTTGCAACATGTTAAATAATGTTAAATACTTAAAGGATAACACAGGCAAGTTATTTTGCTGTTGGGAAGAAGACACCCTTTGTGGTTTCGAGTTAGTACTACGCACACATCCCGCCTTACTGAAGATTCATGACTGTACAGCCTGTTTTGCATATCAGAATCGGACCCAGCACGCCAGAACCCTCCTTCCGCCATTATATTGCTGAAAGTAAAAATTTAACATCAGAAAAACGACGTGTGTATAACAGCATGTTGCGTCATATAGAAACAGTATGTATTTTTAGCAGAAATGTTATTATTTTGATGTAGCCACCACACAGATATTGAAATTTAAGATAGCAAAAAATCACTTACATAACACGAGAACTGGTATTTGAAAACTAATTTAAGCCAACATAGTACGTAATAACAGAGAGGTTGTTAAAAGTATCATATACACATGTTATACATTTAATAGATAATAGTTAACTTCGGGTAACAAAGCTTAACTATTTATACTCATATTAAATAGTATACATGCTCTAATCTTAAGACCTCTTCGAACAAAATACTATAATACCCAAATAAAGGACCAGCGGATGGTAATAAGGGTTTCTCTCCTGATGATGTCTCTGGAGTTTCATTATTCCTATATATAATGCTAAATAATACATATTAAAAAACCGGGATCAATAGTGCATACTAGAATAACAGCCTATATAACAAATACTAGAACATCAGGAAAATAACCGCACACCATATTAAAAAGACTTGTTGACACGTTTTTGTATATTTAGAATGCACTTTTTAAACATTTTTACTGCACAAAGTAAAGCATCTGGAATAACAAAACAAAAATATATTAAGAAAAAGAGATGTAGATTCAAACATTTCCCTTCGCTGGGACTCGAACCTGCGACCGTCGGGACTGGCGCCTTAACCGCTCGGCCATACGGACTGACGGATGTAATGGTGAATTATTAAACTATGTAAGTAATATAGATTATTCCAAAATAACAGGCAAAAGCTTTATACTTATACTTTATATTTTAAATGATAATTTTTCATATACGACATCAAATTGATAAAATATGTATTGCTCATTAGTATTATTTAGCTTGTATAAATATAGCGCATTTTTCTTTTATAGATCTATGACAACTATTTTAACAATGTCAATGTCCCTTTGAATAACACATTAGAACATCAGGCTAATAAGTGCAAATTAGAACAGCTGGCTTTATAGGGCAAATTAAAAAGCATGCTCCACACGAATGTGTATAAGGCACATCAGAATATAGCGCTATAAAGAGCACATTAGAATATCACGCTATATACGGCACATTAGAATAATATTTCTTAACACCATTAGTACTTAATTTCATATGTTTTAAACATATTTACACTTAATAAATTGCAGTAGTTTGCTCTTAAAATACGATTATAAAATGCTTAAAGAGTTAATAAAGATGTAATGACCTGCTGCTCTTTCTAATAATTATCCTAGTTGGCTGTAGCGACTGACAGTACAAGGAAGAACACGTTCCCCGAGCTGATTAAGCCGAAAACGATTCACATTCATTGCGCTGCACTATAAGAGTTTGAATATAACCTACATTTGGAGCCAATAAACTGACTGGATTGCTTTCATTTAGTGAAACACTTAGTCATTGTTCTTAACGGATGTTCTTTCTGAGTTTTGATTGGCTGATTGAATACTCGCCCACTTAGAATATGTAGTACCATATATGGATATTTACTACGCTCGTGTTTCAATAATGCACAAGCTCCTCCTCTTCTTTCCTTTCTAAACCAATATGATTTCGATTAATATGTTTTAACAATTACTTCAACGACATTTCAACGAAGACAACGCTACTATTAAGTTAAGACCTACATGTATATCCTTTGGTTGTGCTTTTAAAGCGACTAGTCAAACTTCTATCCTGTACAAAAATACCCGTCCTGCACATAAACGTTATCAAGGAATGCATTTGAATTTTTCGCTATGAGTTTCAACGCCGATATTAAATCAATTAAATAATAATAATAGTTATATGATTGATGCGAGCGTTAAAAGTGTTTCAGAATGAGTGTATCAATATATTCCACAGCTATATAACATTTTGTAAACGTGATGTAACGAACACTGCTTTGTTAGATACTTCTCGATACTTCGAAAGCGTGTGTATACCGTTAAAATAAGTTTCTTGTAGATATTGCAGCACGCTCAATCATCATAATAAAATTACATTATTAGTAAAATGAATCAAGATGCAAATGGGTAAATTATATTATTTTTGTCATAATGGTAGCACTAATAACTCATACAATTAAACCACGTTTGTTCATTACTACTACAACTTCAACTTCAACTACTACTACTAAAACTATTGCTGCTACTACTACTACTACTACTACTACTGCTGTTATTGGGACACTGTTTTTTAATTGGCAATTTTGGATCACTTCAGTTGTGAATGCGCATTTCGATATTCCATACATCCGTATTTCGTGGGCAGCTGTGCATCATAAATTACTCCATGGGGCAATGATCTATATCCACTGTGATTTGCTTGTTTTATAGGGATCAATATACACACCCATAACTCAATTAAACATAGGAATAATTGTTCTGTATCTCAGTTTATGACTCTAAATATTGTGAAACGTTTAGAGCAATTATTGTTCTGCTTCTAAAGATTGGGAAAGTTTTTTAATTGCCCCAACATATAGAGTAATTACGGTATGGACGGAATAGTGATCAAACAATATCAGGGGTGTTGTAATCCTATCCCCGACTTGTTCGACACGAGCAATTTTATTGACGGACAAGTAATATTTTTCTCGTAATTTGTCCGCGGGCTATCGGTGTGCACATTGTTTATTGTGCAGATAATACGATAGTGCACAGTTTATTACTATACATTGTAGCTGCATTGCACATTAGATAAAAATGTGAGTAAAATGCTTGTGATGATTGCAACCAAAATGCACGTGAAAGCAAATTGTTGAAGGCAAAGTGGAGTTTATATGCTTATATCTGCCTATATGACACATTGAATTAGTAACAGTGTGAGAAAAAACCCTTCTGAGTCATCTAGCAAAACACTTTAACGAGACCAGGGTTTTTCATAACAAAGAATTTCAACACTTATTTTACACATCTTCAAGTAGTTATGCTGTTTTTAAGCAACGGATAGTACAATAGTCATACTATACAACAGTTTACCGAACATGTTTTTAGCGTTGTACGAGGGTTGTCCGGAAAGTTCTTAGACTGGTGTTGTACGAGGGTTGTCCGGAAAGTTCTTAGACTGGTGTTGTACGAGGGTTGTCCGGAAAGTTCTTAGACTGGTGTTGTACGAGGGTTGTCCGGAACGTTCTTAGACTGGTGTTGTAAAATCAAATGTAACATTCTTAAAACAAATTGTATTGGTATACTTGCATAAATAGTTATTTCTAGCAATATTGTCTATTTTTGTTATATTTTTATGGTGGCATAATTTTGCATAAGATAACAAGACACTTTTGATACGAAATTGAGTACTTTTTCAAGACAGTTCTCAAACTTTCATAAAAATATAGGCGTTTTAATGAAAACCTTTTGTTGCCCACTTCACTTACGGTCACGGTATTAAACGGAAAAGTCACGGTATTGCCTTGTTCTGCATGAGATCTAAAGATCGTATTATTCTTCGCTAAAGGCTAAATATTTAATTGAAAGTTTGTAAATTATCCTGAAAACAAGAAAAACTATCTTGCAGGAACTTTTCATTAAATCTTATTTAAGTAATAACAATTCGCGAAAACAATCCGATTATCTTATGCAGTAGTGCCACTGCCAGTTGGCACTTATTTGAGTTTTTCTCTTGATAACCAGGTGATATTCGCAATAAAACATAACCATGTTTCGCGAAAGTTTTGTCAAGTTCATGCACATTTTTTAAAATAATTTTCGTCAACATTCGTTAAACGTTCGTGAACATTATCTGGTTATCATATTCACATGCAACCATATATTTTAACGCTAAATAGTTTCAACGTACATAGTCCTTGTAAAACAACCAAAAAATATGGAACACTTCAAATCGTTCTCAATAGTTTTACTTGTAAATCAATCTTCAGACACTTCTTTATTTGTCAATTTCCCGTGAATCTGCATTATTGTAAAGCTCACCAAGATACAAGATAAAATAATATGTATTTCAAGTAGGATACATTATAACAAGCAACATTAGCTCGATCAGCTATTTACCGAAATGTAACAAAGCTTAAAAAAGAGTTGTTTAGCCAAAAAATAAAATTTAATTAGTTAGTTAGGCTGAAAATATAATAATATATTAATATTTATATTAACCTTCTATAAAATACATAAATAATGCAGACTTAAACATAATAAGACTACTATCTCAGTATTAATAGCTAAATAGAGATGAGATCAAATAAATTATTAACATTTATAACATTTTAAACACAAGTATAATTTAAGACAAACTATATAAATGCATTAAATACACATCATAACAGCCAAACAAATATATATTTATTAACCTCGACAGGGGCTCAGTATACATGAATAAACAAAAGCATCTTATCTATACTATACAAGCTTCTAAGTATAAATCATAGGCTTATTAAAAAAATACAGATGGCAACACTGGCATCATAGTTAAGCAAAATCGCAGATATGGCATGCATGCAAAGAATTATACAATGTTAAACGAAGATTCGGGTTTGTTCAAATCTATTGACTATTGTTTGATAAAGATACATCAAAATTGTTAGCTACAATGTAAATGTTAAAAAAGATAACATATTTTCTACACATGGAACATTTACATTTGGAATTAGTCCAAGTGGGTATAAGCCTTCTGAAGTCGGAATAGTTTTTAGAACACCGCATATCTTTAGGCAGTCTATTGGACAGCTGGGCAGCTTCAAAGCGGAAACTGTTTTTCCTATACTTAGTTGTTCTTACAGAATGTACATCAACAGTGTTTCCGTATCTGAAAGAGAATTTACATTTTTTTTAAAGAAATAAGATCCTGAATGTATTCTGGGGAAGTGCCGTGTACACATGTATATGCTTCAATAGCAATGTATCTGACTCTACTTAAATGAAGAGTTGGACGTCCTGCTCTACTGAGTAGTTGTTCATAAATTGAGTTGAACACTATCTCTAGAGCTATATATTGTATTTTCTGTATTGACGTTGCTTCATAAATGGCAAATAATAGGGCAGTAATTAAACGTAATCGTTTGTAAAGTCTTTTTCAACTCTGTGTCAAATCTTGAAATTTTATGTCCATGAATCAACAAACGCTTACGAATATTGATAAAGAAGAGATGACGACTTTTGACGTTCGTACGGAGTAATGCGGTGTAACAGGATTTGGGTGAATCCCGGAATAAATCTTGCTGACAGAATGATCATTGTGAGTAGAGGATATTTGTCGGCAGGGTCTTCACGGGTTGGTGTTTACCTGGTATTGTTCGTTTGCATGAACTCCAGTAAACTATGCATATTAGTAGAAAGCTTTCTCATTTTCAGTATATTGTATTTCTCTGAGATGATACGCCGACACCTTTGAAAACATGCTGTTCCATTAGAACGCTGCCCCAGCAGATCGATGCGATGATACATCTATGACTGTCGACTTCCTCCGTGTTCAACGGATTTAGAATAGTCGAGTCGCGACTGTGCCACTATAAACTTCACAGTGTTGCTGTGTTTACATTCTAACATGTATGGGCAGCGTTTACTTATTACAATCTTTCTAAACTAAAAAGTACGAACAGATCAAAGATAAGGCATTAAGGCAGCGAATGGAACTGGGAAATCTGTTCGCAGTGGGTACTTCGGCATATAACGTGAGTTTCAGCGTTTGGAGAATATTTTGAGAAATAGTGACGTTAAGTTCACGTCGTTATCGGCGTCAAACTGCTCCGTACGTCGTCTGTTGCACTGATTCTGTTATGGTGTGTGTATGTCAACCATTCATGCATTTCAAATATATTTTACAAACTTACCAATTATACTTGTAATCACTGCAGTTCTTATACATTTTCTTAAAGCAAAACAAATAATATTTTAGCAGACTGCGAACTTTCTGGACAACCTTAGTAAGTCATTGCATTTCACTTGGAGATTTCTCGCGCTATCAAGTATTCACATCTGCATAATATCTTCCTTGTTGAGCTGAACACTCACAGTTCTGACGTACTGGTTGTAGTGTGCAGGCATGGCTCTTTATTGAGGCACTTCTACTTCAAACATCCTCTTTCAGAGAGAATGCTACATTTCTCGTAGTTATTCAGAACTTTGAATGTACATAAGTCACATGTTTGTTAGTAACATTTGTCTTGCAGCTTATCGGGTTTTCAATGTTAGTCATTTTGCACATCAGTACAGAGACAATTAATGTGTATATAGTATAACACATTGCAGTCCTTCTTTTTTTTTAAGAAAATGGTTTTAAACATATTTGTGTGTCGCTATATAGCACTAAAACAATTAAAAGAATGAATATTTATAGATATCAATTATCGACATTTAGAAGAGGTCATAGGTATGGAAATTCGATACCCGACGTGTGTAATTTTACTATCGGACAAGTCAACTTTTGCTGTCAAGTTGTCCGTGGAGAAATACAATTTTAGGGTGTGACAATGATGTTAAAGTTAAGTATTAATTATCATATTATTGTTATTATTTATATTCAAATAATTGTGTTTTATTTATTATTTAAAGACACAACATGTAAGCCACATTTCTAAAGAAAAGCTATACTTTATTGAACAAGTAACATATTGTGACGGACAAGTGAAATATTTTGATATTTCCAAACCCGTGCCGATATGCAACCCACATATGACTTTTCCAAACATGCCGTAGTTAACAACATATATACAAATATGACTTTTTGCAACACATACAACTAAACCACAATGCAGTGGGTTGCAAACTTGTGCTTGTTCGATTGAACATAGGCCAACGCTTATTGGTAGCAGTGGTTTCAAACGATTCAGGAGCAAGTATGCACCGTGTTGTCATATTGAAGATTCTCACATGACATATAATTATATACAAAGAAGAAAATCAAGTATTGGTTATTCTGCAACAATTATGGGCTGGCCTAATACATTCGAAGCACGCGTTACCAAATAAACACTTCCCTGACAAATGTGCCGATACATTTACCCCCGGTGTGGTAATATATAAATATCACACCCTATTTGAGGGTTGACAATACGTTGTATCACGCTCTATGGGTTGTGATATTTCTTGTATTTTACCGAACAGTAACAACAAGGGAACATAGCTAAGATAACTTATTTATCCTGCCAAATGCTCTTTAAAATCAGCCTAATTTCAAGGCTAATATACCACGAGAACTCGTATCTCGTCAGCAGCTCTGACGGATTATTTTCATCATTTGAAATGTGTTCCTGTTCAATTGGAAACATTTTGGTTCCTTCAGAATACAATTGTAATCCAGTTAAAAATCAAAGCGCTAAGGCAATACAGTTGTTCGCTGTTTGAAGATTTAATAGCTCAGGTATTGAGTTCGCCCATGTAGGTTTGGACAATATAACATCTAACAAAATTACGAACAGTTATTGATATGCATGTCACGGCAAAACTAAGTTACACAATGATGTATGCAATGGATCAACCGGTAAACAGATATCAGATTTCATCATGGTTGGTATATGAACTATTTTGAAGCTATTTGTGTCAGGCAGACTTCTTTATGGAATGATAAATGCTTAATACGAATGGAAGGATAATGGTTATAGCACAAGTGTTTTTATTCTACTAGTATGATAAATGTTTTAGTATAGCAATATTTCTTTATATAAGTAAGCTGTTAAGGATGTTTCCATAGAATGTTTTAATACTACTGCAGTGTAAAGACGGTGAGGTTAAATATCGCACATTAGAACACTGGGCTCTATAGCGCACCAAAGGAGAGCAGGTTTTATTTTAGTAAGGCAAATTGGAAGACCAAAGATGTTTCCAGAGAATGTTTTAATACTACTGCAGTGTTCAGACGGTTATATGGCTGTACCAGACCGTGATGAAACAAATTGTTGCCACGGCTTGGATCACTTATCACGCGTTTCATTTATTTATATCACAATAACGGCATTCTATGCTTTGAAATGCGTGTTTTAACTGGTTACTCACGGTCTTGTCTGCTCTAATCTGCTACGAAACTAAGCAAGAGCAGAGCATGCAGCTTTAATGTTGTCAACCTTTGTTTAAATGACCATCCAGTGTTTAAAATATTTATAAATATAGAAGTTTATCATGAAAGCACTGTAATACTTTTCTTTTCAACCACTTGAATTTTAGCAGTGAAACATGAAAGGTGAATGTCATTTTCTTATGTTGCTTAACTACTTAAATATTGGATAAATTAAATAAAAAAGAACATAATATAACATCTTTTGTATATATTTACACATCTGCTAAAATAACACACATGTGCATATAATAAAATAGAACAAGTTGTAGGCCTATTGCCTAAATACTGAGTCTTTCATATACAGAGTTGAGTAACCATTCATTTAAAGTTTGAAACATTCTATAAACAAGTGCGTATCAATAAAGGTTAGCATACAACAAAACTAACTGTTGGATTTGCATCCCAAGTCAAACACAAAGGACATAGCACATGGACAGAGTAGACTCGGTGAAGATGTCACTATGAAAATGTCGATCAAATGAAAAAATTAGACTCCAATATGCATGCAATGGAATGGTAAAAATAATCTTTGACAAAAAAAGCAGTGTGTATGAGGTGAAGCATAAGGTATTGTTAAGCTCATTAAGACACATTCGAATACTGAGTTTCTCCAAAGCACTTTTATCACCATTGTCTAGATACAGAGTCTCGCATATAAAGATTTGAGCAACCATTCATTTACAGTGTGCAACATTCTATAAACAAGAGTGTATCAACACAGGTTAGCATACAAAAAAACTCTAACTGTTGGGTTTGCATCCCAAGTCAAACACAAAGAACATAACCGTTTTAAATGTTGCAGAAGCAAATATTCATAGCTTGTTCTTTGTTCCAAAAGTGAACGCAATAGAAACAACATTTTACATGAATACTGACAAATTAATCAATTATTTACATGGAAAGAACAAAAACAACATAAATGAACATAAATAAATTTACATTAACTACAGTAGAACCTGTCTAAACCGAATATCGTTGGGACCGTTAATGACATCATCGAAAATATAAACTCTAATATTGAACGAATCATAACAATTGATGATATAAAATTCTTCCTATTATCATACGCTGACGACCAGGTCTTATTCTCAACATCACCCATATCAGTCTAATTAATGTTAAATGACATCGAAAGTTATTGTAACAGATACAAACTTAAAATTAACGCTAACAAAACAAAAGTTGTTATTTTCGAAAAAAGCAACCGACACACACATTTTAATTTTTATTTATACGGAGAAGGGTTAGAAATCGTCACATCATTCAAATATTTAGATGTAACTTTATTTAAAAACGGAAACTGGTATAGACCTATACAATCAATATCAAAGCACGGTAGCAAAGCATTACATCGACTTTTCTCTGTAATAAACCAGTATGAATTCCAAACCAAGGAAAAGTTTAATCTTTTTGATAAATTAGTAATACCTGTTCTTCATTATTCCGGAGAAATTTGGGGTCATAAGTCAGGAAAAGAGTTAGAGATTATTCATACTACATTTTTACGAAAAATACTGTGTGTAAATAAATCAACAAATCTTTCAGCATTATATGGCGAATTAGGAAGATATCCCTTATCTGTTATGAGAAAATTACACATGTTTAGATATTGGTTTAAAATAATCTCATCAACAGAGACTAGTCTTATAAAAATAGCATATGCATTACTGCTAAATGACGCGGAACATAACACTACATACAATAAAAGAAATTGGGCATATCGAATCAAATCCATACTCGAACAATTAGGCCTAATTTACATAACGAATGGACAAGAAACCGTTACAGAAAAATCAAAACAAACATACACTTACAATCTTATCAAACAACGATTATTTGATAATTACAAACAACACTGGTACAGTGAGATAAACAATTCACCAAGACTCATCACATACAGCCGCATGAAAGACACTTTTGATACAGAACACTATCTTGATATCATTAAAACGAAAAAATATATAATTGCGTTAACGAAATTTCGTTTGTCATCACACAGATTAGAAATAGAAAGAGGTCGATTCAACAATATTGCTCGAGAAAATAGAAAGTGTAAATTTTGTAATCTCAACGTCATAGAAAGCAAATACCATTTTTTTGTTAATATGTCCAATATACAGAGATATTAGAAAAACATATTTGAAACCTTATTTTCAAAGATGGCCAACATTAAATAAATTTAATGATTTAATGAGGACTCAAAATAAAAAGGAAATCCTCAATCTTTCAAAACATATATACAATGCAAACCAATTAAGGAATAGTTTAGAAACCTAAATACATTTTAACAATTTATCTATTAATTTTATAAATGCTATATAAAAATAATTGAATGACAATTAATATAAATATTAAAGTGATACTTGCATTATTTGTTAACTTCTATCATTACCTAATTTCCTATTTTTCTCATCCATGTATAGCACTTGTATTATTTTTGTATATGGCTAAAAAGCAATTGTATGCTTAAGAGCTAATAAATGTTGTTGTTGTTGTTGTTGTAAAAATATTTAAAACTTGACACTGTACATAAATGTTAACATAAAAAACAACCTACGAATCTGTTTTTCACAAGTTGACTACTGTATGCACCAACTAGTTGATCGCTATTTGTACCACTGCCGCGTTATCACCATGACGAATATCCCCTTTTTGTTTAATTGTGTCACCAATGATCGGGTTCACACCTGTGCGGTATCGTGAAGTGACACCTGACCGGATACACCGTTCGGTTTATTCAGTGCTTTTTAAGGTTGACTGAGATCAAATTTGTGATAAAATCGTTCGGTATTCGGTTTGTACAGGGTTCTGTTAATTATGTGTTTTTTGAAATATAAAATAAGAAGAAAAAAAATCGGGACCGAAACAGCGGTTCGGTTTTGACAGGGATTCGGTTTTCGCAGTGTTCGGTTTGGACAGGTTTCACTGTATTTACATTAAGCAGAAAGGGCGTGTTTTCAAAACCAACAAAAGTAGAACATTATGTCAACAGACACAATCAAAGGTACATCTGAGCATAGACATGCACTTAGTGCAGTAGCATGATGTGCACCAATCAATAAATACTACTTAATTATGCACAGGCAATAACAAATAAATGAGATCATATACATGAAGACTTTGCACAATATTATTTGTGCAATCAATACCATAGCTAAAACGATCAACATGTGTGCACATCATGCTACATGCTCAAACTGTGTCTTAAGGAAATCGAGAGCAGTCAGTCCTAAAGGAGTATGTATTGTAATAAATAAATCAATGGCTAAATACGAACTATGAAAAAAAATCAAATGGAAAATTAGCGCTATGCGAAGGTGGAATTATGTGAATGCCGATAAATACCCGCCTAAACTGCGCACACTATAACACCTGTATACATTGCACCAAATTAGACACCAGCAACAAGAGCGCACATTAAAACTCCAGGCTTAATATCGCATATTGTAACACAGGCCTAAATATCGCACACTATAACACCTGTATACATTGCACCAAATTAGACACCAGCAACAAGAGCGCACATTAAAACTCCAGGCTTAATATCGCATATTGTAACACAGGCCTAAATATCGCACACTATAACACCTGTATACATTGCACCAAATTAGACACCAGCAACAAGAGCGCACATTAAAACTCCAGGCTTAATATCGCATATTTTAACACAGGGCTAAATATCGCACAGTAGAACACTGGGCTCAATAGCGCACCAACGAAGACCAGGCTTTATACTAGTAAGGCAAATTTGAAGACCAGGCTGAATAGCGCACATTTAAACACCAGACTATGTGCACAGTAGAAAAGCTGACTATATAGCACACATTAAACCAGCAGGTTATATAGGACTATATATTGGGCACATTCAAATAAAAACAGAACGCTGTTTATTTATACACATACAAAGCTATATCGGGCTCAATATAATAGAACACTAAATACGGCACATCAGAATATAACGCTGTTATATAGGGCACATTAGAATATTACGCTATAATATAGATCAACTTAAAACATAGAGCTATATAGGGCACATTAGAATACAAAGCTATCAAGGGCACATTAGCACAGAATACATTATAAGGCACGCTAGAATATTATTTCTTCATACCATAAGCACTTTTTACATTCTTACAAATGAAACATACGAGTATTTAAAATGACGAAGATAACGGTTCAATAGCTGATAAAGGCACAAACAATTCACATTCAGTACACTGCACTATATTGATATATTTCAAAGACATTTTAATGAAGATTTAATTTAACTTTTTGCCATATTCATCTTTTGTGCGACTTCCATGATTGAATATTGAGGTATATGCTGGAATTGTGTCTGTCTATAGTCTTAAAGCTGAATATTGATCAACGACCAATCGTTAATACAAGCTTCAAATCTTACGATAAAGTTATACTTATGTACTCATGATGGAGAGCATCACTTATGAATACATATGTCATAGTTGCGTACACAGTACTGCAAGACCTGTTATTCTTCTTTATATACATGCCAAAGACATACACATATTCAACACGCTGTTTGACTGAAGCCTTACACTTGATGGCTTGCAGATGACATTTAATCTAAAGGAAAAGTATCATATTGCAAAAGGTTATTTTTTTTTTTTTTTATAAATAAATAGTTAAACTGGTATAGACTTATAATATATCTAAATTTTATACGTAAATATGTTTCATTAAGCCAGTTATTTTAATGTATATATATACAGTGGGAACCAATTATATTTCAAATAATAAAGCACGGGGGATCATTCTCCATTGATAATTGCCATTGCAAAATAAATCGTATTTCCATTTGAGAATGCATACTTAAAGATAAAATAATAATTTAATGATTGATGCGGGCACTTAAAATGATACCGAATGAATTTGCCAATATAGTTGTCATTATGATGTTCATAACACTGCTTTGTTAGTTTGTTACGTGCTAGTCCTTACATAATACATCCTAAGGCGCGGAAGGACTATAAACCCCGAAACAACAACAGTTTGTTACGTGAGCAATAATCCGACGGTGTTTTTGTACCGTTTGCATTTATTTATACCATTACATATTGCTTCTTTGTATATGTTGCTTGCACTGCCCTACGAAAAAAGACATATACAAATAAATGCATGCAATATAAGCTGACATTATTATTTTTGTTTCAATAGATATACTACGTAATCTTAAGATTATACCTCTCAAGTAAGGGCGCTTTTCCATATGTCCAAACTGCATCCGTACAATAACTCGGTAATAACGGGTAACCTTTAAATTAGTCATGACTGACACTGTAGATACAATTGTTGGATGCTTTATAATGATTAAAATCCACCACATGTGAATGTTTTCAAAATCTGGCATAAATATTTGCAGCCGACGTAATAAATAATTTAAAAATCTTCTTACTCAGACATTGCAACTATTTGAAAATAAGAAGAAAACAAAATATTCGACATTAATTTGCGTATAATATTTATGCGGATAATGATGCGGATACAAATGCGGATACGGATATATGGAAAAGCGGCCTTAGCCGACAGGGGTTGTTTGTGAATGCGTAGCGTGACCGATACAGGTGTATTGAGAATTGTTGCAATGAGTTATTTGAAGTAGGCACACATATATACGTTAATACATGTGCATATCTTGTTTTTTGTAATTTTCTGAAAAGGGGTGTGTACATCATGAAATGACTTGAAATGTAACATGGCAACAAAAACAAATACAAAGATAGGATAAAATATATCGGTTCAGCTTATATACATGTGCAGTGCTTTGGAGTTTTCGACACTGGCTGCCACATTCTCTTCTCACCGCGGTGATCGTGGTTCAATTTCCATTGCCTATGAGCATTGTTAATTATTATGTTTGGTTGATTGTTACGGAATGAAAGTTACCATCGGGTAATAATTCGAGCCTTATTTTAAATGAAAATTTAAAACGGCGCATTTTAAATTATTTTAAGAATAGGGCAAAATCAAGGCATCGCGAGATAATATGATTTACTACACAACTTAGGTGTTTACGTCACATGCAATGGTGTTTTCACGAGATTCATGCAATAGCATGAAAATCTATGAATACATGTACGTCCCTTTAAATTGTTAGCATGAACATTTAGTTATGTATATTGAGAGCTGAAGACGAATATTGAAACATGCGTAAGGATTATGCTTTAACAATGTTCACAGTGCCGTCATAACACAATCTACGTTTGTACAGGGCGCATCTACAGAACATGGTTAGACTTACCCAGGTTTAACATGAGTAATTATTCTAAACTTCCGGGTTGCTCGTATTGTTTATGTTTTACGACAAATTCTGCTATTCTTTGTCCTGGCTTTACAAACTAGACGAACTGTACACTAGACTGAACAATACATTGATCTCCCACCTATAGGAACAATAATTAAAACTGAAATTCAAATCCAAGCGCAGTGTATTTTTAAGCCTTTTGAACCTCTTAAATATAGTAATATTGGATTACGGTTTAAGGAGTCATGTTGTCTATTACGGCGAACATCAAGACATCTATGAGTGCTGATAAAATGTGGAATTTATTGTTCTGTCTTAGTGTAGCGGCGTGCTTATGCCAGTTTGCACATGCAGGTAATAACAAGTGTCAGTGCTTGAACATAAATCGTAATAGCTGCAAGTGAAGTTGAATGTGAATGACTATAATAACAACGACTACTGCTAATATGACGACATTAACAACATCAGCAACAGCACCAAATACAACGTCATAATCAACAACAGCAGTCACAACAACAGCAACAACAACAAATACTACTACGTCTACAACAACAACTACAACAACAACAACTACTGCTATTACTACTTCTACTACTACTACTGCTACTACTACTACTACTACTACTACAACTACTACTACTACTACTACTACTACAACTACTACTACTACTACTACTACTACTACCACTGCCACCACTATCACTACAACTGCCACTACCACCACCAACACTACCACCACCACCCCCACTACCACCACCACCACTACTACCACTAACACTACAACTACCACCACCAGCACCACCACCACCACCTCCACCACTACGACCACTACCACTACCACTTCTACTACTAACACTACTACTACTACAACTACTACTACTACTACTACTACTACTAGTACTACTACTGCTACTACTACTACTACTACTACTACTACTACGACTACCACTACCACTACCACCACTATCACTACAACATCTACTTCCACCACCACCACCACCACTAGCACCACAACCACCGCCACCACCGGCAGCACCACCAGCACCACCACCACCACCACCACCTTCACCACCACCACCACTACCACTACTACCGCTACCACTTCTACTACTACTACTTGTATTATTACTACTACTATTACTACTACTACTACTACTAAATTTTCAAACCTAATCAGAAAATATACGAAATAAATCTTATCAATCTGGCTGTCAAAGGAACTCTTCTAGTTAGCAAGTATATTTTGAATGGCGTTTCATAATACATATAATCCACAGATACTTTTTTCAATGTTTAGGATGTTTTATGTATGGATAAAAGATACGATAGTCGTAGCAGTTCATTCTTACGATACTGTCTACAAGTTAACAACTGTGTAAATTGTTGTTATTATTGTAGTTTATTGGTTACCAATATTACGGTATTCCAAGGAACAGTTTGCTTACTGTTTGGACGCCTCAATTAATATTACCAGTAATCGCGTAAGATAGATATGCTGAAAAATGTCTGATTGGCAATTATGATTGCTTTGATTTTTACTGTTTTTCAATACATATATGTTATATATTTTTAGAAACTATTAACAGCCATTGAGTCCGAAAGCTTTGATTGTATGATCAATACACTTTTCACATGACCTTTTGATATACGTTATTGTATAATGATGGTTAAGGCAGACTTAAGTGCATTTATTTGTGCAAGTCGTTATAAATTATCTGTTTTGTTCTGGTCTGTTCTTTCTGTTATTCCTTACCCTTACTAGCTGGAAATTAACAAAACGAAAGTAGAAACATCCAGCCGAGTACTAACCTAGAATAGATGTGCACTTGCTAGCGATGATCGTTTAAAGTGTTTTGGCGGTAATCACTTGTGTACATAGTTATAATCAACTGCTGTATTTTACTAACATACTCAAATATGCATCTAAATAACATATTCATCAACGGTGTTGTTATTGCATTGTAATTAATAATATTTTTCATTTCAATCTGTTTTTGCAGAACATATTTACGCACAGTCATGTGAACTATCTACCTTTCTTTGCGCAAACATGCACGACGACACCTGTTTTTTCCCCAGTCTACTAAGCAAATGAATTATATATTGAAATTTCAGGATTTTTAATGGAATATATATTTTCTATAATTAAAACCCAAGCGTTATAATATTACATAAACGTACATTTGTTTTCGCCAAAAAATGGATAAATAGAGAATATTATTTGAGGGTTCGATAAGATCAAGTTTATCATGCGAGGCCGAGATGTCTAACATGGAAGCATGAGGCTTGCCGAGCATGTCACTGTTTTGAGCCGAGCATGATAAACTCAATATTCATCCAACACTCACATACTATTCTATTTATCCTATTATGCTGTACTCATAAATCATGTAAATGGCGTAAACATATGTAAAATAAAACACTTTGGTTTCCCAATTTTTCACACCTGTTTTTTTTGTTTGCTAACAACGTCATAATTTGGAGATCAATTGATTGTAGCAATAGGATAAAAAGCAATTTTTGCAAATACACGCACAATGAAATTTTTCACCATGTAACGGATTATTTTCTTACAATTATCCACTTCAACCAGCAGAATATCGTCATTCTTTACTAACCGATGCTCAATGTACATTCTTGCTGAACTAAGAACAACACAATAATTTCTAAGGTATCTATCACAAATACGAACGATGGCATTTAACTAGGGGATTTAGGGCACATTTATCACATATCTACAATACACATACAAATGTTCGTATAATGAACAATTCTGCTTCATACATATGCTATTTGTGTATTTAATAGTGTTTTTCGCGCTATAATATAAGACGTTTTATGTAGATATTCTTAATTGTCTCTGTGTGTTTTTGTTGTTTTAATGAAATGCAAGTATGTCTGACATATTATGTTTTCTTTCTGAAGGTGTTTTATTCTTCTTCAGAGCATGCATTTTTTTCAGTATGTACCCAGATCAGCCACTGTACTACGTGTTTCTCAGAGTTAAAAAATTACGCTTTGGAACATATGCATGGTAAATACTACAATTAACACACTTGGGATTTAACTGCGTGTAAGAATCTTCAAGCAATGCATTACTTTGTCAGATAATCCGATTAAAATGCTCAGATTTTTCTTAAGTTTTGACTAAATATTTTTAAAAAGACCAGTCCAATGCAGATTTTGTCAAACATATTTAACACATTTCTATTATTATTGGAGCAATGGTCTTAAATATGCTTGTTTCTGGATTGATTTACGTCTGGGGTGAAGTGTTTGAATAACTTTATTAGGCGTAATACCTGTATTTCGGAGACCATAAATGCAATACCTATGTATTAATATAATATGTATATTATTGTCATTAGGAATTAAAAGCTATATATAATATATTTTATCGGCACATACATGTAGACAGTTTATTCTTGATCTGTTTAGTTGGGAAAATAATGCCATACATTAAAAATGTAAGTTAAGATAAAAACAGTCCTAGATCAGACTTCAACTTTTTAAACAATTTAACACTTTAAAAAAGCTCGTGAGGTATATTTGAAATTTTGTATAATTATTTTATTTCATGCTATGCGGTGAATGAGTGGAGAATACCTGTGCATGATAACCCGATCATTTCACTCTAGGTCGAGTGAAATAATAATGTTTGATCATTTCACTCTGGGTTATTATCGAACTGCTTGTAACTTCTTATTTTTAATTATTTGAAAGTATTAAGAATACCCTAATCGCCAAGGTAAGCATCGGCATTTTTAAACAACAGAAAACACACAATAAAATTTAATACACATATGAGGCGCGTCGTGATAAAACCAGTCCGCACAGGTTAATCCGGGACGGCACTTTCCGCCTACAGTGGATTTATGTTTAGAAGAGACTTCCTTGAAACAGAAAATACCATACAAGCGGAAAGTGTAGTCCTGGATTAGCCTGTGCGGACGACATGTTATGCACATGCATTAAGACCGGTTTTCTCACGACGCAGTTAAGTACTGCACTATTTTCCCACCACAACAGTGAGTGACATTTAAGGAATCATATGACGCCATATTTATGACGTCATAATACACAAAACGTGTGACGCTTCAGCATATCTCGCATTTTTTTTTTAAATTTATCGTCCACAAGCATGAAATAAAAAGAAAATTTGGCTTAATTCAGTGTAAGCTCGTATTTTATTTCATTCGTGGTCATAGACATGAAATATTTTCATTCGTGGCTGCGCCACTCGTGAAAATATAGTTTCCATGACCACTCATGAAAAATAGTACCATCTTACACGGAATTAAACAAATATCTTCTATAACATTCTACGAATCGTATAGACGTCTTCCCAATGTCTTCTAAGCGATACGTATGTTTATAAGTAATCCAAAAAACAATTATCACAAACATAAGTAATACCGCAAAACAAAGAAAACTCTCTAAGATATGGTACACATATTACAATTGCACTTACAATGGATTGGTAGAGGACACTTCAACTGTACCACATTCATTGACTACAGCAAAACAATGAAAACTCTCTAAGATATGGCACACATATTACAATTGCACTTACAAGGGATTGGTAGAGGACACTTCAACTGTACCACATTCATTGACTACCGCAAAACAATGAAAACTCTCTAAGATATGGTACACATATTACAATTGCACTTACAAGGGATTAGTAGAGGACAATTCTTATTGAATACCGCAAAACAATGAAAACTCTTTAGGATATGGTACACATTTTACAATTGCACTTCCAAAGGATTGGTAGAGGTGACTTCAACTGTATCACAGTTATTGAATACCGCAAAACAATGAAAACTCTTTAAGATATGATACACATTTTACAATTGCACTTACAAAGGATTGGTAGAGGACACTTCAACTGCAGGCAACACTATCATTTATCACCCTACAAAAATCGCACATAGCATAGACTTCTTGAATTTTGCATTCAGGTAATTTCTTGCAAAACACAAATCACGTTTATGATGGATGATGAACAAAACACGCGCTTGCTTTAACTTTGTTGTATTTGTTTTTATTATTATTTAGTTGGTATACAATATAAATGATATATCATATATTATAGCATGATACTCGGATATTTTTTATATATAGACAAAGAACAATTATCGTTGTTAAGCTACCTAGTAAACAACGCGAACAAATAGTTCCAAGACTGACGTCATCCTTTATCATTGAAAGTGACGTCACAATGAATTTTCATCAATGAATAACGTCAAAGACAAAAGCATTTTAAAAAGGAAGTTGGGTGAAACATAGTAAATTGTAGTTCTTATTATAATTGCACAAAATATGTGTCAGATCATGTTAGAATCGAAATTATTGTCACATTATCGTTGTTTATCGTGCAATAAACAACTCGTTGCCGCTCTGATGCAAGGTTATTAAACCATCCGGCCTAACTCGGGCTCACAACCCCTTGGTTTATATACGACGCATGAGAACTCTAAATTCGTGTTTATTGGCAGGTGTAAATGCGCGGGGCCCTGCACAATTAACCATTGGCACAATAACCAGAATGCCAATGCAATATAGATTGAAACTGAAGTGGAATTAGGTATAAATCGAGATTAAAGCTATATCCATCCGGGTGAATCCAAGTCGAACAGCAATTAGCTTTAAACAGCCGCACAAAAATAGATGAAAACGTTGAAAATAAAACTAATTTTCTACGTTAAACTGGCGAATTACCACAGGTCTAAAACCTTCACTAACCTGATTCTTTCCCGAACGTATTTTGGTTATCCTATTAGTAAACGTATTGACCGTTTGTTCACGTACTGAGATAATGTACCCGTATCTATTAATATAGTGTTAAAATGAACTCGTGCAATGCTATTAAATATGCGTCACATGAACAAATATACGCCATAAGTCACAATGCAATTGTATTCATAAACTGCATTACTTTTGTTTTTTTCAGGGTAGCAACATACACATAAACGGCTAAACGAACGAAATTCTACAAATTAATCATCCGATTATATTCCATTGCATAAATTTCTATCATACAAATCAAACGTATCAACATTCATTGCTGCCATGTTTTCTTTCTATTACTTTCCTAGCACGCTTTTGAACGGAACGCAAGTGGGGAAAGGTTTAAAGCAAAATTGAGCTATCTGTAGATTTTGCCTTAAGCTTTTAGTGTCATTTGTCGTCAGTTTCCCGCTATTTGTTGCTAGTAGATTGGTGTTCATTTTCTATTTGATTTTGGTTTTCATAACACCAACAATTAACACATGGACGTGTGTGTGGAAATTTAGCTTGCTATATGTTGAGTTGTATGTCTTGCTGGAAATGTAGCATTGTCCAATAATATATATGTAAATTCAAATTTCCAAACAAAGTTAAACTCGGAACTGACAAGAACAACAGAGATCCATTCGTATAATTAACTTCTTCTCTTCGATAGAGTTATTATAAAATAATTAAAAATAATAACATACCGGTAGTTTAAATCCTAAACATGCATTTGTAAATACGTGTATAGTATAGTGCACTTTACAGTATTAGTTATAAGTCGGTGAGCGTGTAAAGCAAGCTGTTTTTGAAATACTTACAATCCATTTTTCTAGCCTGCTCACCAAAGACTATGTGGGGTGTGTTGTGTGACAAGCAATGTCCAGCGACCTGTGGGGACGGAACATGTAACCGTGACACAGGTCACTGTGCGTCATGCGCGAAGACTTACTATGGTAACATCTGCGACCAGGTCTGCGCGAACTGCTACAATGATACCTGCTTCCAGGTAGGCAACCTCATTTTCTTTATGGTATTTTGCTTCCTTTCAACGTTTTTATATAATGTCACCTATTTTGTCCCGCGCGCCCTTCTGTCCCATTTCACTCTCAACCTCGTTTGGACCATCGTTCTTATTACACATAACACCCCTTGTCATGTTTAACACATTTTTATTATCTTTATTATTCTTCTCTTTAGTTCATGACCTTAGTCCAGTATTTATTGCCTATATCTGACAAGTTTGCTATTATTGCTCGTCTTTCTTTAATTTCACTATCCCATAGTTAGATTATCTTCTTCCGTATTCTTCTCACCTACGAATACTTCGTCACCAGCATCGTGTTTTGCGGCGTCATTGGTACTCTTTTATAGAATGTATTATCCTTAGTAAAAGCCCTTTCTAATATTTTCATTGCTTTTTATTAATTTGGATGTTAGCACCTCGTTTACTTTAGTATAAATAAGAATTGCATATAATTAGGTTTGATGACGTCAATCTCTGAAATAATTTGTATTTCCGTAATGGCTTGTCATGCAAAACATCTATTGTATATCTTTTTTGATACACAAAGGGATAGGACATTCATTAACATATTATACGTTTTGTGTTTTGTGTTTCAGAGTAACGGAAATTGCATCACAAAGTGCAAGGACGGTTACTATGGGTTGCAATGCACTACTCCTTGTCTCCATTCAGGGTATGATGTCTGACGATTTGTTTGATATTTGTGATTGTGTTTGGCTATATAATATATCTTCAAAACAATACATTGCCAATACAATGGTTTATGTAAACATACATCGTCTATGCAAAACATTGGTAATATCGTGTCTTACAAATTCGAACATAGTTAATGCAAAATATTATCAATAGAGTGTGTTCAGCAAACAAACATTGGAATTGCAATACATTTGGCATACGAATACAATTCTTCAGTCCCAAACAAGTACAATACAGTGTTTTGTACAAAAACATTCAATGCATTATATTGACGGTTGCTTTTTACACTATAGTTTTACCTTAAACACAATCCAGTCCTTATCAGTAATAAACAAATACAACATCAATAACAAAACAAACCAGTTTTTATTAGCAGCCCGAGGTCCAGGCATGCTGAACCTCACGCCTGGCCAAGAATGAATTGCAATACACATAGATGTAACCAAATGTAAACCTGATATCGTTTACAATTTAAATTAAACATCAGACATGTTTATGTTTGAAAATAGTTATAATTATGAAAACCACACAGTTTGACCTTCACGACATCATTTCTTATGCAGATAAATTATATGGTGAATATCACAGGTATGCTTACCTCTTGCAGGTGTGACACTCCCTGTGCTAACACCTGCTTGGACGGCACCTGTGACGCTACAGGTGGATGTGCAGACTGTAAGAAAACTCCAGTGGGCTCCAACTGTCGAGTGCAGTTGGATGTTCAATATCAAAACATGGATTGTATAAGGACTTGTGATACTGTTTTTATTTAAGGTCGGGATTTGGCTGCACATTTAAATCAATTGAAGGAAGTCCGGACTACCAAACGTATCTCGTAGGATCCGAATGTTCAGTTCAGCATAATTACAATGTAGATATGAGAAAGTAACATAGTATGGGCATTTAATGATACAGTTTCATACGCCATTTAAACTCATTATAGGATTTTACATGTGACGCAAAATCTATTGGCTCAAACCGCATCAACAATACTCACATAAATAAAAAAAAATTAATGCTCACCATTCATCTTGCAAATTCTTTCACCAATTATATCACCACAAACATAACTATATGTTCATGCAATTCGTGTCATTTTCACATTCTTCGTTGGCTTTTTTTTTTCAAGGAAATACTATCTGCTCGTATATTTTTCTTGCATCGTGTGCCTAATTTCAATGCCGCTTTGCAAATTACACGCTACTGCACTATCCAACTATCCGATTATTATTTTGTAGATACATCATTCTGGCTGTTTTAGCATGAATATTTTCCGTGTAGATCTAGCACTAGTTAAAATGAATATGTTGTAAAAGCCACACATCTAAACTTTGTCTTAATTGTGTTATTTGATATTGAAACTGCAAGATCATCATTTGATAAGTTGTTCTAACTTTTTAGATATTGATGATACATACAATTACATTATTAAATTACTTCTATAGAACTTGATGATACTTCAACTTGATGTATATAAATACAGCATTTATTTTAATTTTCTATTTACGTCAAAAGTCATAACTACAAGAAAGTAAACACTGAAACTATTATCACAATTTTTGGGGGTATGGATACACGCAATGAAACGGTTACCGTGGTTACAGAGTGCAAAGCCGGTTGGTATGGACCCACGTGTGAAAGTAGATGTCCCGGTTTATTCTGTGTCAGCAACATGTGCAACCGCCAGAACGGACAGTGTGACAATGGCTGCATAACAAACTACTACGGTATAATAACAAATTACTACATGTATAAAAGGCGACCTGCCTTTTTTTTTCTTTTGTCTTTAGACTCGATTAGTCTTATCGGTGTACCTCGCCTTACCGTTCATGTGTTTTGTGCTGACTTTTGTTTGGTATTTATGTACGAAATTGTTATTGTATCATCAGATTTATTGTACAACACGTAGCTAATTTTGCATTTTAGTGATATATAGAGTGGCTTGAATGTAAATAGGGACATAAATATTTCAGGGTAATGTTCTAATGATAAACTACGTGGTTTGTTTGGAAAGTTTGTGTAATTCATAATTAGTTTTGTCATTACTGGACCGAATATGATGAAATTTTATACTGTCAACTCGTAAATAATAGAAACTAAGCATATACTAGTAAACAACGATCAATCGTATCGTGTGTCGTAAAACGGTATCCTTAGCAAGGCTATATAAACCATCCGGCGCATGCCAAAATGATGACACTTTCACAAACGTTATTCGACAAAATGTAACGTTCTTTTGGTTTAAACAAGCAAACCAAATTTGTCATGTTAAAATACAACATCATGGCGTAATTTCCGTAACAAAAAAAGTTTGTTTCCATCATCTGTCACTTAAATAAAAAGTTGTTTATTGGTCTGTCTGGGCAACAGTTGCCACGTTATGACGTCAACTGGAGATATTGGATTACTGAGCGTCATCGGATTATGTGCTAGACTTACAAAAGCGCAAGTAGAAACAATCAAAACGATTCAAAAGTGCAAATTTTCTAACGATATTAATTAACATCTGATATATAAATGACATAAACTGTCATATGGATTGCACTGTGTGCTCATGTGGATTTCATAACGGTCCCCGAATCATCCGCGGCCTATGGTTTGAAACGATCAATGATGATCTGACGTGGTAGCCAGGCTAATTGAGTCAAACATGGATGGAAACTCGTACACTCAGACACATAGACATATAACAAGTGGATCTACAGAGACTAGAAATGCTTTGCGATTGGTAGAGATTATGTGCATCGAATGCTTGATTTATCGACGCTTGCCGAGCCTCTGAGGTCGTATTGACTGACTGCGTGCGCCGAGTGGCATATAGTGACTGTATTTGAAGTGTTGTAACTGTTTCATTTATGTGCGTATTTCTTAGATAATAAGATGATAGAAATCGATGAAATGATGATAAAATATCAATGAAGTTTCTTTGAGAGTAGAGTTTATTATATTATTTTTAAAATGAATGAACAACTTCCCGAACAACCCTCGTATAAAATGGCATCCACTTTATGAGTTTACAAAGTTATTGCAGTTATTTATTTTATTTCAGGGCTATATTGCACAGAAACATGTCAATGCAACGTCGAAGGCACAAAGACCTGCCAACAGGTGGACGGTTCTTGTGTATGCAACACTGGACGTACCGGCAAGCTGTGTGACAAGTCCTGCAATAACGGATGTTTGGGGTATGTTGTCGTGACATTTGTTAGACCTCTCGATAACAATGCTGCGTCAATATGTTTATGAATGTACGAAAGACGGTTATTGACTTCCATGTTCAAATTTCATAATTATAAATTAATGAACTGTAAAGTAATGAACAAATCATTTTTCACAATTCATGATTTAAAAAAAATCGTGTTCAGTGTGAATTGTGCATTACAAAAGTTCATTTATTTCCACTTCATTATTTCAATTTTTTTTAAATCGTCAAGAGCGAAATTTGTAGTGCACAAATTCATGTATTCACTCGTCATGTTTTCATTTTTTTTTATAAAAAATGAAACCATGAAGAATGAATACATGAATTTGATTTATTCACATTTCAATGGTTCACGTTTTTTTTTAATCGTTAAATCTGAAGTGTGAATAAATGAATTTGTGTACTTCACAGTTTATAAGTCATAGTTACGAAATGAGAATATCAAAGCCACCACCGGTCTATCGTATAAATGTCTTTCAGTTTGTGCAATACTTTTCTATCGCAAAACGAACTATGTAATGGGATTATGATACCATCCGTTCCAAATCAACAAAATAAGAATTATCCCTTGAATGTTACACGCACACGCACGCACGCACGCACGCACACGCACACACACACACACACACACACACACACACACACACAAACACACGCACGCACGCACACGCACACGCACACACACACACACTCGAAACAAAAGCAATAACATAACAACAAAACTAACATCAAGTCAAACTACACTACGGTGAGCTAGAAGAGATCGGAGAAATGCCAATGTGAGCTATTCTGAGTGCTTCTATGCTGGTGGCGACAATGTGTTAACATTATAGTTTATGGATATGCCCATGCCATTTACTACTAGTTGTTAACAGGAAATTATCTAGTTCTGATGCAACTGGGATTTAATTAATATTGTATTATCTTTTTGTATTTGAATGCAGTATTTCAAAGCATATTTCATACTGGTATTGACAGTATAATGCGGTCCGACTAAAAAGTCTAGGTTGTTAATGCTAATACTAAAGCCTATGTTTTTAAGAAAATGCAGCCATAATCCAGAGATCGTTTGCCTCTGTTTCAGAGCTTTGTGTTCCCAGGATGGGACCTGCTTGAATGGGTGCATATCTGGTAACGGTAACTATGGCAGCGACTGCAGTAAGACGTGTGGCAACTGCCTCGGGAGGAACTGTAGCGGCAATACTGGGGCCTGCAACAACGGCTGCGTCCCTGGATACTATGGCAGCATGTGTAACCAGGTCTGTCCAGCAAAATGCAAGGAGTGCGACATTTCAGGTAACTAACGATTTCGCTGGCATTGAAGTTTGCAATTAGAAGATGGTTATGCAGGAAATATCGCAAATACGTTTGATTATAATTGGCTGAAACTCTTTGGGGAAATTACTAGTATTTGCTTGTAGATTTATATACGATCCAACTTAGTGGTGCATGTATTATATATAGCTTATCTTTAATGATACAAATACTATTCCATGGAATCCGGTTAAGTAATATTTTCATTAAATTAAAATCAAAATCCTTTACACCTGTGTATTTATGTTAGTTGGACATTATAGGCACATGCACAAAGTGTAAAGACGACCTCTTTGGTTTTCCTGGCTGTACAACTGTCTGCAGTGAGAACTGTGTTGTCGCGTCTTCCGGTCGCGTCTGCCACGAGATTACCGGTGCATGTCTCGGTGATTGCAAAACAGGCTTCTTTGGAACAAGCTGCCAGTCGGTATGTAGTTCGCAATGCAGTACCGGAACTTGCGCTCGCGCTGATGGAACATGCTCACCATGCAAACCAGGATACAGGGGAGCTTACTGCAATCAAACCTGCTCTGAGAACTGCAAACCTGGAAGTAGCGGTCGCACCTGTGGACAGATGAGCGGCTTCTGTGATAATGGTTGCACTACTGGTTACTTTGGAAACGACTGTGTGCTGAAGTGCCCGGAAAACTGCCTTAACAAAGAATGTAACTCGAACGGGGTTTGCGCCGACTGCGAGGAGGGCTATTATGGCGCCTCTTGCATCAACGAGTGCAGCGGTTGTTTCGAACGTCAATGCAGCTCCTCTAACGGTGACTGCGAGAAAGGATGCGTGAACGGTAAATACGGGACAAAGTGCGTGTCGGCATGTCTGGAGACATGCAATGTCGGATCATGTGACCAGAAGACAGGAAAATGTGAAGGTCAGTAAAATAATTATTGGACTGAGTGTTAAACTATTGTATCTGATAGATATGTTAAGCAGATACATTAGTCTCACACTCAGCCCTCAATAGGACATATGGCTATTTTATGTATGCGAACAAAGATAACTGTTCCATTCACATAGAAGATGATATAATATACCGATATGTGTTTAAGACCCATCTGTATGTGTCCATTGACAATTAAACCAGACCAATGTCGAATAAAATGTAATGTTTATGTCTTTGTATTGTATGTGCCCTTGACTATAGACCTGTCTTTATACATAACAAAACAAGCATTATTTCTGTTAGTCTGGTGCATTGAATATTTATTCAATGTGTTTTCCGTTTATTGTACAATTCCATCTGAAATGCATAACATTATTAACACATTTGTATAAGACTTCGTAGAATGAGATTGTGAGCTGCTTTTATGTTGAAAACAAAACACATTGTGTCAATAGTTTGTTTATTTTCGATAAAAAGGATAAAATTTACAAAATTGTACAAGATACTTAATAATAATAATATATCAAGTTCATAGAGTATTGAATTCGCATTATTATAAATAATTTATGAATGACATATATTTTATACTTTTCTCTGGAAATGAGGTAACGTATAAATTGGTCAAAAAAATGATTCACTTTGAAAAACCTTTTCATTGGCGTTTTGATAGAATGGCATATCACGCCTAATTACGAGTCACCGTGATATTCACAATCACTCCATATGTAGTAGGGTCCTGCTTAGCACACCGAGTTGTACACTTCACACATAAGTGTCGGGTTAGTTGTTCATTATCGTATAGTAGCCATTTTGGAAAATTGACCTTACGACGTGATTTGATTGACAATGTGTTTACCCATTTAGAAAACTAAGGCTTAATTGTTTAACGACCAGGTTTTGTAAAAACAATTCTATACTGTCAACGGTGTTTGTCATAATTGACTTAAGTATACTGGTTTTAAATCCCATAACGTATCAAATATACAACCTGTAAGTAGAAGGCCATTCTGTTTCCGCAGGCTAAGTAGAAGGCCCATCTGTTTCCACAGGCTAAGTAGAAGGCCCATCTGTTTCCACAGGCTAAGTAGAAGGCCCATCTGTTTCCACAGGCTAAGTAGAAGGCCATTCTGTTTCCACAGGCTAAGTAGAAGGCCATTCTGTTTCCACAGGCTTTCATGCATGAATGACATATACTTAATACTTATGGCTTTAAATTCATCTGTGTTATTTGCATATTATGTAAATAACACAGATGAATTTAGAGCCATAATTCTTTATTAACTAGCAAATAAATAAATGCGAGAACAAAATATAATTAAAATGTGTCTAGTGTTCGTTATTGTAAATAAACAAAACATGGTTGAATAACAAAATAGCAAAAAATGATGACAACGAAACATTTAACGATAACAAGTGCATTGTTTTTTTGGCAAGGGTCTTTCATTTCATCATCATGTTGCCGTATCATAATATTGAAATGTATAAGTATGGTAAATAAACAAGGCTATTGTACATGAATATAGATATAATATATGTAACTCATGAACTATTGGCAGCAGTACTAACCTTCATGTTTGATTCCATACTGCAAATGAAAATAATGAATAGGACTTAGACGTCGTTAGTGAAAATTTCAATTCGAAATTTACGTACACTATTGTTGGAATAGCAATAGGTACAGAATGGAAAGCACCCTCTATAAATACAAAACAATCTGTGGTAATAATCTCTGATTATAGCATTGCAATTAGCCCGTGGGGTTTATCCGTTGCAACGCTAATACAAAATCCAATATTTAACATTCAGAAAATATGAAACTCCATCTGCATCGACAGTAGACACACCTATAACAGTATACAAAGGGCCTTGAGATTACTCTAAAATGCATCCTCCTTTGATCGACGCTCTGGCTGACCCTTGTCGATTACGGCATTCGTTATAAATCATTGGGATACTGCATTGGAATTATACATTCATCCGTAGTATGGTCATAACGAAATCAAATATCAATTCTTTAGATCATTTGTTGATACACAGAAAGAACTATCCTACACGGTTTACCACTGGCCCAAACTTTAAATTACCATAGATCCAAATGAAAATGAAATCATTGGTCGTAACGCAAGTGACGTTAGGTCAACAACAAAGAAACGAAAACCAATAGTCTGTGGCACATTTTAGAACCCTAAACAGTTACGCAAACATACGTTGGAATGCCAATCACTTCAAAGTACCGAAACGTCATAATGTTCATTGATTGAATACCTGCAATTGGTTAAGTTTTTTCCCAGATTGTTTTCGAATCTATCCAATTAAGCGCATTTATGTTTTGTTGTTTATATAACGGAAAATAAATTAAACATTATGCAGTAAAACAGAATTAACACACATGATAGAAATAAACATGCCTCACTAAACATAATTAAGTCACGCGTCACTGTGCAAATTATATTCATAAACTGCATTAATAATTACGTTTACTTCATGGTTACAAATAATCATAAATGAATAAAGGACTGAACGTTCATACATAATGTTTCGTATCAGAGTTCATTGCCGCCATGGTTTCTTCCTTTTAATTTCCTAGCACACGTTTGAACGAAAAGAGCGGTTGACTTGTTTAAAAGCGAACATTGAGTTGTCTGTATTTTTTGCCCTAAGCGTTTATTTGTAAGCGTTTAATGTTGTTTGCGTCAGTCTTCTGCTAGTGGATAGGTGTTTCTTCTTCTTGTTTTTCTATTTTGCTTACAATGAACACAAATGAACGTCTATGTGGCGATTTGATTTGATTTGTGTCTACAATAATAACACAGTTTAAATCCTGAATGTGTGAATTATGTGTTTACGTGTATAGTAAAGTGCAAGTTACGGATTACTTAGTTAAAAATCAGCAAACGTTCTATGCAGGCTATGTTAAACTGCTTCCCATCCATTCCCCAGCCTGCTCGCCAAAGACCATGTGGAGAGAGCTGTGTGACAAACCTTGTCCTGTGAACTGCGGGGACTGCACATGTGACAGGGATACAGGACACTGCAAGTCATGCACAAGGCGTTCCTATGGTGATATCTGCGACCAGGTCTGTCTGTTGTGCTACAATGACACCTGCTACAAGGTATGGCTCATCTGGAAGGTGTTTTAGTTTTATCAGCTTCTCTCGTGTCCTTAGGGTAAGCGAACCATTGGATACATTGCCTAATACAAACCGCTACTGTAAAACAATATAAATCATATATTTTATTTGCATTATAATATGTTCTGCTTTGCCACTATAAGTTTTCAACATAATAGGTCACAGCTGTTTGAATGATTATGGCATCTTAGAAAATATGTGTATGCTTTATTACAGTGTTTTTAATTAAACTGTAGTCTTAAATCGTTATTCTTAAATGGCGATCGTCATTTTCTTTTTTATGCAGATTTGCTTTTCATTTTTATACGTAAGCACGCTGATTATGCTCAGGATTGTATTTGTTATCAGAACTATCGGACTTATTATTTTCTTTTACATGAATGTAAGACAAAATTGTATATCATTACCTAATAGCATCAGTATAATTATCCGAATAACTGAACAGCGTACCTAATGATATATGATATATCATACTTTAATCTTGCTTCCCAAAAACATTTAAATAGTATTCTATTAAAATTAAATTACATATTTATATATATTTTATTGATATATAGTTCTCTTTAAAACGCGATGACATTAAGTGTGTACGTATGATCTTAAAACTGACATATTGACATAAATTAAACCAACCCAATACAGTTAATACCGATATACTTCGAGTTACAATAGAAGAAAATTTAAAAAGAACCATTGTTGCAAAACGCATTATTAGCTCATTTTTAATCACTGTAAAGCTAGAAACTCCAATGCATGTATGCAATGTATACATTAGCTCGACAGTTGTTTAGTTTTCACAACAGTAATACACACTGCAAATGTCGACACTTGTATTTGTTGATGTATTCGGTATTTAAGTGTTTCCTTTCTTCTGATTACGCTTATATGTGTGCTTCTAAGTTATATAGCAACTTTCATTTGTTTATTTGGAAAATAATTGATATTAATGTATGTACATTCACACTTTAATGTTGCATATAATTACACTGCAGAACGATAGTTTGTGCGTTTCCATATGTAAAGATGGATTTAAGGACCTAAACTGCACAAACACGTGTCTGTATCCGAGGTATGCTTTGATTCTATTTTTTATAGTAACTGAGGTTTCTGATCATGTTTTTTTGTACATACGCATGTCAAGAATAAAACTATGCAACTTATGTGTCTAAAGTCATCAAAATGTAACTCCAATCTGATTAATCTTTAGTACACGATGTAAGATCTGATTACGACCTTGGGTCATCAATACATCACAGGTTTACCAGTTAGTCCTTTCTGACTTTAGCTGCGACGTTGTCTGCATTATTACTGTCTAGACGACACGTGTGAAGATACTGGTGGATGTCCGGAGTGTAAAACAAACCCTGCAGGCCCCAACTGCAGAGTTCAGAGTATGTTTAATCAGCGACCGTAAACATTTAAAGATACATTTTTAGTTAAAAAAACAACAACACATTATTATGTCAGTTTAACGCCTATAAACGCCTGTAAACATATTTAAAACAAGTTCTGTTTAAAGTTCAAGCGACATTTTATTAAAACATAAAACCAATTAAGTGGATATTGTGATGTGCATAACACATAATTTACACAGGTTCTTAATTAACGTTCAGTTGCATACATGTCAACCGTTCCCAGTTTCTAATGTTCCTTTTAGTGGTTTCTTCTACAGGGCATCCAAACAATGTACAAGCAAATGAAGATAGAACGTCACTTGCGGCAACCATAGGAGGTAACGTCGGTGGATTTGTAGCCGGCGCTGCCATGGTGATTATTATTATTAAACTAAGGCGACGGTACCAGATAAGGTGTCCATTTCAGCGAAGAGGTGAATCAAGCACGTTTATTTATATTGTGTATTTGTCAATAACATAGAAATATACTGTTTGTGTTTTGAACATGTTTATTGTATCCCAACAGCAGACGCAGGTCCGATGTAGGATTACTATAGGTTGATAGGATTCAAACTTTGTTAACAACTACAACCTTTTAAAAATATAAAAAGCTAAAATATATTCCTCGAAATAACACAAATAAACAAAAGCTAATATATATTCCTTGAAATAACAAATAAAAATAGTATTGCTTTGGTACTTTATACATTTCTAAAAGAAACCAGAGATGCTTCTAAATAAAAGACAATCAGTTTCAGTTGTCTACATGGTTAGGATCGAATTGGATTATGCCAAAGAATCATGTTTACGATGTGCCATTTTGGTTATTGTATTTAGATTTATGCGCACACGCTAACAACCAGTTTACATTGTAAAATAACACGTTTTGTTAATGTTGTTTTGTTTCTGGCTACTTTCTAATCTAAGTTTTACATCACAAGACATTCGGCTTATTTTTTACAGCTCCTCCTTCTGTAGATACATACGTGCAGATCAACATGGCTGGACGCAACACAGATGAACGTAAGTAAATTTGTCAATGATTCAATGTACTGTTAAGTAATTTAATATTTTTCGAATGAAATGTGTACGCCTTTAGGAACTTCAAAATATACAATATATCTTTTGTTTCGAGTTTATTTAATGTTTCTTATTACTCCAAGGTTGGAACATATAAATCTAGCTCGAGATATTCGATTCAAAGCATTTTATGTAAATGAAACATATAAGTGTATCACAATAACGTATAATAATTACACAAAAACGTAGCATATGTATATATACAATACGGCTTTTATCAGTATATGTTTTATAATTAATATTTTATCACCAAAGGAAAGTTTAATACAATTGTTGTTCTTAAAACAATGTCAGTATGCTGCTTCTTAGCCAGATGTACGAACTACAATCAGGTACACATAATAAAACAGTTGTAATAGCATCTGTATATACGAGCATTAAGTGTTCTTTTCGCTAACCCTTATATACAGTTTTGTGAATTTTAGTATTTATTTCAGACCTGTACACAGGATTGCGCGAACAAAGGTATTGTGTAAACAACATAGTATAGTAAACTGCATAAAACCACACGGCAGATAATTAATATCGAGCGGAAAACAATACTGAGGTTTAAATGACAATGTGTGTAAAAGTATATGATTTATTCTCTCTCTTAGAAAATATGCTAAATATCTTCAATTTCTAAAAGTGACATTTTCTTACGGACATGTACTTTTAGAAACAATGGTATGAACCCTGTTGAGTTGGGAAATGTTGAGAACAACACTTCAGAAATAAACCAAGGGACGTATGTTACATTAGGTAAAAATCAATATGTAGAAATCAATAATTTCAACTGAAACGTTTTTCTAATTTCTTGTGATACCATGTCGGTTATATATACTTTCCAAAATTATAGTTAACGTTTAATGTAATACGTACCCGATTAATAAACTGTCATTTTCTAATCTAAGTAGTGTCATGTTTATTGCAGACCCAAGCCGGAGGTATGTGTTGGTACTCGTTTTAACATTCAAATAATAATAGGTATATATATTCAATACACATAAGGTAGCAATTCAAACAATGTAACTTTCTGTGTACATGTGTTCTCTGAGTATTGCTAGATTGCTTTGAAGACAATGTAATTACTGTACAATGTCGTCGTAATTCTATTGGGTACTCGTTGTAAATTGTAGGAATCAGCAGATATACGATGAAGTGACTACAGGTTCCATGTCTCCAATAAACAGTTCACCGGAATCTACAGGCATAACAGGTACTGTAATAGTGAATTAACAATTATTCCAGTAAATACGATAGAGCCAATACTCTCCAGTTTATGAACAATTATTGTCGAAATAATAAATGACTGATATTCCGTATTTTGAAAATGAACAATGATTATCAAAATAATAAATGACTGATATTCCATATTCTGAAAACATGTTGAACAGGTGTCTGTGAAAACTATAGTAATACACTATTAATATTATTTAAATAAAAACAATAAACTAATGTATATCACTCGATTTATCCCCACACCAGATATATATGAACAATAAACTAATGTATATCACTCGATTTATCCCCACACCAGATATATATGAACAATAAACTAAAGTATATCACTCGATTTATCCCCACACCAGATATATATGAACAATTGTCTGACTGGCAGGACTGGCTACTTAGTCGACACATTTCTAAAGTCAACAATACCAACATCAGGTGTAGAAGCAATAGCCGCGGACACGAAGGACGCGATGGGTGTTTCAAATTATGCAACTGATAAAACTGAAAATTCAAACATTATGACTTAAACGGGCGTTTTCTAGTTAAAACAGTATGAAATGACTTGTATAATATCGCACAAAGTATCAACACATGTATTTATGTAAGTTGCATGATATAATTAGATAGGTTGTAGGTTCAGTTTGTGAGTTTCCATCAAAGTGACGTCTTAGACATTTGTGTTTGATAGAAAAAAATGGCATGGTGACACTCCGAGCATTTTGTATGTAGTTAGTTGTTTTTTCTTTGCACGTATATATTTTATTATAAAAAAACATGAATTATTTGCCGACGTATTATACACCTTTATTACATACTACGATGATATTCAAATGTATAGAACAAGGGGTTTTCTCATTCTACGATGTCGACATTATATGCCGGATAAATAATTCGTTCATAATTATTCGCTTTCGAACAAAAATAGCATTTCCTCTGTCCGTAACGTATTCTACAAATTTACAAACCATGTATTGCATTAAGATATAAAATAACAAGGATATTCCATCAACATTAAGTGTAAAGTGTACTTTACTAATTTGTTTTATTGTGGTTTAAGTTAAAAGCAATCTATTTTGCTAAAGCGACAACGTTTAAAAAAACGTCTATGGACTCACGTAAATGATTAAGTACAGTAGCCTAATTTACAGATGTCAGCGAATTATTTTTCTGATCGGTTAGTAATTATACAAACACAACTTGTGAACAGATAATCAACATGCTGGGAAATGTAAATAACTTGCATTCTAAGACAAAATGGTATTCGTCATCAATAATTTGACAATGTGTACATTTTATATGATCATATGGAATTTGATCATATGGAATTGCAGTAGGTTTTTGCTAACGGCCTGATTCTACCGTTAGACGATGAAATGATACGCTGAGTTTACAAAGAACAATGCGATATTTATCATTTTTAATGCGTGTGAGGTAACATTTCCAAATCATTGTTTTATGTTTAGTTCCCTATGAAACAAAAATATATAAAAACAACATTTAAACGGACTGTTGACCATTGAGTTTAATTCTGTATTCACAAGTTACAGCCACAATTTCAACTTTTTCAACAGTCGATACCTGTCATTTTGTTTCAATAATTAAATTTACTTGTTCATGCAATTATTATCGTTTTCGTTATAATTAAATTAAAGGAGCGTATCGTCTGTAGGTCAGCAATAAAAATTGATATTTTTTAATAGAATTAATAGTGAAGCATTGTTAAATACGATGACATAGTGTAAAGTAACAGTTGGCAAACGTCTATAACATGCTTGGATATATATTGAACATTATTAAAATAATACTCTGTGTTAATAATCCGGTTACATATTTTATAATTTGTTATTCGCGTTCAGAACGCGGGTTTCTGATGAACAAGATATAGACAAACA